>BSBM01002093.1:0-600000 GCA_027924585.1 Larix kaempferi | reverse complement strand
TTTTGATTTTCATATCACCAACAAGATTAGGTTAGTGCCCTGGATTAGGTTTGGAGAGTTAACACTCCTAAGCTGCAAAAATTTTGAAACTAGCATTGATTACTGAGAGCAAATCCATTAGTAGCAAAAAACGCTTATCAGGAAAGCACTTCTGAAACATGCGTCAAGCACGAGTTCAATCTGGATAAGCAAGAGTGGTTCCCCCCTCTTGCTTATTTAGTGGGACTTGAGCTTATCTAGGGGATTCTATGTGAAGTGACAAGTCCTCGGGGTGACATCACTTTTCTAGAGTTTTTGGTTATGAGAGTTGTCCTAACTTACGACTGTTCCGCCCAACCGTCGATTGTGAAGTGGTAACCTTAGTTTTTTTCCTAGGATATCACATAGGCTACTGTAAGCGAGGATCTCTTGCAGTACCTGAGATAGACTTTGGGACTTTTATTCCTTGGGAGGATGATTGGTCAGGAACCAACTCTTGCACCCCTGGCAATTAAAGTTTATTGTAACTGTTTCTCACACCTTCGCTTCTAGAAATTGTATGAGGACATGAATTCCCTCACCAGCTACTAGTTTCGGAAGGCCCTCCAATCCAGCTTTTCACTGAACTTCAGTTCTTTGGAAAAGTAGTTTTCTTGCTTTAATCTATAGGACATTTTTACTGTGTGGACACTTTTTATTTTTGTTGAGTCTAGATTTCCTTAGGATTGTTTGATTAAGAATATCATTTTAAACACATCCTTTTATCAAATTCTTAGAAGTGGCTACTCTCCTGATCCGCCAGTCATGACTACAGCAACGTGAATCATTAGAAATTGAAGGCCATGCTACATTGTAGAGACATATACAAAAACCACATCCTAATGACTTGGAAACAAAACTAATTTTAAATACAATTAATATTACTCGAGAAGAACAACATCAAATCAACCCTGAGAATTCATCGTCACATCACGACCTGAATACATACATAGTTGATCATCTTACTCTAGTTGAAATTGAAACATTGAAAAATCACACAAATGCTCATGTAATTCCACCTTTGATGAGTCTTTCTGAACCAGTTGCACATACTATCCATGAGTCACTAGGTGATATCAAACCTCTTTCTAAAAGTTTGAATGACATGCACAATTCAACAAGTGACCCCATGGCTTCATCACGAGCACAAGGGACTACATCGTCGCAACATCAAACAATTGCTGGAGGTATCAATACTTCCAATTTGGCCTCTACATCAATCCCAACAGTTAGTATACCTATTAGTAGCACAAGTTCAACCAGCACTTCAGTGCCAGTTGGTATAGTTTCAGGTTTCATTCCCGAAAGTACATCCACTTCGTATGTAGGAATCCCTACTGAAGGGTATTCCTTACCAAACATTGGTTTTCCATATGGTTCAACTAATCAAGGTCAACACACATAAGTAGTAAACCATAATCTTCATGGTATACAAAAAGCTTGTCCAAATTCTACTTCTAGGGGAAACCCTTCACCATGGAATGGTAATATTCCCGGCGGAAGCAATGAACCATGGAAAATTTATGCCAATTGGGGATATGCTCCTCAGATTAGTGGAAGTGCCCCGGGGTGTTATCCTCGACTTATCCTAGAACAATGCCTAGGGGAAATCCACCTATCAACCCCATCCTGCCATGGAGTGGGGAGGTTTCAGGAAGTATCCAATCTTATTGGGGCCCACCTTTGCAAGGAGGAAATCAACCTTGGAACGCTTATCTAAACCAAGGAAAAAATCAATGGAGTGGTCCGATTCCAACTAGTAACCAATCTAATTGGGGCCCACCCCCGCAAGGGGGAAATCCACCCATGAATCCCAACCAGCAATGGAGTGGTAATGTTCCACCAAGTAACCAATCTCAATGGAATATACCCCCGCAAGGGGGAAATCCATCCATTAATCCTATCCTGCAATGGAGTGGTAATGTTCCACCAAGTAACCAATCGCAATGGAACATACCTCCGCAAGGGGGAAATCCATACATGCAACCTAGTTCACAATGGACTGGGCAATATTCAGGAAGTAACCAACTTTTTTGGATTCCACCTCCACAAGGAGGCATTCAACCTTGGAATGATTTTCAATACCAAGTTCAACCACCATGGTGTGGTTGGGATCTAGGAAGTAACCAATATTTTTGGGCCCCACCTCCGCAAGGAGGAAATCCACCCATTGGTCATGTTCCAGGAAGTAGCCAATATTCTTGGGGTCAGTCTCCGCAAAGGGGAAACCAACCTTGGAATTATCATCACACCTAAGGACCACATCAATGGAATGGTCAGGTTCTAGAAAGTAACCAATATTTTTTGGCCCTAACCCCACAAGGGGGCAATCCAACCGTTAACCCCATTCCACAATGGAGTGGTCAAGTTCTAGAAAGTAACCAATCTTTTTGGAACCAACCTGCAAGACCTGCATTTGATCCAACTAGGCCGATACATGGACATTATGTCAATGGTATGATGGATTCCATCAACCAACTTGAATAGATTACCCCACATTTGGGACAAGTTTCTATTTAGAATTTGCAACCCACAGCTATACAGGCAATGCAGCAACCTGCTAATCCTTCCAACACTTCTGGAATCTTCACAATCTCATTGATAGACCTTCGAGGAAAGAAGAAGAAGTATAAGGGTAAGCAAAGTGATAATCCCTTGAATTCTGAAATCCTTATAGTCAAGTCCAAAGACCTTAGGGACAAGAAGAAGAAATACAAGAGTAAGCAAAATGCTAACTCTGGGAAAAGAGATGCACCAACTACGCTTCAATACGGTAGGCAACAAAAACCCACTATTTTGACACCAACACCCCCGCCAGGGGGCAACCAGCCAACTCCCTCGTAAGGGGGCAATGATCCTAATGCTAATGTCTTCATGTGTGATTATGAGATGAACATTCAAACAAGACTTGATTCTTATGATGTCTCTCCTAGTACATAGGATCAATTGGAATCACAGCCAGGTGGTTATCTCTACATTGAGAAACTAGCCATACACTTAATACCATACCCCCCCAAATGTGTTCTACGTAGAACAATGCATAATCCTAACACGTGGGTTGCTTAGAACAATAATGTTCTTAGGACATAGCTCCAATACAATGTGCCATGTCAGCCTTGGAGGTATTGCAATGTCATTCAATGCAAAGAAAAGAACTATTGTCTACGATTGGCGTTGTTGATCCATCCGATGATATTTTGATCACATTAGACATATACCATTGAATATGTAGGATCCTTTCTGAAGTTGCTTTTCAGATTAAAGTAACGACTCATGGTAAGAACATCTGTCTAATCATAGTGGATGAAGGGACCTTAGCTTGTGTAATGTCATTTAAATGTCAGCAAGCATTTGGATCACCCCTATCTATCGTAGAAGTTTCATACCCAGCTACTCAAATAGCTTTGGCAGATTCAGATCAAAATCTTCCCTTAATGGAGGAATATGATTTGGTTACTTGGCCCATTTGGGCTGTGAGATCTCCCAGCTTGCATGACTTCTTAAATTACATTTTATCATCATATGAATACATCCATGAAGTTGTAAACATTTGGTTGCACACACCTAAGGACATCTTTTGTGGGGCCACTGGGAGCATAATTGCATTAAATCTACCCAAGTATAGGAGCATGATGCGCATGTTCCTCGATCTGATCTGGTATATTTGGAAGCTTGCATATAGGTTTAGGCTATCCCTTTGTGAAGATGCATTTGAACCTTTTGCAACCCAAACTTTCCATAGGGTCGAACCTGTTGGAAATTGGTGGGTCAGCCCTTCATATCTGTATTTTCCACCATTTCGACAGCAGAGCCTACTGAACATGGGACACCCTAGTCAACACCCCATTGCCATTTTGGTGCCCATGCTGAGTTATTCTCATAGGCATGGGAGGCCTATTAGTCCCATCATGACTTGGAGTTTCAAACCACAGATTTCTCTTTCATACATTTCTGACCATATCCTGATGAGATCCCTACTTTTTATCATTTTACATAAGCATGTGTTAAAATATCCACTTGAACATCCGTGCAAACTGCTCCGTTGCTTATTTCTTATGTTGCGTTTTTCCTCTGCAATCACTTTTTGTTACATGATGCATATTAACTATTGCTTCTGTATATTTGACCCATACCCATGGAGGAAACATCCGTAAGAGTGTACATAACTAGCTCAGCCCTTGTTTGCAATATGTATCTTTGCCTTAACCTGACCCATGTCCTTGAAATTTAGGTGCATGCCCTTGAGACACTCGTTTCTTCTAATGTATCATAGCATGCTTTATTCTTTTTTCAAGCTAATAAATGAAAAAGGTTAAAAAAAATTCGAAAACATGGGAAATTGTTTCAAAATTTTCTAGTTCGTCATCGAAACTAATCCACAACTGGCAGATCAAAGACTAAAGGTTCATAGCTTCTAGAAATTCAAGCTGAAAAGGGATGCTTCCTCTCATACATCGGCTACACTATGAACACATATGATAAATAATGAGTATTTCTTACTTATCTTTTATTCATACATGTACAAACCGTATCGTTTTGAATGATAGAAAGATGCATAATTCCTCAGTTTTGGCTATCTTTTTAGATATTAAATGCACATGTGAACCAGACTAAACTGTTGGGTAGTGAAATGGTTTTAATTTTAGAACTTTAAGACTTTGACAGTTCTAACTATTTGATTTAGGTAGTTGAGACATACCATGAGTCATGATGATCGATGATTTTGGCATTTTTCACAAGACTCAAGCTGAAGTAAACCTCATTCAACCATTCTTACTTGGCCATTT
The DNA here is from genome assembly GCA_027924585.1 of Larix kaempferi. Classification (NCBI taxonomy): domain Eukaryota; kingdom Viridiplantae; phylum Streptophyta; class Pinopsida; order Pinales; family Pinaceae; genus Larix; species Larix kaempferi. The sequence goes on along the minus strand of BSBM01002093.1, from coordinate 595,195 downwards.
CACCAAATTGGATAACCTCAGTCACATGGTATTACTTCACCATCCGTCGACACATAATCTTGCTCCAGATAGCCTACCCCCAGAGGGAACAGCTATAAGAGTGTGCACAACTAGCTCATCCCTTGTTTTCAATATGGATCTTTGCCTTGGCTTGACCCATGCGCTTGAAAAATAAGTGTATGCCCATGAAACACTCATTCCCACCTATGTATCATGGTATTCTTTATTCTTTTTAAAATGAAAAAGCATAAAAATTAAAAAACACAAAAATCCAAAAAGGGAGAGACTTGAATCACTTCATATTATATCATTGAAGAAAATGGCAACAGTCAGTCCATGTTGCCCTTGAATACGGCACATAATTTGGTATCCGCCTTCAGTACACCATCTACATTTTCCTTAGGAAATTGTACCATTATTTTGAACAGATCTCCACCGATGGGTTATCCTTCCCATCATCAATGGAGCTTTCGTTAATGCATCTGGCATTAGCGGATTTCATTTAGCTCGGTTACTCAAAGTCTTCTGTTTCCAAGTGTCCATTCTGTGTCGTGTTATGTGTTCAAGGGAAGTTCAAACTGAGTCGGCCATTCCTCAAATATTCCTGACCAATCACATCAGCCTTCCTTGTGTTAGTATATAGTGTTGGATCTTGTAGTTCTACCAAATTATATCAAACTATTGATCTTTATTTCATTTCTATTGATGTGGGATGCATTAATTCCCTCCTTCCGATGGATCTATTCCTATCGACATCAAAACATCATCTAGGACATGGATCTAGAAACCCAAGAGTACCTTGGATCTTGCAGTCATTAGTGGCAGGATTCCTCGCAAACGACAGTGGGTATACATCAATGACCCCTGATTATTTGATTCTACAAGTATTCGACTTCAAAACATCTATTCACACTTGCTAGTTTGTACTCAGTACCTTAGAGTCCATCATCATTATCGGTGGGTCCCTTCGCATCTGTTAATGGTATACATTAATTACCGATAATCAGATGGTGTTTTATTATGCTCGACATCAGATCATTTATTCGCATTATATAAACTCGCACTATCGTCGGTTTGTATTGAAGACCTTCGGAAAAACAGTTGTATCACTCATCAATGCATTTCCCGAGCTGCACAAGATTAGACTTCCATGTCAGAAGTTCGATGAAGACCTTGTTCTCGCACTCATCAAAGTGCATTTTTACACTTCTGAAAATTTTACTTTTGACATGGATCCAATTTGTATTGTTTGTGGCCATGCTTATTTACTGTTGAGCATGGGTATGCCAGCCTCAGGAAGATATTATATATTTGAGAAATTGCTATGTTTGACATGCAGGTGTGATCCTCAATCCTGATCCCGTGAGTTTTCCTTTCCTCATCCTTGCTTTGAATGATAAAGAGTATCAGTATACATAGTATAAAATTCAGTAATGTATTTCGACCCTCAGCCTTGCTTCGGACCTCAGACATTAGGGGGCATCTGTTAACAATCAAATTAACACGCTTAGTCATGTGACAGAAGAATCATATTCTTACTATGTGCCCGCAACATGAAGATAGAACACAAGTACATTCAGAGACAAATCCTCTCCGATCTAATCACTTCTCCCATAAATGGAAGGATTAGGTGAAGAAAGTAAGAACTTAAGGAGACCAAGTTTAGTAATTGAACCACTCACAAAAGGTCCAAAACTAAGCTACACCAATTAAAAAGTGAAGAGAAATACATTAAAGTGCATTAATTGTGCTTAAAGTATGTAAAGTTGTGCAAAAAGACTTAAAACTATGGAAAATGGGGGTTTTTGAGTGAAAATGATCTAAAGGAGCAATCCCACATTAAGAAGAAAATCTTGAAGGCCCATTTCCCAATACTATATAAGAAAGGCATTTGGGGCATGGTAAGGAGGACAGAGAAGAGCAAAGGCATGCTGGAGAGATTCTGAAAAGGAGGAAAATCTCAATTTCTTCAAAATCAAGGGTGGAGAAAGGAAAGCTCATGGAAATGGAGGAGGGATTCACACCAAGATCCATGGTAAGGATGTACCTCTTCATTTTTTTAATATGAAATCATTCAAGTTTGTTCCATTTGAATGTTTGAATGTTGCTTATCTTTCATGATTTAGATGTTTAAATGGCTTTAGATCTTAATAATTTTTTTATGAATGAATGTAGATCTTTAGAAGCTTGTGATAATCTTTTCATTTGTTGACATAGAAACTCACCACTTCTTAGTAAGATAGATATATAGAGTAGACACATCCCTACACTATTTGCTATTATCATGTAGGGAAGCAAACTGTAAGGTCTTGGATGGAAAAAGGTGAAAACAAAAAAGGTAAGAGAACTGTACAACATGGACTGTGAGGTCCGAAAAATGATCTAAGGGTAAAAGTGTTTGTAATACAACCTGTTGCGAGGGTTGGCTGAGGGATGGCCTTCACAGTCGGTAAGGATCTATGCCCCCTTGCCCAGACAATTTTGGAAAATGTAAGAGCCTTTCCACATGGATTCAAATTTTCCTTTACCGTGCTTCTCATGAGCTTGGTCATAAACAAGTACTAGGTCACCTTCTTAAAAGGTACGGTGATGGACATGCTTCTCATAATTGGCTTTAGAGCAATGTTTGGTTGCCTCAGTGATTTGTAAAGCTACCCAACGATCTTTGTTGGCTTGTTCTAGGAGGAGTAAGCATTTCTAAAGAAGTGAGGTGTTTGGGAGGAGGTCCACAACAATTTGTAAAGCAGGGATTTGATACTCAATGGGGACAACTGACTCCACACCATGGACCAAATGGAAAGGGGTAAAACCCATGGCATTTTTAGTGGTAGTGCAGTAAGCCCAAAGTGCAGGAAAGAGCATATGGTGCCAATTGGACTTGTGTTGGTTTACTTATCATTGAAGAATGGTCTTCAAGATCTTGTTGATAGTCTCAACTTGGCCATTCCCTTGGGGGTAGTAGAATGAAGCGTACTGGTGGTCAAACTTCAAGAAGGTGGAAAACTCTTTCCATACAGTATCTTCGAAGTGTTTTCCATGGTAAGATACGAGTTGTTTGGGGACACCTAATCGAGCAATGACATGGTTAAAAAAGAAGCGTGCCGCAGTCTCGGCTTAACAGTTAAATGTAGACATGGCCTCAACTCATTTAGTGAAATAGTCGATGGCCACAATGATGTATTTATGGCCATTCTCCGAGGGGGGATTACACTGCATAAAATTGATGGCCCATTTATAGAAAGGGCTAACGATTATGACTGGATGGAGAGGGGTAGGAGGGGTCCTTGCTTTGGGGGCAAAAAGTTTCCAATTCTGGCAATGTTTGACTGTTGTGATGCCGTCAGTGAAAAGTGTGGGGCAGAAATACCCAATGCGGATGACCTTTTGGGAAGTATCCATTTCGGAGAAGTGGCCACCATAGGCTTCATGGTGACAATGTAATGTCCCCACCTGCTGACCACTGCGAGGCAAGGAACATACTACCAATCGATGGGGCTTTTAATCAAAAATTTAGCCCACTCATTTCATTAAAAGAAATAAAATATGAATGTGCAGATGTAAACAATCAATCATGCACAGCGGAAACAACATTCACACAATCATTTGAATACATTCAACATGTCAATCTCAGTCATTAATAAAACATTTCAGAATTAAATACATAGACAGAAACACTTATCTTCATTTCAATTGTCCCAAGCAACTAGCTATGTCGCTGCAACGTTCCACCCAGCCATAGGCTCTTCGACAGCTTATACTGAGTCCATCTGAAGGCCACCCCCGAGCTGGGCATAATTCTCACAAGGAAAAAGGGGACATTCACGCTCACACATAGTCCATTAATCGATTCATTTTAGCCAAGCCAGTCCAACTGGGTTTATCAGGCTACATTTGAACCCTTGGAGGCTTACACTCAAGCTCAAGCCATGGATACCCATACCCAACACACTCTTCATTCACACAGTAAGCACAAACAGGGGCAAGGATACACATTTTAGACAATGGGAACTACAATAAGATGGCCATGGGTTTTCCCAAAAACGTTCCCAACAAAAACGGATTGTGGGATGGGACAAACAACCCCCAGGAGGAAAAACGATTTCTTCCACAGTATCTCAGCCTTCAACAGTCCAAAACGGTCCCTATTGAACCCCCATTCGTTTTCCCCTCTTCCCCACTGGTATACAACACCGAAAAATGCCCTTCTCTGCTAGGGAAATGAAGAAAACGTTTTCCACATGCCTGGAAAACGCCCAGGTCGTTCTCAACTCGTGAGGGAGGAAAAAAATGGTCATGAATTCTGGCTTGGAGAGCAATTTCGTGGCTCTCTTCTTTCCCAAGGAGACCAACACGATTTCCCATGATGGGTGGCTTTCCCATACCCGAATTTGGACAGCCATACCTCTCCCTTCCCAAGGCATTAACTGCCCCAACCAACTCTTGGGAGAAATCAATGGTTTGGTACAAAAGTCAACATGGGTAGTTGAGGATTTGATGGGTTCCCTCATTGACACTTGGCTTGACTCTAGTGGCTCAAGGGTTTGAATGTTTTTCCCTCCCAATTCCTTGTGAAATCATGCCCCCATCTCTTTGTTGCATTGCATAGCTAGTTGTGGGTATTTTTATTAAAATGCATATTACATGATGTTGAAATTCCAATGTGCCTGGCTAGCACGCAAAGCATATGCATCAATAAATCGATGGCGGGGCCTTGGCCTTGAGCTCCTCACCATGATTTCATAACAAATATTACATCATATATAATGTAAATGCCATGGGGCCAAACTGGGGACATTACATTCCCCTCCCCTTGGAATAACACCGTCCTCGGTGTTTCAACACTTCGGACTATATACCCACTTTACACATGATTCATAATTCACAGATGGTGGCAGGTCTGTCCTGTAATTCGTCTCTTTACTTTGACCTTTCATGATCAAGTCCCATAGCTTCCACAAGTTCCTCCTGCTAGCTTTGGTCTTCCAGCTCTACAGGTGGGCATTGCTCCAGAGCAATCCCTTCCGTTTGTTTATCTTCCAGCTGATCTACAAGTCTGGAATTTCATGGATGCCATCTTTCTTGTTGCCCTGGCAACTATCTGTGAGACTTATCATGGCAAGTCCTATTAGGACAAGCATAACACAATAATAAAATTAGTCATTTATTTTCCTAATTGACTTGGAACGTCCATGCTTTACTCACGAGACTTCCACACATTTCATGCTTTCCCACATACACATGAACTCATTCATGTTCATTATTTCACAAGAAAATAACTATTTCAGCATTCACAATTTATTTCAAGCAATTAAACACAAATTGTTCTCATTTATGACATGCACTCAATGGTCTTTTGTTTCTGAGATGCATTAGTCAAAAAAAAAGAAAAAGAAAGAGAAGAGTAAGAGTTTTCCCCTCTTAATCTGGTTCCAATCCGGAGCCACACCATCACTGGTGGTTCCATGCTCCTTGGCCTCTTTCACTTCAATGTGAATGCTTGACTTGCCCTTTCTTGGCTATGACACTTTAGTGTCTAAGGTCTGTCTAATGGCTTTCAACCAGGGAACCCTTCCCCATTGTCGCTTACAGAACCTTTGGCTGCTAGGACCCACACAGTTCCACTAGCACCATCTTTCATTACCGCTCATACTGAGCTCTCTTTAGGATGGTCACATGTCCACATGCATCCTCCAGATGCTTTCATAGTCCTTGCTTCCAGCAATACCCAAATACTTATCTTTATAGGATGTCTTCACTTTATCCCACAGGATCCTTCTTCGCTTTCCAAGCATTGGATTTCCCGTGGATACAACAATGAATGTTGGGCCAACACGCAGGCTACTCCACAACCATTCAACTAGGCAATGCCAGGCCAGTACGCTGACTGGTTTTATCAATTGTTTAAGGGAATGTTTGGCCAGCACGCCAGCTGCTCCACAACATCGAGTGGTTACTGTTCCCACCAACTATTCTCTGAATTTACCAAGAATTTTATAGCTCCAACCAGTTACTCTCTGGCTTTACCAAGCATTTATAGCTCCAACCAGTTACTCTCTGGCTTTACCAAGCATTTATAGCTCTTTCAGGGTCCTTGCTTCCTGTAATGGCCAAGGTTTCCAACAAGAAACAACAGTGTATTAGCTTGGTTGTCATAAGACTTATACCTGAAGTCTTCATTATTCCAAATAAGAAATAAATGAAAATGAATACTTATCTGTATTGTGTATTTTCCTCACTGCTCCACAGGTTTCCTTCTCTGCTTTACAAGCCTTGGATCACCTGTGGGGTGGATGCTTGGCCAGCACTCATGCTGCTCCACAACATCATCCGAATAGGCAATGCCAAGCCAGTACGCCGACTGGGTTTATCAGGCATCCCTAAAATCAGTATGCTAAGCCAGTACGCCGACTGGGTTTATCAAGCATTTCAAAATCAGTATGCTAAGCCAGTACGCCGACTGGGTTTATCAAGCATTTCAAAATCAGTATGCTAAGCCAGTACGCCGACTGGGTTTATCAAGCATTTCAAAATCAGTATGCTAAGCCAGTACGCCGACTGGGTTTATCAAGCATTTCAAAATCAGTATGCTAAGCCAGTACGCCGACTGGGTTTATCAAGCATTTCAAAATCAGTATGCTAAGCCAGTACGCCGACTGGGTTTATCAAGCATTTCAAAATCAGTATGCTAAGCCAGTACGCCGACTGGGTTTATCAAGCATTTCAAAATCAGTATGCTAAGCCAGTACGCCGACTGGGTTTATCAAGCATTTCAAAATCAGTATGCTAAGCCAGTACGCCGACTGGGTTTATCAAGCATTTCAAAATCAGTATGCTAAGCCAGTACACCGACTGGGTTTATCAAGCATTTCAAAATCAGTATGCAAAGCCAGTACGCCGACTAGGTTTATCAAGCATTTCAAAATCATTCGCCACAACACCCAAATAACCAATGCCAAGCCAATACGCCGACTGGGTTTATCAGGCATACCACAACCATTGCCAAGCCAGTACACCGACTGGGTTTATCAGGCAATATGAACAACATAGTATGATTACGTGGCTCCTTCTCTTATGCAACCGGTGGTTCCCTCCAAGAACTCCATAGGTGACTCTCTTGACTGCAGGCTAGCATGGCCCCACAATACCCACTCACACTACACAAGGATGATACCCCTTTTCTGCAACATAGCTCCCCGGGCCTATCCACCCCTTCTAGTGTCCTTTAGTGTGAGCGTAGAAAGGTTACCACTGCCCATACAGTCCTCTTAAGCACCCTTCTTCACTTTGCCTCTTACGTGCAACACCAATTGCATCTGTGTAAGCTGATAGCACAAGAAGGATAAGCAGACTCATCAGTATTGCTGCTCAAAAATCGTAATCATATTTCATATCATTCACTATCAAGTATTGAAACACCAGGAATGCGTCCATTCCCTTAGGGTGTAGTCAATATTGAAAACCCTATCATGACCCAGCACCAGAAAAGGTGTGCACCCCCTTTCCGATGTGCGCCATGTAGGCCCTAATCATACTCAAGCAATCTGCAATGATATAAATAAAATAGAGCATGCTCTGCGTATTAACCCTAATAATTTAGACATGCATGTTCTTGTCTAGGGTCACGGAATACTCATTCATTTTGCAGATTTGTCTCACATGCCTTCTGGGCATAGCTTTACCATCTCACTTTCATGGTTTACCGTCATGTGGTTTGGCTGAGACATTATCAATGGCGTTTCACCCGAAACCCATTTCCAAAGCATGGGATCCTTCCCATCTAGTTTGGCTTCTGCAGGCCATCACACCTGGTCTTCTTGCAAGGTGTCATCCTGGCACACTTTATCAAATAGCCAAACAGTCAGCAACATTTAGCAATAAGTTTCAAATATGATTGTTTCATAACCCCTCAATAACATTAACAATTAAATTCAATATGAATTTACAATTCTGTCTCCTACAGAAATTGATTTGCTCAGCAATGAGTCTCTCCTCATATTGTTTGGCCCTTGTAAGTGGTATCACACTGCCCATTATGGTTTCACCCTTGCTACCATACATGAACATCCACCTTCAGCATGTCTTCCTGACACAATTCTATATAAGCCAAACAATCATTAGCAGTTATAAGCAAACTCTCAAATCTGAAATTTGTAAATCTGTTTTCCTACAGAAATTAGATTTGCAACTATGAGACTATTCTCATAAACTTAAACAGACAATTTTCAGATTTGTTTCATGCATAAATTTCAACCATGAGAACCTTCTCATAACCTTTGGCTTCTGCACATGGTAGATCTCGGTCTTTACTATGGGCTTATCCTCATTGCCATACGCAAGACTTTTCTACCGGAAAACTGAAACCTCAATCAGCCAAACACGTTGTAAGTATCTATGCATATTATCATTTCATTGCCACAACAGTCACTGAAGTGATCTCAGAATTATAACACTCAATCATTCAAAACACCTTCAGCTGTTAACATTTGAAATGCAACAAACTATATACACTTCTATATATGCATCATTATCACAATTCATCAATTCATCAATTATCATGATTGGGCTCTTCATGCATTTACTATTCTGCACTCATAACAGTCCATGAAATGATCCTAGAATTATCATCAATTCATCATTCCATTTATTATTTCTTTTGCAATAACATATGCATCATCCCTATGCATTCATACAATGCATCACAAGATTTATAACATCTCTTAATGCTCATCTACTCAATGCTACCTTGCATTGTTTCATGAGTACTATGCATTCAAGCATATTATGATCGAAACATGACTACCTCATATAACTTGCATTATCATAATCAGGACCACCAGTCCTCACTTGCTTTGGTTAATAAGCACATGACCAACATTCACATGGCATGATATAAATTCATATGAATGCATTGAGATTTCTATACAGTCATATGGTGTAAGGATCATTTCCTTCACTTACCCACACCCCACTAAGCTTGGTAGGTTAACAATCCCAATCGGTATTCAATATCATATGCAACTAACTCAACATAGCTCAAACATAGTGGAAGAGATCTTACCAAATCCTCTTTCAACGTTCATGCAATTGGCACCAATAATCATTACCTGCATGGTTACTATTAACATCGCTTGATGTTACCTGATCAATTGGCCTCTTACCAAGGCTGTTCAGTCCTTTTGCCAACTTTATGATCATAGATTTGTTGCACCATCCTTTCTGCATAAGGTTGTTGGCTTCATGCAACAACATCCTTGGCACATTTAGCCATGATATTTGTTATCTTTGGTCCTACAACCAATACCCATCATCAATAGCGATTATCAATCATAATATTCTCTATTAATGGTTCATTGCATAAGCAGACTCCATTATTCTACCAATATGCAATATCCCATTTATGCACAAGCATTTCCATATGTACTATGCAATTTTTGTTAAGATGCCATCTAGTGCATATACATCTATGTAATCTCTTACATTTTTAATATATTTATGCCATATGATGGTTTCATAATTATAAGTACGATAACAAATAGGGGTTTAAGGAATTCTTCCCTTTTTGGTCCCTCATCGTAACATGGAATTCCTCTTCCATATCCTGCAATTGTAGAATTTGCCCATATTGACAACAAAATTTGTTTGTCAAAACAGCCGCTGGCATTCTTCTGCACTAAATATCCATGATATACGCAGACCTGATTCAAACTCTGGTCATGTATCATTGTTCCCTGCTAGACAAGCTTTCCAATGCCTGTCTTCATGCTTCATTCCGACACCGGGTGTGGAAACTGCATCCTTTCAAAAATGACAACTTTCACTCTAATTCTTGCACATTGTACACAGTTGCATTTTGGTCCAGATTGCCAACTTTAGCCACCTGTGGAAGAAAATCTATGAGGAATCATAGAAACTTATCTATCGGGCGAAGTTAGTCCCTATAACAAGGAACACTCAGCAATTTACGGATTTTAATTCTGACGCACCATTCATCTTCTATGAATTTCTGGGTTTTGCTGCTTCTCACTTCATGCACGTGGAAAAATGCCATACTGACAATTCATCAAATCACAACAACGAACTATGAGGGAAAAAAGAAAAAGGGGGTCAAGGGGGCTTTATGAATCACGCCTCATCGGGCGATTCGCTGAATCCTGCCGCAACGGGCAGTTCGCGAAATCCGGCCGCGATGGGCGATTCACAAAATACTCCCGCAACCGCGGGGAGGTTCACGGTATGCTCCCGCAACTGCGGGGCGGTTGGCCGTAGGCTTCCGCAGTTGCGGGCCGGTTGACTGTAGGCTTCTACAATTGTGGGACGGTTGACTGTAGGCTTCCGCAATTGCGGGCCGGTTCGGCGACGGCTTCCGCGCGACGCGGTTCGGCAATGGCTTCCGCGCGACGCGGTTCGGCAACGGCTTCCGTAATTGCAGAGCAGTTCACCGAACGCTTCCGCAATTGCGGAGCAGTTCGCCGAACGCTTCCGCCGTTGCGCGAAATTCTTCCAAGGTTTTCGGGCGGTTCTTGCGAAAAACTTTTGCGGAACGACTTGAGGAATGCTTCCGCAATTTCGGAACGATTCGCCGAAGTCTTCCGCAATTGCGGAACGATTCGGCGAAGTCTTCCGCAGTTGCGGAATGATTCGTCGAAGTCTTCCGCAACTTCGGAACGACTCGCCGAACTCTTCCGCGGTGCAGAACGATTCGCGGAATCCTTCCGAAACTTCGGAAGGGAATTCCTTCCGCAATTTCGGAAGAGATTTCCTTCCGAAAATTCCTTTTCACGCCAACACTTAGAAAATTTTTCATTTAAACAAAATTTTTCTCTGCTGTTTCGGAGCGGTTCGTGGAATCCTTCTGCAATTTCGGAAGAGAATTCCTTCCGCAAATTTCGGAAGAGAAACCCTTCCGCAATTTTGGAAGGGAATTCCTTCCGAAAAACTTCCCTTCGCAAATTTTTGGAAAAATTCTTGGAACGCTTCCGAAATTTCGGAACGATTCACCGAATGCTTCCGCAGTTGCGGAAGGCATTCGGGAATTCTTTCCGAAACAGTCTTAAACCAAATATTTTCAAAAACGGACTTAAACCAAAATTCCCAAAAACTCATAAGACAACAATTTTATTGTAATTGCTATCAGATTTGGCCCATAGAGGCCCAATGCTGCAACGCAGCTCTGATACCACAATGTAATGTCCCCACCTGCTGACCACTGCGAGGCAAGGAACATACTACCAATCGATGGGGCTTTTAATCAAAAATTTAGCCCACTCATTTCATTAAAAGAAATAAAATATGAATGTGCAGATGTAAACAATCAATCATGCACAGCGGAAACAACATTCACACAATCATTCAAATACATTCAACATGTCAATCTCAGTCATTAATAAAACATTTCAGAATTAAATACATAGACAGAAACACTTATCTTCATTTCAATTGTCCCAAGCAACTAGCTATGTCGCTGCAACGTTCCACCCAGCCATAGGCTCTTCGACAGCTTATACTGAGTCCATCCGAAGGCCACCCCCGAGCTGGGCATGATTCTCACAAGGAAAAAGGGGACATTCACGCTCGCACACAGTCCATTAATCGATTCATTTTAGCCAAGCCAGTCCAACTGGGTTTATCAGGCTACATTTGAACCCTTGGAGGCTTACACTCAAGCTCAAGCCATGGATACCCATACCCAACACACTCTTCATTCACACAGTAAGCACAAACAGGGGCAAGGATACACATTTTAGACAATGGGAACTACAATAAGATGGCCATGGGTTTTCCCAAAAACGTTCCCAACAAAAACGGATTGTGGGATGGGGCAAACAACCCCCGGGAGGAAAAACGATTTCTTCCACAGTATCTCAGCCTTCAACAGTCCAAAACGGTCCCTATTGAACCCCCATTCGTTTTCCCCTCTTCCCCACTGGTATACAACACCGAAAAACGCCCTTCTCTGCTAGGGAAATAAAGAAAACGTTTTCCACATGCCTGGAAAAAGCCCAGGTCGTTCTCAACTCGTGAGGGAGGAAGAAAATGGTCATGAATTCTGGCTTGGAGAGCAATTTCGTGGCTCTCTTCTTTCCCAAGGAGACCAACACGATTTCCCATGATGGGTGGCTTGCCCATACCCGAATTTGGACAGCCATACCTCTCCCTTCCCAAGGCATTAACTGCCCCAACCAACTCTTGGGAGAAATCAATGGTTTGGTACAAAAGTCAACATGGGTAGTTGAGGGTTTGATGGGTTCCCTCATTGACACTTGGCTTGACTCTAGTGGCTCAAGGGTTTGAATGTTTTTCCCTCTCAATTCCTTGTGAAATCATGCCCCCATCTCTTTGTTGCATTGCATAGCTAGTTGTGGGTATTTTTATTAAAATGCATATTACATGATGTTGAAATTCCAATGTGCCTGGCTAGCATGCAAAGCATATGCATCAATAAATCGATGGCGGGACCTTGGCCTTGAGCTCCTCACCATGATTTCATAACAAATATTACATCATATATAATGTAAATGCCATGGGGCCAAACTGGGGACATTACAGACAATCATTTAAGATTTGTTCAGCCTCACCATGTGTGAGGTAGCGGCACAAAATGGTTCTGATGCCGCGTTGATAAAGGACATCGTCGAGAAGGAGATATCATGAAGCATGATGGTGTATGTGAAACCGATCATTGTGTCATGTCCCCAATTTTGGCTCATCCAGTACCATGGGTGAAAGGGGACAAGATCAACCCCTAAGTGAATTAAATGGTATTAATTATATTTGCTTAGAATTAATTTTATTCTAAGTCTCACAAATTGGCAAATTTATTTATTAAAGGTAATTTTGATAAATAAAATTAATGCATAAAGAGAAAGTGGGCCAAGAGGGAACCCATGTGGAATATGTTGCCAAAATGGAGTATGGTGTATTTTTGGAGGCAATTATACAACATGAGTTAATTAATCATTATATAATTGATTAAATGTTGAAGTGTGAATTAATTCTAAGTTGTAATATTTTTATTAATAAATATTGCTAATAAATATTGGCAATTGTTGATGATAAGGTTGGAGGAATTACTTGGAGTAGAAGTCCAGTAAACACTAGAGTCCAAAAATGTTGCCAAAATGGAGAAAAGAGGCTTATTTTAGGAAAAGCAGCATAAATCCAGGAAAAGCAGGAAAGTTTTGAAAGTAGGAAAGTTTACAAAAGGAAGGAAAATCAGAAAAAGTGGAAAGAAAGAAAAGCAAAGCAAATCAAGGAAAGTATGTCCACTCATTGGTGACATATTCTCACAGGTCACCAAGCCAAGTAACTTGCTCAACAGTTCAACATGAATTCTATAAAAGAGTGATTCCAACTCCATTTCACATCTTTTTCTAGTGTGAGGAATTTTATGAATGCATTTGTCCATCCAAGACTTGGGAGATGTGCCCCTAGTCAAGCATGGGAGATGTGCCCCAACTTTCTGTGAGAGGATGATGGCATCCAACCATTGTCACTGATTTTATTTGCAGGTATTGACGCTCATTAGTTTGAAATCAGAATTTCACATCTATCTTCATCAAGTCAGAGATCGAATCCTCCATCCTCTCTCTATTCTACAGCTAGTTTCATATGTGCAAGAGGAGAGATTCTTCCTTCATCTTCTGAGAGGCATCTTGGCCTATTTTTGATGTTATAATAGAGTATTGAATCTTATCAGGTCGAAACAAGAGTTCTGAACCATCTTCTCCAAAGACAGAAATCGAATCTTCCCTCCTCCTTCTATTCTACTACTATTTTCTTATGTGCAAGAGGAGAGACTCTTCCTTCATATTCTAAGAGTAATTTTGGCCTACTAATGATGTAATAACAGAGTATGTAAATTTCTGATATCAGTCACTTCAATACAATTTACAGAACTCTGAATTATTCTCTAATTTATGCACCCCTGCTAGATTTAGCTAGATTTTGACTAGCTTCCAATGAATGGTTCATAAATTGATGAATAAAGATCCAATTGAAGTCATTCTAGTTCTTATAGTTATCTAATACATATCATGTCATGATACAACCACTGTTTCAGAATTTAGAGTTATTTTGAGCATCGTTTGGAAGTCCATAAGTCAACCCAGTTGAGCTGTCTCGAATTGCCAAATTACTAGTTTTGTTATTATACTTTCTCAAATATGCATAATACTTTCTGGAATGTTATTATATGAATCAATGACTGTAAGTGAATGATTTTTATCCTCTCTTATCCCCACAACAATATTTTCCAATCCTCAGTAAATGTCGCTACCCATACTAGTCTGCATATGTTGAGAACCCCAGGAGCATTGGAGTAGAGTTCAGCCAGGATGTTCTTGAAACATAAATGGTCTCAGTATGTTGTGCAGAGGTATAAATCCATATCAGAACCTTCCATCCATCCATAGCCTTTGTACTTTCCCATCTCCAACAATTCTAGCTTCCTTAGCCATTGTTTTGATCAAATTTGAGAAGCCTAGAGTCTTTGTATCAGTTGTATAAGTTGTTACATTAGAGTGGTACCTACATGAACACAAATATAAGTTTATTAATCCTCCCCAAATCCCTGATCTAGTTTGTATATGCAGATGTACCTAGGAATCCTTGTTGTAGACTTTGGCAATGCCGATGTTCGAAGCATAAATGGTCTCCGTGCTTTGTACAAAGGATCCTAAACTTTTTCCTTATGTATAACTTGCTGCTGCACACTATCCCACGTAAATTACAGAACCTAAAGTCACCCCTACCATACTTGATCAGTGCCCATGTACACCTCACTTACATCCTACTCACCATAAAGAAATTGTCTAAAAATTACTAGTGAAAATCCTGATAAATTCGACAGTTGGAGTTAGAATTCTGACCAATTCTTGGCTGGGATATTACAGTGGTATCAGAGCACTTTCCTTGGCTCAACCTGTGGAAAGTAAATCTCAGTGGAAAGGTAGCTCAACGCTATCTTCAAGTTGCAGTTGTGGAATTAGTTCCATTCATGGAAGATTTAGAGTTTGAGTTGCATGAAGAAGAAGATTATTTTTATGAAGAGTATGATGATTATGATGAGCAGTATGAAGAATATTGCAGATAGTATGAGGAAGAGAATTTACGAGAAGTACCTTCCACAAGCATATCCCATGAGATCATGATTGGAAGAAGAGACTATGGTTATTCTGATAGCCATATTCAAGAAAAAGTTGCATGTTCCACAGTCAAAGGTCAACCTTCTATGGAAGAGATAATAAAAGATATGAAAGCTTTATTGGATGCATGTGACTTCACGGAAATTCTTGGATCCTCTTCAAGAAGAGCCTCCAAGAATCTTCATCCTAAGACAACCAGGGAGAAGCAAGACCCAAAAACCAATCCTCAGATTGTTGACAGAATGGAAGAAGAATCTAGTGGAAGATTCTATGCTGGGGATCTCAAGATCACCTCAGAAGAGATTGGTAAGCTTAATGATGGTGAGACATATTTTGGATTGGATCCAAAAGAAGAACCTAAATCAGATTCAAAGTCACCACTTGAGCTTCATAGTGAGGCAGAAGTTGACCACACATCAGTTAGATGTGAACTAGTAGAATTGGTGGTAGAACAAGGCACCATAACCCCACCCATGGAAGAGATAAGCATGATGCCAAGGTATGGACCACATTCATATTTTTGTACTTGTTTGTAAAATGATGATGCTGTAGCTACATCAGAGGATGATTATTGCATAAGGGATTCCCTGGATGCTGAGTTTTGCATCCTTAGTGATAAGGGTGAATGCAGTGACATGACTGAATCACTAGAAATGTGATTACAAGATGCCCACATGGTTGGAAGAGAACCTATTGAGGAAATTTTTAAGTGTGAGGAAGCATCTAATGATGTGTATTCTCATATATATGTGGGAGACATGGAAGTACCCATTGGTGATGGTGTTGTGGATGCAAGATCCATGGAGAAGGAAGAAGGTCTTGCAACAACATAAATTGAAAATGAGAGATTGGTGGAAGACCAAACCACCAACACACCATCACAAGGAGGAGAAAACATAATACATGGGAATTTTTTAAATTCTTATTTTTATATGCCTATGTGTTAGCATGATGGGGAATCCACTTCAGAGGAGAATATGAGCTTGGTTGAACCCCCAGGGGTTGAGACTCCTGAATTGGGGAGGGATGAAAATTGGAGAGAAAGACTTACTGGTGCACTAGAGATGAATGAGCACCCTAGTTGCAGCCAAAGATCTGATATTCATGATCTAAAATATGAATATCTTGCAGCCCCAAAATATGTATCATCTTTCATAACTTCAACAGAATCAGCTGAAGTTGATCCTAGGAAGTTAGAAGAAGAGAAGGTTCATATGCCAGAACCTCATTTCCTTGAAGGGACACTGAAGATGAATGAATGCAAAATTCAAGAATCCCTTCAAACCCTCAATGACACCCATGCCTTAATGAATAACCTCTATTGGAATTTGGGGGAGCAGTCTTCAATGAGAGACATGGAATAGTTTCAGAAAGCCATGGCAAGCATAAAAGGTAAATTCTTGAACCTGCTTTCTAATAGAGATAGTTTGTTGGAGCTTGTAGAATTGTTTCATTGTACATCCTTGAGGGATGATGAAGAGATCAGCAAGCTCAATGATGAATTAATGGCCACCCAAGATTCTTTGAGAAGCACTCAAAGTTCCCTCCAAGAATCCAAGACAAAAATATTGTAGCTTCATGAAAGGTTGCAAAGATCCCCCCTACCCTCCTACTCACCATTCAGTCAACTTCAATTGGCTGAAAGCATTCTTGATCATAGGGAGGAACCTCATGAGATGGTGGATCATGAGGATCATTCATTTTTTATATGTGCTTTAAGAGTGTGTAGAACAGTTTGATGAGAACCAAGGACTTGACTTTTTTCCAAGGGAACTTGAGTTGTTCCTTGAAGACAGACACTCTCCCATGGAAGAGTGGGATGAGAGCACCCAATTTGGGCCAGCCAATAATGGAGAAGTTGCAGCCATAAGCCTGATCACTGAAGGTTGCAGACATGAAAAGAAGGTTCTCAGTTCTTTCCCACATGTCCGAGATTCAGCAACACCAATGGGGAATGAATAGTGGGTGAAGAAATTCTTCTGGTTTGTGTCACATGTACAGCAGGAGGATCATGATCTGTCCCCATGGGCAATAGATCCTATTGCAAAAGAGATGGATGATTATAGCTCATATAAATCAACAAGCAAGATCTATGACTCATCCACTAGTTGGATGAATAGAGGCATCACTGAAATGAAAAATCTGGAAGGTAAAAAGTTCACTTGTTTCTGCAATAAATTTATTGTTATAACTGACATTGTCTTGAATTGTGAGCAGCAACAAAGATATATTTTGCAGCCATTTGATGTCACTCATCCACATATGGATTGGGTGAAAGATTACCTGACAAGCATGAAATCTCCTTGCAAAAATGTTTATGCTTATGGTCAAGGGAAGGCAGCTAAGCAGTCAAGTTGCCAAGATAAATTAATGATTACTTGCAGAAGTTGGCCTATGTGGAGGAAATCCACATGCTTGGAGGTATGCTTGCATTTTTTCTCCAATGACAGAGAGATGAGCCATTGGTTGTCTTCACTTGAAGAAGCATTTTACTCTCTACTTGGTTTGGTTGGCAGTAATTTCCTTTCAGTTATTCCCCGGATGAAAAGGCACATGTTTGATGATAGATTCTTTAAATTGATTCTGAAGATTGGGAAAAGGCAGTTGATACTTTGGGATCCTGGAATTCATGGGAGTGACAGATTGCCAAAGGTGACAGAAAATTTTTGGTCATTGCAGGAGGAACAGTGGGATCCAGGAATTCTACTCAAGTTATCCTAACTGGGTTTAAAATTTTGTCCATTGTTGGTTAATTGCGGATATAGATTACAGTGTCATTTCTCTTTTCTTCCATAGTCATTTTTTTGAAGGCTCAAGTTTAATTTTCAGACTTTTCAAGGGATGGGGACATTTATAATCAGAGTGGTGCAACAAAAGCTTGGTGGAGTCCTAACATTGCTTGAGGACACGCAATCTTGGGAAGGGAGTACTGTCATGTCCCCAATTTTGGCTCATCCAGTACCATGGGTGAAAAGGGACAAGATCAACCTCTAAGTGAATTAAATGGTATTAATTCTATTTGCTTAGAATTAATTTTATTCTAAGTCTCACAAATTGGCAAATTTATTTATTAAAGGTAATTTTGATAAATAAAATTAATGGATAAAGAGCAAGTGGGCCAAGAGGGCACCCATGTGGAATATGTTGCCAAAATGGAGTAGGGTGTATTTTTGGAGGCAATTATACAACATGAGTTAATTAATCATTAATTAACCGATTAAATGTTGAAGTGTGAATTAATTCTGAGTTGTAATATTTTTATTAATAAATATTGCTTATAAATATTGGCAAGTGGTGATGATAAGGTTGGAGGAATTACTTGGAGTAGAAGTCATGTAAACACTAGAGTCCAAAAATGTTGCCAAAATGAAGAAAAGAGGCTTATTTTAGGAAAAGCAACATAAATCCAGGAAAAGCAGGAAAGTTTTGAAAGTAGGAAAGTTTACAAAATTAGGAAGGAAAATGAGAAAAAGTGGAAAGAAAGCAAACCAAAGCAAATCAAGGAAAGTATGTCCACTCATGGGTGACATATTCTCACAGGTCACCAAGCCAAGTAACTTGCTCAACGGGTCAACATGAATTCTATAAAAGAATGATTCCAACTCCATTTCACATCTTTTGCTAGTGTGAGGAATTTTATGAATGCATTTGTGCATCCAAGACTTGGGAGATGTGCCCCAGCTTTTTGTGAGAGGATGATGGAATCCAAGCATTGTCATTGAGTTTATTTGCAGGTATTGAAGCTCATCAGGTTGAAATTAGAAGTTCACATCTATCTTCATCAAGTAAGAGATCGAATCCTCCATCCTCTCTCTATTCTACAACTAGTTTCATATGTGCAAGAGGAGAGATTCTTCCTTCATCTTCTGAGAGGAATCTTGGCCTGTTCCTGATGTTAAAACAGATTATTTAAGCTTCTCAGGTCGAAACAGGAGTTCTGAACCATCTTCTCCAAAGATAGAAATCGAATCCTCCCTCCTCCTTCTATTCTGCTACTATTTTCTTATGTGCAAGAGGAGAGAATCCTCCTTCATCTTCTGAGAGGCATTTTGTCCTACTAATGATGTAATAAAAGAGAATATAAATTTCTGATATAAGTCACTTCAATACAATTTACCAAACTCTGAATTATTCTCTAATTTATGCACCCCTGCTAGATTTAGCTAGATTTTGACTAGCTTCCAATGAATGGTTCATAATTTGATGAATAAATATCCAATTGAAGTCATTCTAGTTCCTATAGTTAGATAATACATATCATGTCATGATACAACCACTGTTTCATAATTTAGAGTTCTTTTGAGCATCGTTTGGAAGTCCATAAGTCGACCCAGTTGAGTTATCTCAAATTGCCAAATTACTAGTTTTGTTATTATACTTGCTCAGATCTGCATAATACTTTATGGAATGTTAATATATGAATAAATGACTATAAATGGATAATTATTAGCCTCTCTTATTCCCACAACAACCTTTTCCAATCCTCAGTAAATGTCGCTACCCATACTAGTCTACATATTTTGAGAACCCCAGGAGCGTTGGAGTAGAGTTCAGCCAGGCTATTCTTGAAACATAAATGGTCTCATTATGTCATGCAGAGGTATAAATCCATATCATAACCTTCCATCCATCCATAGCCTTTGTACTTCCCATCTCCAGTAATTCTAGCTTCCTTAGCCATTGTTTTGATCAAATTTGAGAAGCCTAGAGTCTTTGTATCACTTGTATAAGTTGGTACATTATAGTGGTACCTACATGAACACAAATATAAGTTTATTCATCCTCCCCAACTCCCTAATCTAGTTTGTATATGCGGATGTACCCAGGAAGCCTTGTTGTAGACTTCGACAATGCCGATGTTCGAAGCATAAATGGTCTCCGTGCTTTGTACAAAGGATCCTAAACGTTTTCCTTATGTATAACTTGCTGCTGCACACTATCCCATGTAAATTCCAGAACCTAAAGTCACCCCTACCATACTTGATCAGCGCCCATGTACACCTCACTTACATCCTGCTCACCGTAAATAAATTGTCTAAAAATTACCAGTGAAAATCCTGATAAATTCGACAGTTGGAGTTAGTATTCTGGGCAATTCTTGGCTAGGATATTGTAGTGGTATCAGAGCACTTTCCTTGGCTCATCCTGTGGAAAGTAAATCTCAGTGGAAAGGTAGCTCAACGCTATCTTCAAGTTGCAGTTGTGGAATTAGTTCCGTTCATGGAAGATTTAGAGTTTGAGTTGCATGAAGAAGAAGATTATTTTTATGAAGAGTATGATGATTATGGTGAGCAGTATGAAGAATATTGCAGAAAGTATGAGGAAGATAATTTCCAAGAAGTACCTTCCACAAGCATCTTCCATTAGATCATGATTGGAAGAAGAGACAATGGTTATTCTAATAGCCATATTCAGGAAAAAGTTGCATGTTCCACAGTCAAAGGTCAACCTTCTATGGAAGAGATAATAAAAAATATGAAAGCTTTATTGGATGCATGTGACTTCACGGAAATTTTTGGATCCTCTTCAAGAAGAGCCTCCAAGAATCTTCAGAGTCGGGTATTAATGGCCCACTCTTTTCAGGGATGCTCATGCATAAGCAAAGAACTGTGAGAAGTGCCGGGAAATTGCCAAAATCAGCGGGACCATTGCAGCCGGTTATCATTTCTAAACCGTTCGAGCAATGGGGCATAGATGTTATCGGAGAGATAAACCCGAATTCCTCGCTGCAGCATAGGTACATCCTGATAGCTACTGATTATTTTACGAGATGGGCTGAAGCCATTCCGCTGCGCGCAGTCAATGAAGATGCAGTTCTGAAATTCCTAGAAGAAAGCATCATAACCAGGTTTGGGGTTCCAATTTCCCTAGTCTTTGATAATGCAACTTATTTTTAGTCTTTTAAGATCAATGAATTTGTTTATGAGAAAGGGATTAAACTGCACTATTCAGCAAATTACTATCCCCAGGGAAATGGATCAGCTGAGTCGACCAATAAAAATCTCATCCGAATTCTTAACAAAACTGTAATTGAAAATCAGAGAAGTTGGCACCTAGCCCTTCCAAATGCTCTATGGGTAGACAAGGTTACCCCGAAGAATGTCGTAGGTGCATCCCCGTTTACCTTGGTTTATGGTAAGGAAGCCATCCTTCCCCCGAATATATTGCTCTCGTCCTTGCAGCTGTCCCAAGCCTCCCGAGGTTCCAGTAGTCAAGTTCTTGAATCAAGAATCGATACCTTGCTAAAGCTTGAAGAGTCATGACAAAAGGCCAAAGATCAATTCCATCATCATCAAGACATAGTCAAAAGATGGTTTGATAAGAAGAAATATGGAAAAAGAAGTTTTGAAGTAGGAGATTTAGTTCTGAAGTGGGATCATCAACACGATGGTAAGGGAATGCATACAAAATTTCAACACTTATGGGTTGGCCCTTACCAAATTTCTGAAAAGCTTGGCCCATCAATGTATAAGTTAAGAAGCCTTCAGGGAGAGGAAGTTAATCTTCCCCTCAACGGCCTGGCTTTGAAACAGTATTTTGCTTAAGGTCTCTAAGAGAACATTTGTACATAAATAAAGGCTTTGTTCTTTTTCTTTTTAATTTTTACTTTAGTCCCTTGTTTTCTGTTTGTTTCAGCCAAGTTTATCTCTTTTTCTGATTATTTGAGTTTTCCCTTTCCCCTTTCCTTTGCATAGAATTTTCCTGTAGCCCTGCAATTTGGTCTTTCATGAAGATAGATCTCTCAATAAATCTCACAACTCATGAAGCTAGAAATCAACCCTCAAAAGAAAGTTTATCTATGCATTTTAGCTTTTGCTGATCATTTTTTTTCGAATGAAGGGATCCTGTTTTGTTGGTTGCATTAACCCCTATTTAATAGCTTAAATCTATGATTACCTTATCACTATCCTCGGGCTCCATCCACCCTCACATTTATAAGCGTCTCAAGAACATCGTTGTAGTTAGACAACGGAAAGGAAGCACATCTCGAAGGCACAGGGTATTAAAATGACTCCATGCTGCAAATCTAAAGCCAAAAGAGCTTATAATCAAGAGTTTGTTTTCCAGAAAATCTTGCCTCCATTAAAGCATGGCTGAGAACAATAACGACTTTTAATTTAAGCAGCCACACCAAAATGACCAGCAGAGTTCTTCTCCGTCCGTGAGCATGAGAAACCAAGAAAATATCTTGCTCACACAAAAGGACATCAATGGATTGAAGAACTCAGGCAAATGGCTAAGTCTTGAAGAAATTGTTTTGGAATACTCAGACGACAAAAGTCGCTAATTAAAGAACATCCAAAAGGATGCAAGCAGCATGGGAATGAGGAACAAGAGAATATTGTCTATGAGATGTTGTTACAATCCAGTGGAGTCCGATGACAGTGGTCGTCTGAAAGATGGATCTTCTAAAAATGAACCCCATATTTTGGCCCTTGGATAGTTTTAAGGATGTCTTTATCGAAGCTCCCCTTTCCTAATGACCAACGGATAAAGTGATCACTTCCTTTGCGGAAATTCAAGCGCTCAAGCCGACTGTTGCACATAAGGTGAGTATCTTTTAAAATTTCCTATGGACGAGAGAGAGTTTTTTAGAGATCTGTGTTCACCAGCGATTCGCCAATTATTGTTCCTGCAACATTCCCCCAAAATTTTGAAAAATATTGGGGGCCCTCCTCCTACACTTTTGTATTGATTTTTCTTTCTCTTTCTTTTGAAGCTTATCCTACTCTAACTTGGTAAAACTTTAACACTTGTTTCCCAAAGAAGTTTTCTAAAAACTTTTCTAAGGCAAAGTCACCTTCCGCCTTCAGCACAAGTTTTAACCATAAGTTTTCCACCTTCAGCGCAAGTTTTAACCATAAATCTCCCGCCTTCAACGCAAGTTTCGATCATAAGACTGCCGTCTTCGGCGCAAATCGCAAACCTAACTTTTCCTCTTCGGCACAATTTTTAACTCCATTTTTTTCACTTTCGACGCTTGAGTCAAATTTGATCTGCGTGCTTTTGGGCGGGTTTCCAAGGTCTATTATGGCCAGCTACAGCGCAAGATTAAATCCCAGGAGCATTGGAGTAGAGTTCATCCAAGCTGTTCTTGAAACATAAATGGTCTTAGTACATTGTGCAAAGGTATAAATCCATATCAGAACCTTCCATCCATCCATAGCCTTTGTACTTTCCCATCTCCAGCAATTCTAGCTTCCTTAGCCATTGTTTTGATCAAATTTGAGAAGCCTAGAGTCTTTGTATCACTTGTATAAGTTGGTACATTATAGTGGTATCTACATGAACACAAATATAAGTTTATTAATGCTCCCCAACTCCCTGATCTAGTTTGTATATGAGGATGTACCCAGGAAGCCTTGTTGTAGACTTCGGCAATGCCGATGTTCGAAGCATAAATGGTCTCCGTGCTTTGTACAAAGGATCCTAAACTTTTTTCTTATGTATAACTTGTTGCTGCACACTATCCCATGTCAATTCCAGAACCTAAAGTCACCCCTACCATACTTGATCAATGCCCATGTACACCTCACTTACATCCTGCTCACCGTAAAGAAATTGTCCAAAAATTACTAGTGAAAATCCTGATAAATTTGACAGTTGGAGTTAGTATTCTGGCCAATTCTTGGCTGGGATATTGTAGTGGTATCAGAGCACTTTCCTTGGCTCAGCCTGTGGAAAGTAAATCTCAGTGGAAAGGTAGCTTAATGCTATCTTCAAGTTGCAGTTGTGGAATTAGTTCCATTCATGGAATATTTAGAGTTTGAGTTGCATGAAGAAGAAGATTATTTTTATGAAGAGTATGATGATTATGATGAGCAGTATGAAGAATATTGTAGACAATATGAGGAATATAATTTCCAAGAAGTACCTTCCACAAGCATCTTCCATGATATCATGATTGGAAGAAGAGACTATGGTTATTCTAATAGCCATATTCAGGAAAAAGTTGCATGTTCCACAGTCAAAGGTCAACCTTCTATGGAAGAGATAATAAAAGATATGAAAGCTTTATTGGATGCATGTGACTTCACGGAAATTTTTGGATCCTCTTCAAGAAGAGCCTCCAAGAATCTTCAGAGCCAGATATTATTGTCCCACTCTTTTCAGGTATTCTCATGCATATGAAAGGAACTGTGATGTTTGCCAAAGAAGTGCCGGGAAATTGCCAAAAGTAGTGGGACCGTTGTAGTCGGTTATCATTTCTAAACCGTTCGAGCAATGGGGCATAGATGTTATCGGAGAGATAAACCCAAATTCCTTGTTGCAACACTGGTACATCCTAAAAACTACTGATTATTTTACGAGATGGGATGAATCCATTCTGCTATGTGCAGTCAACGAAGATGCAGTTATCAAATTCCTGGAAGAAAGCATCATAAGCAGGTTCGGAGTTCCAATTTCCCTAGTCTTTGATAATGCAACTTATTTTTCATCTTTTAAGATCAATGAATTTGTTTATGAGAAAGGGATTAAACTGCACTATTCAGCAAATTATTATCCCCAGGGAAATGGATCAGCTGAGTTGACCAATAAAAACCTCATCTGAATTCTTAACAAAACTGTAATTGAAAATCAGAGAAGCTGGCACCTAGCCCTTCCAAATGCTCTATGGGAAGATAGGGTTACCCCCAAGAATGCCTTAGGTGCGTCCACGTTTACCTTGGTTTATGGTAAGGAAGCCATCCTTCCCCCAAATGTATTGCTTCCATCCTTACAGCTGTCCCAAGCCTCTCGAGGTTCTAGTAGTCAAGTTCTTCAATCAAGAATCGATACCCTGCTAAAGCTCAAAGAGTCACGACAAAAGGCAAAGGATCAATTCCATCATCATCAAGACATAGTCAAAAGATGGTTTGATAAGAAGAAATCTGGAAAAAGAATTTTCGAACTAGGAGATTTAGTTCTGAAGTGGGATCATCAACACGATGGTAAGGGAATGCATACAAAATTTCAACACTTATGGGTTGGCCCTTACCAAATTTCTGAAAAGTTTGGCCCATCAACGTATAAGTTAAGAATCCTTCAGGGAGAGATAGTTAATCTTCCCCTCAATGGCCTAGCTTTGAAACAGTATTTTGCTTAAGGTCTCTAAGAGAACCTTTGTACATAAATAAAGGCTTTGTTCTTTTTCCTTTTACTTTTTACTTTAGTCCCTTGTTTTCTGTTTGTTTCAGCCAAGTTGTTCTCTTTTTCTGATTATTTGAGTTTTCCCTTTCCCCTTTCCTTTGTATAGAATTTTCCTGTAGCCCTGCAATTTGGTCTTTCATGAAGATAGATCTCTCAAGAAATCTCACAACTCATGAAGCTGGAAATGTACCCTCAAAAGAAAGTTTACCTATGCATTTTAGCTTTTGCTGATCATTTTTTTTCGAATGAAGGGATCTTGTTTTGTTGGTCGCATTAACCTCTATTTAATAGCTGAAATCTATGATTACCTTATCACTATCCTCGGGCTCCATCCACCCTCACATTTATAAGATTCTCAAGAAGATCAATGTAGTTAGACCCACGGAAAGGAAGGATATCTTGTAGGCACAGGGTAATAAAATGACTCCATGCTACAAATCTAAAGCCAAAAGATCTTATAATCAAGAGTCTATTTTCCATAAAATCTTGCCTCCATTTAAGCATGGCTGAGAACAATAAAGACTTTTAATTTAAGCAGCCACACCAAAATTCCTAGCAGAGTTCTTCTCCCTCCGTGAGCACGAGAAACCAAGAAAATATTTTGCTCACACAAAAGGACATCAATGGATTGAAGAACTCAGGAAAATGGTTAAGTCTTGAAGAAATTTTTCTGGAATACTCACACGACAAAAGTCGCTAATTAAATAACATCCAAAAGAATGCATGCAACATGGGAATGAGGAACAAGAGAATATTGTATATGAGATGTTGTTACAATCTTGTGGAGTCCGATGACAGTGGTTGTCTAAAAGATGGATCTTCTAAAAATGAACCCCATATTTTGGCTCTTGGAGATTTTAAGGATGTCTTTATCGAAGCTCCCCTTTCCTAATGACGAACGGATAAAGTGATCACTTCCTTTGCAGAAATTCGAATGCTCAAGCCGACTGTTGCACATAAGGTGAGCAGCTTTTAAAATTTCCTATGGACGAGAGAGAGTTTTTTAGAGATCTGTGTTCGCCAGCAATTCGCCAATTGTTGTTGTTGCAACATCCTCCCAAAATTTTGAAAAATATTGGGGCCTCTCCTCCTACACTTTTGTATTGATTTTTCTTTCTCTTTCTTTTGAAGCTTATCTTGCTCTAACTTGGAAAAACTTTAACACTTGTTTCCCAAAGAAGTTTTCTAAAAAAATTTCTAAAGCAAAGTCACCTTCCGGTTTCAGCGCAATTTTTAACCATAAGTCTTCCGCCTTCAACACAAGTTTTAACCATAAATCTCCCACCTTCGACGCAAGTTTCGATCATAATACTACCGTCTTCGGCGAAAATCGCAAACCTAACTCTGCCTCTTCGGCGCAAGTTTTAACTCCATTTTTGCTGCTTTTGGTGCTTGAGTCAACTTTGATCTGTGCACTTTTGGGCGGGTTTCCAAGGTCTATTGTTCCCTCCTAGGTTTAGGGTTAGGTTTTGGGAAAAGGAAAGCATTGTAAATCTATAAATAGACAGACAGAAGAGAATGAAAGGACTTTTGGCAGGTTGGAAAGACATTCTCTGTCTTGTACGTAGACTACTTTACAGCACAGATGTGGAATTCTTTTTCACCTAATGAAAGCTTGGAGGACTTCGTTTTGCCAGGATAACGTGTCAAATCCCTGTTTGGGCTATCCCTTGCTACGTTTACACGTCTTTTGTGAGATCTTTCCTTACTTCAATGCGAATTATTTTCAGATGTGACGAATGTTTCTCATAAATTTCTTTCTGTGCAATTAATGTTTACTTCAAATGAGCAATTGGAATGTTTAATTTGAATCAGAGTTACCTTTGAGATCTTTTATTTTATGCTGGAAAAGAAATCTTTATGGTTGAATGGCTATTTGTGAAATCTTTGGGTGCTTTCTTTCAGGTCATTGCTCATATCTTCATTTTGCTATTTGCGAGGATAGAATAGATTTGCTTATCATAGTTTTAGATTAAGATTTGTTTTAGCTTTGCATTTAGATTAAATTAGTTTACAGCACTTGCATCTCATACATAAATTTAAAACACATAAATGGTGGATCAGGCCACAACCGGTAAAGAACACAACAAATCTTAAAACTTACATAGTAGCCGGAACCGTTAACTGGATGGATTCCCCACACCAAACTATGAGCGATCTAATTGGGATTGCCTACTGGGGAGAATCCATTGCTGATTGATGCTGCGATTTTCGGGGCATCAACAGTTTTTGGCGCTAGGAGGGCCACTAGTGCATGGCTGGCAGAAGAGATCCCTTCATTAGAAGAAATCCCACTGAAGACCCATTTGAAACAGCCGTTCCAGAAGATTTAGATCTGGAATCCATAAATCAAGAAAATCCAAATACTCAAGGTGAACAGCAAGAAACACTGTATGCTGTTCCTTTTGCTGAAATAGAAGATTTAAGAAGGCACACACGAGCTTATGTTAAACAAATCGGTGGTTTAAACGCAACAAATTTTCTCCCTAGAAGAACTCCTAAAAGAGAAAGGCAGTATACCCGTGATTCAATTCTGGTGTAGAACTTTGAAGAGCTGGTAGATTTATCTTTGGAAGAGATCACAGAACCTCTGAAAGAAGTCGATTCTAAAGATCCAGAAAATCTTGGAGATCTTTTCACTCCAACGAATTCTCCACCCAATTCTCCACATAGATCCATGGCTATACCTGCATGGAGGGCCAGGGGGGCGTTAAATTTAGCTAGACCATTCCACAATCTGCCTAAAAATCCAGAGAAGGTTTTGCCGGTTGTTTCCCTACACATTTGAACCTAAAGTTTCTTCCTGGTATTTTAGCCTTCAAGCTAGTTCAATATCCAATTGGGAAGACTTCAAAAAATGTTTTTTAAAGAAGTATGGAAACAAGAAAACGGTAGCTACTCTAATGAAAGAATTTCTTTCCATGAGAATGGAGAAGAAGGAGAAGGTCCAAGAGTTTAATCAAATATTCACTACCCTGCTGAATAATCTCAGCGATGCAGCTAGGCCTGCTGAGGAATCATTAGTTGAGTACTATACAACAGCTCTTGACTCTTCGATGGCCATGTTTATTAAAAGAGAAAAGAAAACTACCTTGATAGAAAACTTCGAAGAAGCAAAGAAGGTAGAAGAGGAAGCATACAGCATTGCCAAGCATGATCTAGATTTAGAAGCAAAGCAGCCTGCGAAGAAACCTTTTCTTTTAACCAAAAACAAGGAAGAGCCATCAACTGATATGGAAAACATTGTCAGAATGATGCAAAATCTTTCAAACAAAATTGTGGACTTAGAAGAGGATAAAGAAGCCAGTACCTCTAGGTAGCCGCTCAAGCCTTATTATAAGAAAAGAGAAGAAAATGGATAGCCGACTCCGCCCGTAAACAATTCCGCTGTTTGAAAATTTAAATGAAGTAGGTATGGATCATTTATGTACTTTCCATCAAGAACAACATTCTGAAAAAAGTTGTCCATAGTGGATTAATTCAATGAGTTTAGTGATGAATCAAATGCTTGATGCGCAATTATCGGAACAAAAGGATCCTCAATTGGAACAATTTTCTTATCAGGAGGAAACTGCCCTAGACATCACCATGGTTCTTTGGGATTGGTCACCAACTCAGGAACCTTCTCTTGAAGAGCTCGTTGATGAGTCTCAAGCAGGATCCATAAATGTTTCCACTCGAAGTAAAGGCCCCTTACTTGATCAAACTTTAGATATTCCTAAAGTGAAATCCTCAAGGGAATTGCCAAGGTGGCATATAACAGTTATCCCACAACAGCCCAAGGTAATTCCAACACCTGTAAAAGAATCAATTGCTAAAAAAGCCAAACAACCAAATATTACTCCAAACAAAACAGAAACTCAGCCCAAGATTTCTAAGGTATGCGATATGGGTTATGATATAATTGAAGACATTAAGAAGACTAAAGCCAATATTTCCATATTTGACATGTGCAGTTTTCCCCAGCAAAGACAAAAGTTGCTAGAGGTTTTTGACCCACGAGCTAGTCCTTCGTCTGAAAACATAGAAGACGACCCAGAGATAAACGAAGCCAACATCGGCGGGAAATCCAGATCACAAACTCTGCCTTTCCTCCTAACTTTTGAAATCTTCAACCACAATGTTCATAACTGTTTGGTAGATTCAGGTGCCAGTTCAAATGTCATGCCTCTGTCAATTTGCAGAAAGATTAATGGGAAGCCTATCCCTTGTCCATCTCAAATTATACAGTTGGATAGGACCGCTATTAAGGTAATTGGGGAAATGAAAGATGTTCTCATTAGGCTGTCAGCAGACCCTAGGGTGTGTCAGTTTGTTGATATAATGGTGGTTGATATCCCCGAGGTTTACGGTCTGATTTTGAGTAGGGACTGGTCTACGAAACTGAATGGCTATTTTGATATAGACTGGTCTCATCTGTGGCTGTCTTATCAAAATAGGAAAAACCAAATCAAGATACTGAGTGAACCTCATATGAAACAAAATGTAACTCAGTTGGAAGAAAAGAGCAAAGCTCTTGCTTTCTCGTCTTCAGTTTTGGGAAACTTTTTCTTAGAGATTGAACCAGGAAATTATCAAGCACAAGATGCTAGCCATAATCCAGATGAACAGTCCGATCTCCTTCAGTTTTCTCGGACTGATGATATTGATTGTAACATAGTAGAATTAGTCACTGACGTAGTTGTTAATGATGCTAGTTTAGCTAAAGAAGAAAATGTGTTTTGGATTCTTTACTTTGATGGCTCCAAAACCCAAGAAGGATCAGGAGCCGGTTGTGTTTTGATTGACCCCAATAGGAATAAACACTTTTTATCTTGTAGATTAGAATTTGAATATACTAACAATACTGCTGAGTACGAAGCTCTAGTCCACAGGTTAAAGAAGGCTATTTCTTTAAGTGTCAAATATTTGAAAGTCTTTGGTGATTCTGAAATAGTCGTTAGGCAGGTGAGAGATACAATTCACTTCCTTTATCCTCATTTAAAAGGTTACCAATCTGAGATTTGGAATTTGATTTCGTGTTTTGATGCTTTCAATATAAATTCCATTCCTAGATTGAAAAATGTTGCAGCTGATTTATTGGCTACTTCCGCTTCCAGATTAGTTCCTACAAATAATAAATGATCTATTGAATCGATTTTCAGGCCATCTGTTCCAGATAGCATTACGAATCTCATATTATTTGATGATGATGATCAGATCATCAGCTTCTTGAAAAATGAAGATACCTTCCTTGAATCCATAATAGACAAAGAGAAGCATGACTCAGACCTTCAAAGCAGACACGCTGTTAAAGGAAATTTTATTCCTAAAGGAGTGAGGACTCTTGAAGCTTTTTTTGATTTACAGAGCAAGTTCAAGAGACCAGTGGATGCTAAAACTCATAGCTCCTCTATGACGCATGAATTGATTAATATGGGAACAGAGGCAGAGCCAAAATATGTTAATCTCGGTAAGTGTTGCTCACCGGGAGAAAGAGAAAAGTTTATCAAAATTTTCAAGCAGTATAAGGATGTCTTCGCATGGACTTACTATTGAGCCCAGAATTGGCCCTTTTTATCATCCTCGATCACCTTTTATTCCCCTGTCCTACACCATTTAGCATGCTAATCAGACCTGTTGTCCTCACTTTATTCCCCCAAGCTTCCAAGGTATGACTGATCATTGCTTTATCTTATTAATGCTTATGATTGTGATAATTAAGGCTGTGTATCTCTCAATTATGCTAACATGTTATGATTTATGAAGGTAGTTTGAGATAAGTGGACTGCAGGAAGGTGGGGCTGAACAAGTCTTGAAAGGAGGGATGTTCGCTGCTTAAAAGGATCCTCGAGGTTCCAATCATCAATTAATGCACGTGGTTCTAATGCAACATTCTAGACAGAGCTATGACAAGGCAGCTGTAACAAAATGCGTTATAATTGGAGATCTTTAGTTATTGCTGCTCGAGTATATTTGTGATCTGGAAAGATCACCACTCCTGGGCCAATCAACAGCTTTCTCACGTTTTTCTATGTCTTTACTATGCCACGTTTGTAACAGCTTGTATTATTTAGGGTGCCTGAAGATCAAAGATCTTCATGGCTGCCCGTTAATAGGATCGGATGTTATGATCTACATGTATAAATATGGGGAGCTGTCTCGACCCAGGGGGTTGAACAACGGGGAATTCATTCATTGTATTGGCAGTAGAAGCAAACTGTGTAATCATCCTTCTGTTAATATAAAGAGTTGCCTCTGAGCTAAAGGAGCTTTACGTTGTTCAGCTAGCATCTCTGTGTGAAGGCTGGGCCCGTCTTCCACAGAGATTGCTGAGTTAAAATAGGACTTTTCGATTTATTGTTGTATGATGTTTTGTTAATGATATTTCTTTTGTACGCAGCAGTAGTAAGTGTGGATTTGCAGTAAAATTAGGATTACATTTCCTTGAGATTGGTAAGTGGTACAGAGTGACAGTCGACTGAGTAGGAAACTTTCTTTATGCAATTTGTGTGATAGTTGTACACAGCTTTGTTCATCCTGCAGTTTAAGTTGTTATTCCATGAATCCTTGCAATTTATCTTTCCTGTTATGATTGTTGATTTTCATTCCTGCAATTCAATCTCTTAGAGTAGTTGAACTCAATCTCTTGCAATTGAATTCCTAGATTAATATTCAGTTCATGCTTGTGGTTTTTAAGAGTGATCAGATTGAATAGGTGAGTTACTCGTTCTGGGATGTGAATAGGATTTCTTCTTATCTGCAATTGTAGTTGAATCTTATATCATTTCTTGTTGATTGAAATTATAGCATGTATAAGACAATTGGGATTACACAGATTCTTGGGATGGACATACTTGTTAGAGGATAACGGTATTTAATTATAGTGATTTGGTGTTTAAGCATAGACTGTGCATTTATCCTTTGAAATAAAAGACTTTCTCGGGTTGAAAATAAATCTCGTATGCTCTGTATGTTGGTAATAATCTATCTGCATATTGGATGCTCGACATTTTGGCGCCGTTGCTGGGGAAGGATAAAAATTAAACACTAATCATTCGTTGCATCTGGTAATTGTTTCTAGTCAGTCTTTTCTTTACTGAAATGATTCGGTTCGCATGAATACGAGGAGGGTAAAACGTGATCACCTCCCAACTCCCAAAACCCCACAAAATACTAACAGTGCAGGTGGCTCTGGTCGCGGTCGAGGACCACCATTGGGCAGAAGAACATTCATCGACGATCTTGTTGACATAACTGATTCATCCACCAGGGCTCATCATCAAGAAACTCTTATCAGAAGAAACCCTGTTGATCCTGGGGTGCCAGCGTCAAGATCCACGGTGGAGATACACGAGCAGCCGTGAATCCCTCGTATATCCCTGGTGAGGAAGGCACAGCTATCACAACTATTACAACTGAACCTGCTGTTACAACTGAGGAAGATGCAACTGTTACAACTGGACCTGCTATTACAACTGAGGAAGACACAGCTGTTACAACTGGATCTGCTAGTAGAGGTCCGATCTGCCACATTTATGGGAAGGATGTAACCGAAGAGGAGTGGATGCAGTTCCACCATAAGTTTGTTGATCAGGAACAAAACAAGGACGAAGGAAAAAGCCAGGAAAAAAATGCAGGAATGAATGAAGAGGAGAAAACAGAAGAGGAGATGAGTAACAGACACGAGTCCGATGAGGAAGAGGTGATGGTGGAAAACTATCATCATGAAAATCATTCCCTGCATGAGGGAACAACGGCTACACTGCAATTTCCAATTCGGCAGCCAGAAGGGACAGCCCCTATGAAAAACATCTCACCATCAGTGTTGCCTCGCTTCCATGGAAGGGCGGCAAAAGATCTAGACGAATTCCTTTTTGAATTCGATATCCTTTGTCGCAGCTATGATTACGTCACCGATGCCCAAAAGCTAAAACTGTTTCCCGCCACCCTGAAGGACAACGCATTACGTTGGTTCATGAGCCTTGGGGGAGGAACTGTTGCTAATTGGGATAAGATGAAACAAGTGTTCCTGGAGAAATATCAGGAATATTGCAACACCAAGGACAAAAGAGATGAATTATTCAAAATGGTACAGAAGGAGGACGAAAGTCTGGAGGATTTTGTAGAAAGGTTGTTGTACAATGTGCAAAGAGCTGGGCAGACAAACATAGGGCTGGACGTGCTCAAGATAATCTTTCTTCGTGGGATCAGGGATGATTGTTTAGACATGTTAAACCTGCTAGGAAAGGGAGATATCTCCAAACAACCTTTTGGGAAGATTCTGGAACTATGTAAGAGATACTCCAGGGGGTCTTCCAGGAACAATAAGCGGGACAAACGGGATAAGCTGGAACATGATGTCTTCGACAGAACTTAGAAGTCATCCAATGGAGGAGCTACCCATGCAGAGATAGGCAATCTCCTTGAAAATTTTAAAACAGAAATGATGAGCTCCATCTCTTCGGAGATTTATGTCCTGAAGGCAAAACAAAAACAGGCAGTGGAGGATCTCACACTAGGTGTGTTCTGTCCCCGATGTAGAAAGAATCATCTGCTGAAAGAATGCCCGCTTGACAAAGTAGAAGCATGTCAGCTGTGTGAGCTAAACCATGATATGAAAGAATGTCCCACACTTCCCCAAGTGAAGGCTGTTCTACAGGCATCAACTCCAGAAGTGGAATCAGCCTATTTCATTGCACAGAAGAAACCTTGGCAGCTTTGAAATCAAGGTATGCCTTTGGACTCGTTTCCATTTTTGAATAATATGAGCAATTGGAATAATAAAATGCAAAATGTGAATACACAATTCCCTTCAAATTATGCTCAGTGGAATCCTTCCCAACCTACAATGCAAAATTATAATTCATGGAGTCCCTGGACACAGCCACCACATCAACCTACGTCGTGGTCTCCTGGATGGAGGAACTTCCATCTTGGGAACCAGTTTCCTCAACTACCTCCACCTCAACAGTCACTATATTCTCCTCCATACCCTCAATTTCCTCAATATCCTCAATACCCACCTCAGCAGTCGCAGTTGCAGCTGCAGAATAATCCTGTCCCTAATATACCAATACGGCCTCAGCTGCCTGCCCAACCTAATCCTAACCCGAATAATAAAATAATCCATCAATTGGAAACTGTCAATATGTCGGCCTACTCCCTTTCCCCTATACCTTGTAATGATATTCGTCTACGATCTGGGAAAATAGTAGAACCTGTAATTACAGAAGATGCTCCACCTTCTGTGCATAAAGAATGATGGAGTTCATAGCATCCATCCGATACAGTTCCTATCACTGAAGATGCTGAGCATCCCTTAGATAGGACCGCTGAAACATCAAATGAGAAATCAGATAATACACAGCCTACCTAGCTGATAAGGAAACCACCATACCCAGAGAGACTAATGCTACCAAAAGTAGGGGGGCAACCTCAGTTTAACCTCCTAGGAGAGTTAAGGAATCTTTACGTCAAGATTCCCCTTCTTCAAGCTCTTCAAGACGTGCCTATTTATGCTAGAACCGTTCGAGACCTGTGCACTAAGAAACCAGGGAGGAAACCCAGAGATCCTCCCACTGTTCACGTCATAGGGAATTTATCTGCTTTGATACTAGGAAAAACCCCTGTGACCAAGTATGACGACCCTGGCAATCCTACTGTCACTGTACATGTAGGACAAATGCAGATACCCAACGTGCTAGTCAATTTAGGAGCAACGATTAATGTCATAACAATTGAGACTTTAAAGAAGCTTGGACTCACTAATTTTAGACCGACCCCTACCATTTTAGAATTGGCGGACAGATCCACCATTAGACCCGAAGGGATTCTGGACGACCTTGTCATCTCAGTAGATTCATGGGAGTACCCTGCTGACGTTTTGATATTACAACCAAAATCACAGCTGGGGGGACACCCATTGATCCTGGGGAGGCCTTGGTTGGCCACAGTCGATGCCTGCATCAGCTATCGATCGGGTTCCATGACTATATATGATGGTACGGAGACTAAAAACCTCACCCTATATCCTCCAGCTCGGCCAAGTCTAGAGGCTGAAACTTCCCTGTGGATAGAGCAGGAGGAGGAGGAGGATGTTCAGCCACTGTTACCTATAGGGAAGGCCTTAACTTTTAAAAACGAAACAGAAGACGATGCTATTAGTACTTTTATTAGTGAACCTGCTTCAATGGATAAAGAGGTCTATCAAATCCTGAACATTAACCTTGGTAAGGAAGAACAAGAAAATCTTACGGAAGAAGCACTAGTTGGTGACACAAACATAATCCCAGTTTTGAAAAATTCAAAAAGTATCCCTATTGAGGTAGAGCCTGGAAAGACTTTGAATATCAACCCTAGTCTCTCCTTAGAAGAACAGAGGCGACTAATCAGTCTCTTGAAGGAACACAAGGGGGCATTCACCTGGGAGTATACAGACATGAGGGGTATTCCCTCTAATCTATGCACCCACCATATTTATATTAAAAATGACTCCCGGCCTGTGTGTCAACCCCAACGATGCATGAACCCCAATCTGAGGGATATAGTGAAGGAAGAAATCCAGAAACTTTTGGAAGCAGGATTTATATATCCTATTTCAGATAGTGAGTGGGTTT
Organism: Larix kaempferi; assembly: GCA_027924585.1. Taxonomy (NCBI): domain Eukaryota; kingdom Viridiplantae; phylum Streptophyta; class Pinopsida; order Pinales; family Pinaceae; genus Larix; species Larix kaempferi. The sequence continues at coordinate 559,323 of BSBM01002093.1, read as the reverse complement.
CCCTGCTCGTAATTGTGCCCAAGAAAAACAGTAAATGGAGGGTCTGTGTCGATTATAGGGAACTGAACAAGGCCACGCAAAAGGATCATTTCCCTTTGCCCTTTATTGACCAAGTACTTGATACCCTATCAGGGAAGAATTTCTTCTCCTTCCTAGATGGGTTCAGCGGGTACAACCAAATTCAGATTGCTCCTGAGGATCAGGATAAGACCACCTTCACTTGTCCTTGGGGAACGTTTTCCTACAGGGTGCTTCCTTTTGGTTTATGTAACGCAGCGGAAACATTCCAAAGAGTTGTAATTGGCATATTCTCTGAATTAGTTAATGATAGTATGGAAGTCTTTATGGATGATTTTACTCCCTATGGCAAGGATTTTGAGGAAGCACTGGAAAATTTAAAGAAGGTTTTAATTCGCTGCGAACAGACTCGGTTCTCATTAAGCACTGAAAAGTGCCATATGATGATGAGTGAAGGGGTGGTATTAGGGCACTTCATCTCTGCCAATGGCATTCAGGTGGATCCTTAAAAAATCAAGGTGATAAAAAATATACCGACTCGTTCAACTCAGAAACAGGTGCAAAGTTTTCTGGGACATGCTGGATATTACCAGAGGTTTATAGAAAACTTCTCCAAACTTGCTTCTCCTTTGTTTTCTCTGTTAATGAAGGATGCACAGTTTGTGTGGAGTGAAGCATGCCAGACAGCGTTTGATAAGCTTAAGGAGAAGCTGTCCACAGCTCCTATCCTAAGGGGACCTAATTGGACCCTACCCTTCCACATTTCCTCAGATGCTTTTGATACCGCCATTGGAGCAGTATTAGGACAGCAGGATGGTCAAGTACCTTATGCCATCTATTATCTTAGTAAAAACTTAGCCCCTGCTGAACTTAATTATACTGTTACCGAAAAAGAATTCCTCGCTATTGTTTACTCTATTAATAAATTTCAGCATTACATTACTGGGTATCCTACATTTGTGCACACTGACCACTCTGCCATTAAATATTTAATGAACAAACCTGTCACCAATGCCAGAGTGACCAGGTGGCTCTTGTTATTGCAGGAATTTGATATTACCATTATAGATAAACCTGGAAAAGAAAATGTTGTTGCTGATTTTTTATCTCGTTTTACTAACAGTGATGACAGTTTGCCTGTTGAGGACTATTTTCCAGATGAACATCTATTCGCACTTTCAGCTTATTCCTCCTGGTATGTAGACGTCGCTAATTATTTGGTTGCAGGAAAGCTCTCGCCACACATGTCTAAACGAGAAAAGAGAAAAATTATCCAGCAAAGTGCTAGGTATTGTTGGCTCAATGGTCATCTCTTCTACACAGGACCCGATCTTGAGATTAGGAGATGTGTAAGGGAAGATGAGATCTTTCACATACTGAAGGCCTGTCATGATGGACCTTGTGGGGGACACTTTGCAGACAAAAGAACAGGGCATAAAGTGCTACGGATGGGCTACTATTGGCCGACTCTGTTCAGGGACACTAGAAGGTATGTTCAGTCGTGTGACAGCTGCCAAAGGATGGGCCAGCCTAATAAAACAGATCAGATGCCTCTACAACCTCAAGTAGTAGTTGAACCATTTGATAGATGGGCACTGGATTTTGTTGGCCCTATCATCCCTCCTTTCAGACAGAAAGTTTACATTCTGGTTTGTATTGATTATATGACCAAGTGGGTAGAGGCTGTAGCTTTGGCTAAGGTTAATGACCAGGCAATGATTGATTTTCTGTATAGTGAAATCTTTACCCGTTTTGGGGTACCGAAGGAAGTAGTTACAGATGGGGGCCGCAATTCATCTCACACCAATTTGAATCCTTGCTCCGGAAGTATCATGTGCAGCATAGGGTGGATTCACCTGACCACCCCCAGGCCAATGGTCAGGTGGAAAGTACTAATAAAGTTATTGAAGCAATCCTTACTAAAACAGTTAAGAGCCATCGAAAGGATTGGGCTAACAAGCTTCTGGAAGCACTGTGGGCATATCGCACAACTTGGCGCAACACCACAGGGTTCTCTCCCTATGATTTAGTGTATGGAAAGAGTGCCATATTTCCAATTGAGTTTGAGATCAAAACCCTGAAGAAAGCCACCGAAATGAATCTGGATGTAACAGAAGCCCATAAGAGAACGTTGAATCAACTAAACGAATTGGGTGAGAAATGGTTAGCTGCAGTGGACCAGACTGTGTTGCTTCAGCAACAGAGATCCAATTGGCATGACCGATTTATTAAAAAGAAAATCTTCCATGAAGGAGACTGGGCGTTACTATATGACTCCAGGTTCAAAAAGGATTTTAAGGGTAAATTACGTACAAGGTGGCTGGGTCCATATCTGGTCGACAGGGTATTTGACAACGGCACTGTCCGTCTGGTGACCATCGATGAAAACTGTATACCATTACTTGCTAATGGCCACAGACTGCGACTGTATCGTAAGCCTATTTCGAAAGATGCATTCATTTCGCAAATTGCCGCCAATCCAGATTATCAGCTAGCACCAGAGAAGGAATTTCTCTCTGCCTTTGCCAATCTTTAAACTAAAAATCGCATTTTGAATTACTGTACATAAATAATTTCCTGCTGTAGCATATAATTGTTTTTTTCTTCTCTTTGCATTTGATCTTTTCGTTTGTTGTTGTTTTTCAAAAATTTCCAGGGAAGCAAGCGCCAAGAGAATGACCATATTGGGCCTGTCAAATGAGAGTCGTCTTCCCATGCCTTCCTGTGCAGAATTTTCCTTTTCCTTAAAATAAATTTTTCGGCAGCTGCGACAAATTTTCCGGTGGCTGCGACAAATTTCCCGGCAACTGCGGCATATCTCCCGGTGCTGTAAAACTTTTCCCTAGCAGCCGTGACCTTTTATCCTGACAGACGTAAAATCCCTTTTCCCGGTAGTCGTGAACCATTTCCCAGCGACTGCAACATCATTTCCCAATGGCTACGATATCGTTTTCTCGGTGGCCGTAAACTCTTTTTCCCGGCAGCTGCAACAACTTTACCAGTAGCTGCAACATCTTTTCCCGACAGCCGTGAACCATTTCCCAGTGGCTGCGATATCGTTTTCCCGGTGGTCGTAAATCCTTTTTCCCGGCAGTTGTGAACCATTTCCCGGCAGCTGCAACAACTTTCCCAGTGGCTGTAACATCTTTTCCCGGCAGCTGTGAACCATTTCCCAACGGATGCGATATCGTTTTCTCAGTGGCCGTAAACCCTTTTTCCCGGTAGCTGCAACAACTTTCCCAGCGGCTACAACATCTTTTCCCGACAGCCATGAACCATTTCCCAATGGCTGCAATATCGTTTCCCGCGGCCGTAAAATCATTTTCCCAATAGCTGTAAACCCCTTTTCCTGGCAGCTGTGAACCATTTCCCAGCGGCTGCAACATATTTTCCGGCGACTGCAACATATTTCCCAGTGACTGCGACGTATCTCCCGGCGCCGTAAAAAATTTCCCTAGTAGCCGTGAATCTTTTATTCCGATGGCCGTAAAGCCTTTTTCTCGGCTGCCGTGAACCATTTTCCGGTGGCTGCAACATATTTTCTTGCGGCTGCAACATATCTCTCGGCGCCGTAAAAATTTTCCCTGACAGCCGTAATTTTTCCTGATACTGTAAATCCTTTTCCCGGTGGCCATGAATCTTTCCTGGTGGCTGCAACATCTTTTTTCGTCGGCCGTGATATCATTTCTGGAAACTTGCATTGGTAACTCTTGTGTTAACGGATGAATTGCTTCAAACCTGCTAAGCTATGGCTCTGATTCATCCTATTCGTGCCGACGAACTCATCATTCCGACCTCGAGGACGCGATGGTTTGTGTTTCACTGGAGGAAGGAATTATTGCATTATCCCGGTCATCATGATCAGATTAATGACTGTGCACAAGTTGGTTCCGCAACGTCACCAACTGCACGCTTCACCATTCTCCGCCGGATATCCAATTCACAGTCTCATGAGGTATGGCTTTGATTTATCACGTGATTAAGTGTTGATATAATTGAACAATGTCAGTCGTACCTTTATACGTATCACCATTATGCCTAATTAAACCCTTCCCTCGTATGACGTAAACACTAATAACTGCCACCTTCCCCAATTCGGAATGGAAATTTCAAACGTTTTTCTGTGCTCAACTTTCCAAATTTGCCCATTTCTTCAACATCTCCGCTCAGCGATTCGTGCATCTTCTGTGCTGCAACTTCCATTCTCGGATTCTGTAATCTGTGGGATAGCAGTCTCAGTCTGCAGCCAGGACCATGGGGATTCCAGTTCGTCATGAACCTTTGAATACGCAGGAACTCAGGAAAAATATTCAAGTTCTTGCCATCTTTCAAGCCGCCAGCTAGATTGAATTTTTTGAGTGACTAGATGGATTCAATCGGGAAGCAGCCTTGCAATTTGCTTTAAACCTCACCAAAACTCACTCCAATGTGTGGGGGCTATGCATAGAAGTCTCCAAGGCCATTATATCCAAGGTTACCGCCATCCCGCAGGTGGGAAGGGCATGGTTTAATCGACGAGTCCCCACGACGACTGTACGTGAAGCATTTTTACTGGAGGGGGAGCAAGTTCAATCATCCAGAAGAGGGATCACACTGCATTCATTGACGCGGCCATGGGACCAGGTTGCTGTCTTTCTCAAGAAGTACATCACTTGTGAAGGTAGATACCAAACTGTTTATAACTCTGAACTCCCTTTACTTTCTCATCTATGCCATGGCATTTTATTGAACATTCCATATTATCTACTGCATGACTTGCGTCATATGGCGGCATTTGTCCAGTCTGCTAAGCACCCACTTTCCTCCCTCACCCACCATGGCCTTGTCAAATTAATAATTGTAAGAACCCTTGCCCAGCATCATATAACCTGGGAGCAATTCACAGCTCGAGCTCAGCAACCCGCTCCCTTGCAGATTGTCCCATTACAGCAGGTACGAGTTCCACCACAGCAAGAGGACCGGAGTCCCTCCACTGAAGTTGGGGGGTGGGGATGAAATTGAAGAAGAACAGCAACTGGGGGCACAAGCAGAGCCATTGGGGGAGGGTGTAGATAAAAATCTTGTGGAAAACCCAGATAACAGGGCAGCTCCGACAGCAGAAGGTGAAATTGGAGCAGGATTAAATGCTGCGACAATTGAACTTGAAGGTGACAGAGCCAAGGCAATAGAAGAAAACATTGAGCTGGTAACTATTGAATCCTCACCTGAGTGGGTAGGAGGAGTTTTAATTGAAGAAGAACAGCATGAGGAGCAAGAAAACATTCCTTCGACCCCAACTGTGAATCCCTATATACTAGCTCCACAAAATAAAACACCACAAAGGAAAAGAAAGAGATCAATCAATGAATCTAACATAACCTCACCAATCAGAAAGAAAAGAACTAGATCAGCTACAGTAGCAGAGGCAGCCAGAAAAAGATGGGCAACCTTAGAGGCACAGGTTGAGACCCCGATCCTTGTACCGAGACCAATGGATGCTCCACAAAGGCCAGTTGAGGAAGAACCCGGAATTGAAGGACTTCTGGCTGAGAACACACTGTTAAAAGAGGACCTCCAAGTATTTCGAAGGGAATTGGAAACCTGCAGAAAACTAGGTGAAAGGAAACTGTATACATTGGTAGAGGCTGCAGACCAACTGGAGGAATCAAACTCTACCGAGCCTGGCAAGGAAGATGAACGAGTAATCTATCCCACCTATGGAGAAATATTTAAGGAGGCAGGCCACAAGATTATACTTCGTACCTGCTCAGTACAACAACACGTGCCCACAATAGAGGAAGCTGCAGAAAAAGAAGATGCTGCCACACAAGAACCAGCATCTTTAACCATCCTTGCTGAAGCTGCCACCAATCCTGTGACAGAGGAGCTAAGGGATGAAATCATGTATGATGATGGGGATAAAGAATATACTGTAACCCCAGAATGCTCCCATGACACAGAGATTATAGAGCATATGGGAGAAGAACCTAGAACAGAGGACACTCTGGAGCTTAATAAAGAATATACTGTAACCCCGGAATGCTCCCACGACATAGAAATTATAGAGCAGATGGGAGAAGAACCTGGAAAGGAGGACACTCTGGAGATTAATGAATAATTCTATACTGTAACCCCAGAATGCTCCCATGACACAGAAATTTTAGAAGTTGAGCCACAAAGGCAAGACATTGATAAACTTGAACAGGGTGCTGTAACACAAGAACAAGCAAACCTGAGTATACTTGTCCAATCGGATGAACAGATGGGAGAAGAACCTGGGATAGAGGACACTCTGGAATTTAATGAAGAACTCTGGGTTGTAACCCCAGATGGTTCCCATGACACAGAGCTCATAGGAGAAGAATTGCAACAACAGGAGGATGAATAGGCAAGCCAAGATGTTGCTACACAAGAACCAACATCCTTGAAGGCTGCAACAGGAACTCCTGAATTTCAATTAGAAGATAACCCTAGAATGGATATCATTCCCGATACACAGTGGAGTGAGGATGAACATGTATAGACACAATACTCAGGTGACACCGAAATCTTGGAGGAGGAGCTGCACAATGAGAAAGATATTCAATCTCAACAGCAGAAGGACAAAGAAGACACTGTTACACAAGAACCAGTGTCTCTAAAAGTAATGAAGGTAGCTGCTGAAGAGAGTCTAAAGGATGTTGCTGTTACACAAGAACCAGCAACTCTCATATTAGACTTAGATGTGCTGGAAGACACTGTCCCACAAGAACCAGTGCTTCTACCTCATAGAAATGTCATTGATTTGGACTCAGATTAGGATTTCCTTTCAAGTCCTCCCTAGGCACAGCATATAATGAGATTGCAGGAAGAAGTGATTTCCACTTGCACCAACTACATTTCCAGACACCAGCAGGTAGCATTGGAAGGGAGTAAGCACAGATGGTAGGCTGCCTCCTCTGCACTTAGAAGTCGAGATCCTTATTTATTCAAGAATTTCAAGCAGGCACTTTCCAGAGTCAATGGCTATGTGGGAAGTATGAGGGAGAGTGGAGTTAATTGGTTGGGTTTGAAATTCAATTTCCCCCTCATTTGGTGCCCAGCAAAACCATATAATATGGATTTTTCCTTGACTACGGCAGGGGAGCAGTGATGCTGTAAAGTATTGGGTTACTCACAAAGGCTTTTTAAAAGACAGATGAGGTGCCTGAGTTTCCCTACAACTTTTCCTCTCTCCATGAATGGAGCTCAGTACAGGACTTAGATTCCGAATGATGCAGGTTGTTGCATGAGGACATGAAATAGGATAGTTGGGGGGAGATGTTGAGCCCAGAATTGGCCCTTTTTATCATCCTCGATCACCTTTTCTTCCCCTGTCCTACACCATTTAGCATGCTAATCAGACCTGTTGTCCTCACTTTATTCCCCCAAGCTGCCAAGGTATGACTGATCATTGCTTTATCTTATTAATGCTTATGATTGTGATAATTAAGGCTGTGTATCTCTCAATTGTGCTAACATGTTATGATTTATGAAGGTAGTTTGAGATAAGTGGACTGCAGGAAGGTGGGGCTGAACAAGTCTTGAAAGGAGGGATGTTCGCTGCTTAAAAGGATCCTCGAGGTTCCAATCATCAATTAATGCACGTGGTTCTAATGCAACATTCTAGATAGAGCTGTGACAGGGCAGCTGTAACAGAATGCGCTATAATTGGAGATCTTTAGTTATTGTTGCTCGAGTATAATTGTGATCTGGAAAGATCGCCACTCCTGGGCCAATCAACAACTTTCTCACGTTTTTCTATGTCTTTACTATGCCACATTTGTAACAGCTTGTATTATTTAGGGCGCCTGAAGATCAGAGATCTTCATGGCTGCCCGTTAATAGGATTGGATGTTATGATCTGCATGTATAAATATGGGGAGCTGTCTCGACCTAGGGGGTTGAACAACAGAGAATTCATTCATTGTATTGGAAGTAGAAGCAAACTGTGTAATCATCCTTCTGTTAATATAAAAAGTTACCTCTGAGGTAAAGGAGCTTTACGTTGTTCAGCAAGCATCTCTGTGTGAAGGCTGGGCCCGTCTTCCACATAGATTGCTGAGTTAAAATAGGACTTTTCGATTTATTGTTGTGTGATGTTTTGTTAATGATATTTCTTTTGTACGCAGCAGTAGTAAGTGTGGATTTTTAGTAAAATTAGGATTACATTTCCTTGAGATTGGTAAGTGGTACAGAGTGACAGTAGACTGAGTAGGAAACTTTCTTCATGCAATTCGTGTGATAGTTTTACACAGCTTTGTTCATCCTGCAGTTTAAGTTGTTATTCCATGAATCCTTGCAATTTATCTTTCCTGTTATGATTGTTGATTTTCATTCCTGCAATTCAATCTCTTAGAGTAGTTGAACTCAATCTCTTGCAATTGAATTCCTAGATTAATATTTAGTTCATGCTAGTGGTTTTTAAGAGTGATCAGATTGAATAGGTGAGTTACTCGTTCTGGGATGTGAATAGGATTTATTCTTATCTGCAATTGTAGTTGAATCTTATATCATTTCTTGTTGATTGAAATTATAGCATGTAGAAGACAATTGGGATTACACAGATTCTTGGGATGGACATACTTGTTAGAGGATAACGGTATTTAATTATAGTGATTTGGTGTTTAAGCATAGACTGTGCATTTATCCTTTGAAATAAAAGACTTTCTCGAGTTGACAATAAATCTCGTATGCTCTGTATGTTGGTAATAATCTATCTGCATATTGGGTGCTCGACACTTACGACGATCTGAAAATGTATGATACTCATATCATTCAACATGTAATACCAATGAAAGAAGGTGTCAAACCTTTTCAGCAGTAGCTAAGAATAATGCATCCGACTCTCGAGCCTCTAATTCAAAGGAATTAAAGAAATTGCTAGATGCAAAGATCATTTTTAAAGTCATACATTATGATTGGGTCGCCAATCTAGTTCCCGTACGCAAAAAATAAGGAGAAATCAGACTATGCGTGGACTTCCGGAATCTAAATAAAGCTTCCGATAAAGATAACTATCCTATGCCCCCAATGGAACAAATTTTGCAGATGGTGTCAGGATCAGAGCTTTTCTCTCTACTAGATGGTTTTTCAGGATACAATCAAGTACTAGTAGTAGAGGAAGACCATCCCAAAACCACTTTTAGTACTAAGTGGGGTACCTTTGCTTATCTTAGGATGCCATTCGGTTTGATAAATGCAGGAGCAACTTTTCAGCGGGCCATGGAAATTTCCTTCTGAGGACTGGGTGGTCAGTGTGTAGTAGTTTACTTGGATGATGGCATTTTCCTCAAATGTTTGGAGAAAGAAGATGTAAGGAAGGTAGTCGAAGAATTACACGATGGCCCTACTGGGGGACATTATTCAGGGGATACCATAGCTCATAAAATTCTCAAAGCCGGGTATTATTGGCCCACTCTTTTCAGGGATGCTCATGCATAAGCAAGGAACTGTGATGTTTGCCAAAGAAGTGCTAAGAAATTGCCAAAAGCAGCAGGACTGTTGTAGCTGGTTATCATTTCTAAACCGTTCGAGCAATGGGGCATAGATGTTTTTGGAGAGATAAACCCAAATTCCTCACTGCAGCACCGGTACATCCTGACAGCTACTGATTATTTTACGAGATGGGTTGAAGCCATTCCGCTGCACGCAGTCAATGAAGATGCAGTTATCAAATTTCTGGAAGAAAGCATCATAACTAGGTTTGGGGTTCCAATTTCCCTAGTCTTTGATAATGCAACTTATTTTTAGTCTTTTAAGATCTATGAATTTGTTTATGAGAAAGGGATTAAACTGCACTATTCAACAAATTACTATCCCCAGGGAAATGGATCAGCTGAGTCGACCAATAAAAATCTCATCCAAATTCTTAAGAAAACTGTAATTGAAAATCAGAGAAGCTGGCACCTAGCCCTTCCAAATGCTCTATGGGCAGACAGGGTTACCCTGAAAAATGCCTTAATTGCGTCCCCGTTTACCTTGGTTTATGGTAAGGAAGCCATCCTTCCCCCGAATGTATTTCTCTCGTCCTTGCAGCTGTCCCAAGCCTCCCGAGGTTCTAGTAGTCAAGTTCTTCAATCAAGAATCGATACCCTGCTAAAGCTTGAAGAGTCACGGTAAAAGGCCAAAGATCAATTCCATTATCATCAAGACATAGTCAAAAGATGGTTTGATAAGAAGAAATCTGGAAAAAGAAGTTTTGAAGTAGGAGATTTAGTTCTGAAGTGGGATCATCAACACGATGGTAAGGGAATGCATACAAAATTTCAACACTTATGGGTTGGCCCTTACCAAATTTTTGAAAAGCTTGGCCCATCAACGTATAAGTTAAGAAGCCTTCAGGGAGATGAAGTTAATCTTCCCCTCAACGGCCTGGCTTTGAAATAGTATTTTGCTTAAGGTCTCTAAGAGAACCTTTGTACATGAATAAAGGCTTTGTTCTTTTTATTTTTACTTTTTACTTTAGTCCCTTGTTTTCTGTTTGTTTCATCCAAGTTGTTCTCTTTTTCTGATCATTTGAGTTTTCCCTTTCCCCTTTCCTTTGTATAGAATTTTCCTGTAGCCTTGCAATTTGGTCTTTCGTGAAGATAGATCTCTCAATAAATCTCACGACTCATGAAGCTGGAAATGTACCCTCAAAAGAAAGTTTATCTATGCATTTTAGCTTTTGCTAATCATTTTTTTTTGAATGAAGGGATCCTGTTTTGTTGGTCGCATTAACCATTGTTTAATAGCTGAAATCTATGATTACCTTATCACTATCCTCGGGCTCCATCCACCCTCACATTTATAAGCGTCTCAAGACGATCGTTGTAGTTAGACCCAAGGAAAGCAAGCACATCTCGAAGGCACAGGGTATTAAAATGACTCCATGCTGCAAATCTAAAGCCAAAAGAGCTTATAATCAAGAGTTTGTTTTCCAGAAAATCTTGCCTCCATTAAAGCATGGCTGAGAACAATAAAGACTTTTAATTTAAGCAGCCACACCAAAATGCCCATGAGAGTTCTTCTCCGTTCGTGAGCACGAGAAACCAAGAAAATATCCTGCTCACACAAAAGGACATCAATGGATTGAAGAACTTAGGAAAATGGCTAAGTCTTGAAGAAATTTTTCTGGAATACTCACACGACAAAAGTCGCTAATTAAAGAACATCCAAAAGGATGCAAGCAGCATGGGAATGAGGAACAAGAGAATATTGTCTATGAGATGTTGTTACAATCCTGTGGAGTCTGATGACAGTGGTCGTCTGAAAGATGGATCTTCTAAAAATGAACCCCATATTTTGGCCCTTGTAGAGTTTTAAGGATGTCTTTATCGAAGCTCCCCTTTCCTAATGACCAATGGATAAAGTGATCACTTCCTTTGCAGAAATTCGAATGCTCAAGCCAACTGTTGCACATAAGGTGAGTAGCTTTTAAAATTTCCTATGGATGAGAGAGAGTTTTTTAGAGATCTGTGTTCGCCAGCGATTCGCCAATTGTTGTTGCTGCAACATCCGCCCAAAATTTTGAAAAATATTGGGGCCCCTCCTCCTTCACTTTTGTATTGATTTTTCTTTCTCTTTCTTTTGAAGCTTATCCTGCTCTAACTTGGCAAAAATTTAACACTTGTTTCCCAAAGAAGTTTTCTAAAAAAATTTCTAAGGCAAAGTCACCTTCCACCTTCAGCGCAAGTTTTAACCATAAGTTTTCCACCTTCAGTGCAAGTTTTAACCATAAATCTCCCGCCTTCGGCGCAAGTTTTGATCATAAGACTGCCATCTTCGGCACAAATCGCAAACCTAACTCTGCCTCTTCGGCACAAGTTTTAACTCCATTTTTTCCGCTTTCGGCGCTTGAGTCAACTTTGATCTGCATGCTTTTGGGCGGGTTTCCACGGTCTATTATGGCCACCTGCGGTGTAAGAAAAAATCCTAAATTGGCCTCTCGTGGCACAAGTCCTAAGACTAATTCGGCCGACATTGGCATAGGTCGTAGATCTATTTGGGATGCCTTTTGGGAGCAAGCTTTATCCATAGCCCAACCGACCATGACATAGAATTTAACTCTAAATGTGCCGATGCGAAAGCACTTCTGCTCCTTTTTGTTTGGTCCAAATTAGCGCATTTTTTTTTATAGGTGCAAGCGTTATGTCTAAAACCCCACCGATGCGAAATACTTATCCCTAAAAGCGCCGATTCCATCACTGTGCCTCGTTGTTCGATGTGGCTTCCAGGTCGCAGTTTTAAGTTTAAGCACGTCGCTCGTTGCGCCATTTCTAGCCCCAGAAACCCCGATGGAGCTTTATCTCCGGTACAACCCATCACCGTGGATTTTTGGCACAAAATCACCACTATTTGCGCAGAAGCTTAGCATTGCGATCACCGCTATAGCGTGTCCGATCTTTTTGGGGACAGGTGTAGATACGAAATTGGTGAAGGGTGGAAATGCGAAGGTGGGTAACACTTTGGTGAGAATCGGCGGGGTAAGAACTCTAGCATATGTTATTCGGCCGAATAACGTTAATTATTCGGCCGAATAATTATAATTATTCGGCCGAATAATTAATGTTATTCGGCCGAATAATCTTTAACGGGCCACCGTCAAACATAACGGAGGCCTCGTAATATGTGCCATGGGCTAGCCGGACGGAGCAAACTCACGGCGGTGTAAATAAGTGTTCGGCCGAATAATTGTTCGGCCGAACACTTGTTCGGCCGAATAATTGTTCGGCCGAACACTTATTCGGCCGAATAATTATTCGGCCGAACAAGTGTTCGGCCGAACAATTATTCGGCATATAAGCTCTGTCCCGGCCCCTCTCCCGTCATTATCGTGGGATCTTGTGGACCCCTTTCGGGTTGGTAGGCTTCTGTCCGCTCCGTCACCCCGCTGCCCTGTCGCTCGTCCGCTCCGTCACCCCGCTGCCCTGTCGCTCGTCCGCTCCGTCACCCCACTGCCCTGTCGCCTGTTAGATTCCCTATTGGTCGACGGCGTGTGTTGTCGACCTGTAAGCCTGCGTGTAATTACGGCGTTCGTTTTTTAGCCACCCTGCATGCAAGTTATACTGTCTGCTGCTTGCTGCTTGCTGCTGGTAAGAGGTGGTGTTCTGGTGCGCAGGGACGATTCGGCATAGACTGCAGGTATTCAACATATTGTTTGCAGCTTGTTTGCTGTTTGCTGCTTGCTTGCTGTTTGCTGCTTGCTGCTTGCTGCTTGCTGTTTGTTGCTTGCCTTATACTTTTGTTGTTTCCTGCTTGCTTGTAGGGCTTCACAGTTACGGGTGGTTGAAGGTATCGTTTCGTTTTTCTGTTTTTCGGCTTTAAGTGGTAGTGTGCTGGCGCGCATGGAGGATTCGGCATAGACCGCAGGTATCGTCTCGTTTTTCTGTTTTGTTTGTTGCTTGCTTGATTTTGCTGCTTGCTGCTTGCTGTTTGCTGTTTGCTGTTTTTTGTTTGATGCATGTGTAATATGTTTGCTGTTTCCTGCTTGCTTGTAGGGCTTCACAGCGCGGGGTCGAACGTCGTTGAGAAGTTGCGGGTGGTGGCAGATCGACACGGCGTTTGCAGTGGGTGAAGGTATCGTTTCGTTTTTCTGTTTTTCGGCTTGTGTATTTTATTGAAGATTGTTATCGCTATTTTTTGTTGCTAAAATGTTATTGATCTTATGCAGGTCTCCCAGTTCGTCTGCTACGGCTGCTCTGTTCCGGGTGGAAGAAATTTTATCTGCGCTGTTGTCCGAAAGATTTCAGGTCGTGCTCATTTGTTTTGGCTGCGTTTTAGAGGTAAGGTGGATAAAACCTTTTAATTCCCGTTTATATAAATTGTTTTTAATCGTTTTGTAATTCCCATAGTCTCTGTATATTGCACTCTGCCCAACTGGGCAAAGGCCATGGACTCTGTCCAACTGGGCAGAGTCCATGGACTCTGCCCAGTTGGACAGAGTCTTTAAATTTAAATATAAAGAAATTTTTTGAGTACTTTTTTAAATTGTTGTATTTGGTTGTGTTTAGAAAAGAAATTAACATTAATTTTAATTTGAAAGAACATTTGTAAGTTGTATGTAGGCTTGTTTTACTTTTGAACTCTGTCGACTCGTCTAAGTTGACAGAGTTCATGAACTCTGTCGACTCGTCTAAGTTGACAGAGTTCATGAACTCTGTCGACTCGTCAAAGTTGACAGAGTTCAGATATTAATTATATTATCTACTTTGGCAATAGATAGTTCAGATACAAACATATTTCAGATAGTTCAATTTTATTTTTGATAGAACAACAATGTAAATGGACTTGAGGTATAAGGAAACTAAAGACATGAATAGATTTCAATTTATAAGTATTATACTAAGTCTTATGTAATTTAACAATGATGACATGAACTCTGTCAACTAAAAGACATGTTGACAGAGTTCATGAACTCTGTCAACATGTCTTAGTTGACAGAGTTCATGAACTCTGTCAACCTGTCTTAGTTGACAGAGTTCATGAACTCTGTCCACATGTTTTAGTTTAGCTTAGATACACAGTCTATTTTTGAGAAAACAATAATTTAAATGGATTTTATGTAAAAGGGAACTATAGACATTAATAGGTTTTAATCTAAATGTACTATAGTAAGTTTTATAAAATACTAGGTGATGTTATGTCAGAATGGTTCGAGTTTTATTCTAGTAAAGGTGGTAAATTGGTATTGTGTTTTCTTTTGTTTGCAACATGGCTGGCTTGGAGAACATAATACCAAGAATTGTTACCATTATTAGATTGAAATTAAAGATCATTGTCAAACGAGGCCAATTTGAGAAACATGACATTTAACTCAATCATAATACTTAACAGTAAGTTTTTTTTGTTCTATGGGACAATGAGATTATTTGTAGATATAATTTATGTCTAGAGTAATAAAATTTCTGGTTTAAATTTGTAGTTTAAGAAATTGAAAACGATTATCAAATGGAAAATTTTGAAAACATAAAACATGAATTGTCAATTTTTATTTTATTGTCAATAATGAAAATATTTTCAAGACTTAATTTATGTTTCAGATATTAAGTTGTATTAAGAAGGTGAGAGAGATTCATGATTTATGCTTTAGGTATTAAGTTATGTATTAAGAAGGTAAAAGAGATTCATGATTTATGTTTTAGGTATTAAGTTATGTATGAAGAGGTTAAATAGATTCATGATTTATGTTTTAGGTATTAAGTTATGTATGAAGAAGGTAAAAGAGATTCATGAACTAATACACATAAAAAAAAACCTATTATTTAGTACTTAACTATATTGGTTCCATTCATTTTAAACATCAAAAACACCTAAAAGATTGACTTAATTTATGTTTCAGATATTAAGTTGTATTAAGAAGGTGAGAGAGATTCATGATTTATTCTTTAGGTATTAAGTTATGTATTAAGAAGGTAAAAGAGATTCATGATTTATGTTTTAGGTATTAAGTTATGTAGTGAAGAGGTTAAATAGATTCATGATTTATGTTTTAGGTATTAAGTTATGTATGAAGAAGGTAAAAGAGATTCATGAACTAATACACATAAAAAAAAACCTATTATTTAGTACTTAACTATATTGGTTCCATTCATTTTAAACATCAAAAACACCTAAAAGATTGGTACATTAATTCATCATGATGATAAATTAGGTAAATCTAGGTACTTGTTAAATAACTTAGTCTATTAAGTAGTTGGTTTTTAGAGTTCATAGATTTAACTTGTAGGATTTGAATATGTAATTAGTTGATTTGTCTTTAGGTGTAGGCATTATATATCAAATGGAAAGAGAGGATTCTTTAAGGCGAAAGCGTAGGAGGTCTTCACAATCTTCTGGCGTAGGTGGTACGAGTGATAATCGGAGGTTGTCAACCTCTCCTCGGGACTCTAATTTATTGTATAGTTCACACCGACAAGGTGAAAGGGGTACAAATGATTCCCCTGTATCTTCTATGGGAGAACGTCGATCTCGACCCTCTATTGGTACATATGAATATCAATCTTTGAACATTTATATATATGCAAATTGTTTTTTTGAGAGTGCAAAATTTGTAGTTGTGTTTAAACTAGACTTTGTCATTTGAAGCAGAGGATGGTTCGGAAGATGCTCCTAATTCTATAGGGAGGGAGACAGGGCAAACGAGGGAGACGGATGACGATGCAGAGCAAGGTTCTCAAGAGGCTCACCATTCGGCACGAGGTGATGAAGGTAGAGCTAGGACACAATATGTTGAATTAACTGAGGGTTGTACACCCATTACGACATATCCATCTGACCTACCTCGGGAGCTTCCATGGGAAGGTGGTAATCATCAAATGACTCTTGAAAGATGTAGATCTCACTATGAAAAGTTGCAAAATGATTTGTCTACTATGGATCTTCCTCCGGAGAGTAAACAAAGTTTGGAGATTGTCTTGGGATCATTGCAAAACTTCATTCAAGCATATGAGAATCTTGGGCCGACTACAGATGGTTTTGTAGATTTGATGCGAAGACGAAGGGATCAAGTGATGGGTCCAGACAAATGGGATGTTGTGAAAGAAAGAGTGACAAGAGAGCAGGCCAAATCAATGTTTAATTTCAAAGAAGGTTTGAAAAAAGATATGTTGAAAATGCAATATTTCAAACATCCTCATCTGGCACACTTACTTTATGATCAGTTTCTTGCTGCCTATGGTCGTTTTCCATGGAACGATGAGGTTTCTCAGTATTTTGCTAGATTTTTTTATGCCGAGTTTTTTTTAAATATGAAGCCAGATTATACTGATGTTCATTCAAAATTTTATGGAGTTGGGAAGGGTCGAATATATGATCGAGAGGGTGCACATAGAGATCCTGCAACTCTTAGACCTCCGCCCCAGATATCTCGTCCACCTAGGTTGGTGGCATTAAAATCAGAGATGGAGCCCACATCTCAACTTGGGACGACAGCAAGGAATTTTGTTGGTGATGGGCTATCATCAGTATTAGTGGGAGTAGATGTGGGGTTGGTTAGAGAAAGGGCTCGTTCTGCTATTCGTCAAAAGTTTGTTTATAAAACTGATGATGAAATAGATGGAATGAGCATTGAAGATGTCAGGGCATATGCAAAGATTTGTCGTGACTTAGCAGCAAATGTTATATCCAACGACACATCGAGTTTGGGAGAGGTTCGTTGACTACATGATATGATTTGATTTGAATTAAATATTTTATTTATCTTGATTTTATTTTTTTTGTTACCTTATCATAGGTACATTATGTAAATGTTTAAATTGGTTGCAGTTTTCAAGAATGATGAACGAAAATTCTTTTCACATTTCAACTAGCGAAAATGTAGGGAGAGAGGTACATATTTATTATCAACATATTTGTACTTATGTTTGAATTTGATATATATATATATATAAATTATTATTTTTTGAATGATAATTTAACTGTGTATTTTATTGTTAATTTGACTCATCCATGCAGGTTTCTTTAGATACCAACTTTATAAATGATTTACCATCTATTGTGAGCTAATGTTTTTTAAATTTTTTGTTTGAGTTTTAAGTTTTAATTGGTATAGTAATTTTTTTGTTTTGTATTATATGTTTTATTTATTAATACAATTTAAATTTTAGGGTGGAGATATCGGTTCTTTGCTTAATGATGCAGATATTGGTAGAGAGGTAATTTCATTGATTGCTTTAATTTTGCTTTAATTTTGTTTTAATTTTGTTTACTGTTTTAATATTTTAATTTTTGTGGATTTAGATTTATGAGATTCATAAATTGATTTTATATATGGATTGCAGCTTGGGTCTCTCAAATCTTTTGGAGGCAAAGGAAAAAGTCCTTTGGAGGATGGTGGTGGACAAGCATTTGGAGAATTTGATGTAATATTGTTAATATTTGAATTGTATTTTGATATATTAGTTTAATATTTTAATTTTTTGATTATAGTTTAAGTAATTTAAATGATATGAACATAATTTTTTTTTACACATGTTGCAGGGAGGGTTGAGTCCAGGGAGAGGCTTGAGTGGAGGAGGGGGAGGCCCGAGTGGAGGATAGCACAGACATTTTAATTTTATAGTTCATGGTGTCCACTATTTTTTGTTGTTGATATGCATTTAGATTGGAAACATTTGTCTTGGACATGTTGAGGAGGTTTATTTTTGGACGAGATATATACATGTTCATGATTATTTTTTTGGAGATTATATACATATAAATTTTGAACTTACATATTTCGTGAATCATGGTTTTTAAATGATTTCTAAGTTTATTTTTGTTTATTTGACATATTTGGTGTTAAATTTAGTTTAAAATATGTATTTGCATGTTTGAATGAATGTTTGAATGAATGAATATATGTAAAACTGAATGTTAAGAAACATGACATTCTTGAATATTATTAAGTTTAAGAAATGTTATTTAGGAAGTTTAAAAATGGATAAACATATTAGGTTTAAAGTTCATAAATGAGGAAGTTTTGATTGAAGTTTTAAAGGAAATTTTTAAAAGTGGATGTTCACATATAGGTTTAGAGTTTATAAATGAGGAAGTTATAATTGTTCGACATGAATGAATGATAGGTTTAGAGTTTATAAATGAAATTCAAGTAACCTGTTGAATGTTATTTTCAAGGATGTTATGAAGTTTTAAGAATGTTAGAAGTTTATAGAAATAGTTGTTCAACATTCAAATGAATGATAGGTTTAAAGTTTATAAATCAGGAAGTTTAAAAGTGATTACATTCAAACTTTAGAGATGTTAGGAAGTTCAAGAATGTTTGAAGTTTTAATGAAAATATGGATGAAATATAAAGTTTAAAAATGAAATTCAAGTAAGGTTGAATGTTATTTTCAAGGATGTTATGAAGTTTTAGGAATGATGTTAGAAGTTTTAGGAATGTTAGAAGTCTATAGAAATATGGAAGAAATAGAAAGTTTAAGAATGTTATATAAAGTTTTAGAGAATGATAGAAGTTTTGATAAAAATATTGTCTTTGAATGTTAGAATGTTTAGAAATGGTAGAAGTTTTCGTACATATCGACGAATCAGGAAGATTAAAAGTGATTACATTAAACTTTAGAGATGTTAGCAAGTTCAAGAATGTTTGAAGTTTTGATGAAAATACATGGATGAAATATAAAGTTTAAAAATGAAATTTAAGTTTGAATCTTCAAGGATGTTATGAACGAATCAGGAAGATTAAAAGTGATTACATTAAACTTTAGAGATGTTAGCAAGTTCAAGAATGTTTGAAGTTTTGATGAAAATACATGGATGAAATATAAAGTTTAAAAATGAAATTTAAGTTTGAATCTTCAAGGATGTTATGAAGTTTTAGGAATGTTAGAAAGTTGATAGAAATATGGAAAAAATAGAAAGTTTAGGAATGTTAAATATAAGTTTTGATAGAAAATATGGATGGATTAGGATGTTTTAAAGCAAATATATGTTAAGTTCAAATTTTGATATAATGGATTTTTAATTAATTTAATTTTTATTTACAATGTTCAGGTACATTTGATGCGGCTGAAATCATGGCAAATGGGGGTAACGGTTTTTTGTTTTTTAATCATAAGCGAAGATTCCAGGATTGTGAAGTTTGCGTTAAATTAGAGCAATGATTTTAAACAACAATTTGATGAATTTTCATTGATTTGTTGTAAATAATCATTTCTCTAATTTAGCATAAGCTTCACAATCCTGGAATCCTTGCTTGTGATTAAAAATCAACTGATCGTTATCTCCATTTGCCATGATTTCAGTTATGTGAATTTGCACAAGCGATATTTTAAATTAAAGATTTGGGACGGAGAACTTGGTGACAATTTTAAGACATCTATTTAAGATTATATTTATGGTGAAGTATGTATTAAAGAAACATGTTCGATGGATTAAAATAATACAAAATTTAATAGGTCTTTTTGTGATTTTTTGTTACTATCAATCAATCAAAAGTAAAAATTCGGGGCGGAGTGGGGATAGCCACATCCGTTATCTCATCCCTTAGTGGTCTAATAGACATATGGGGACCCGAATAAAGTACTTTTGAATTTACAAATTATATTTGAATTCATTTTTAAGCATGTTAAAGTACAACCATTTAAGTTTTCGTGTTAGTGGTCATTCAAGAAAATATTCATAAAATTTCAATGAAAAAATAAACCATTTAAGCTTTTGTGTTAGTTGTCATTCAAGAAAATATTCATAAAATCTCAGTGAAAAAATATACTGTGCACAACAATTTTGATAATTGGACAAAAAATATATTGCACACAACAATTGATATGGACAAAAATATAGATCAATTTATTTTTGATATGTAGTTAAAAACATCGCAATGGAATACCATCTTCAACTATCCGTTCATGGTCACATATGGATAGTTTCCATTTTTTGGTTTTTAACTGTTTTTTTGATGGAACTTGTATCAATTTTATTCGAGATGCACATACTAAATGACTATATTGACAACATATAACATCGGGTTCATAATCTTGAAAGTAGACATAACTTTTAGTCATATGCGTCTGCTGAAAAAAGTAGCCTTTTAAAATGATGGATCCTCTTTCGTATGTATATCCGTTTTCGTTGTAGTCCTCCAATAATTTCATTTTTCCTTCTGTGCATCGCATCAAATAATATTTGACATTTTCGTTGTTGTCTACAGGTGCAATCACAGCGAAAACATCTCCTGTGCAAGTTATGATTGGTGTTAGCGTATTTAAATGAATTGAATCAAGACTACTTATGGCGAAGGATTAGAATGAACAATTGATTAAAAAGTCAAAAACAAGTTTATTACCTTCTCTTACGAGATCTGAAATTCTATCGCCATCAGACGATATTGCTATTTCTTCTGATTCTAATTCTTCAACACTTGCCAGTGGCATTTTTCCTTTTGGATTAATCTCTGTGTGTCTCCAAGCTTTTACGTAGTTGTTTGTTATGTTTTCACAAACTTCTGTAGACTCGACATTTTCAATGCAAATATGACAAAAGCATGATTGCTTTCTACTGTCAAATGCAAACACGTTGTGAAATGATTTTGTTTGAATAGAGTGAAGATCTCTAGTTCCATGTATGGTGCTAGCGTCATATGGTATTGATCTATTTATATCTTGGACCCCAACAAGCCAAAAAAATCTACACAATAAATAGTGTACATGTGTACTTAAATGTTAGTATATACATTTTTTTTAATTTTAAGAAATAATATAAATTAAAAAGATAGTGGACATACCTGCGCACGTCTTTTGATTGTTGATTATAATCATGGCTTAGATTTAATTGACACCATTGGACAACCTCTGCAGCTGAATGAAACCGTGCTGAAGAATAGTTCATTTGCCATCTTCGAAGTGCTCTTTTTACGCATGCTCCTGCACCATCATGCTCACCTTTTCCATGCCCAGTTTCAAAGAAATTCCAGCGATGTTTAATGTTCAGCGCTTTATGAAGTCGACATAACCAAAAAAATGATCGTGAAGATTTAAATTGACCCGCACATCCATCAGACCATATCCAATGCTCTTTGAATTTGACTTCACGTTTTTTCAGTGAGTCATAGAAAATATTTTCTATACAATGTTGGACAAAATGTGTGTCGTGTGTACGATCATCGCTTATATAGAAGTGATATTCTTTAATCACATCTCGATTGTCACATGTGCTTTCAATGCCATCGATATCCTGTTGAGAATGTCTATATACAACATGGACAAATATCGAAACTTGGTCAGAGTGATAGTATTCACTCTGTATTTCGTTTTGTGCAGCAAATGTATAGTTTTCAGCAAAATCAACCACCGACAAAATTGTTCCGGGTGGAAAAATTTCACGAGACTGTTTGAATTGAAGATCTTGCCATCGTGCTCTATGTGAATGCTGGGTGTATTTATAAATTTCGTTTTCAAATTTTTTGAGAAAATCTGTGACGCATATCTTGTCTTCTAGCAAATCAATTCTTTTGGAATGTGAATCACTAGAACTTGTACTATAGTTGATGTATTCGTATCTCTTCCAATCAACATTTACATTTGACAACGATTGATCATTGTCGATAGGGTATTTATTGTGGAATAACACCAAATTTCCACAATGATGACAATGTTTTCCATTGACACATTTCTTTGAATAAAATACTTCATCGTGATTTCTCTCACATAAAATTTGAGATATGAATTCACGTATCGTTGGCGGAGGTGGTGAATTTGTCCAAAACATTTTACCAAATTCAAGAAACGTATCATAATATAACTGAAATTGCACATGATAACGACAACAACATGTATCACGTATAGTTATAGGTCGAACATACCATGGTTTTTGTTGCACAAATGTAGTGATTGATATATTAATTCCACGATGATCTTCCTTGAATTTATTGAACAATTGTACTTGTGTCATGTCCATTATATGTTTTGGTTGGCTTTCATATACATTTCGTGATATTCTTTTGCGTATCACATCTCTTGCATTTGGTGAAACTCGAGCATGTTCCAACCAATATTCTCGTACAATATCTTTAACCCCTGCTCCTAATCTATCTTTGTAAGGTTGTCTACAAATAATTGCCCAACAAGCAAGTTCATTATTTTCATCTATTTGCATTCTGAATTTGCTATGTTTGTATAATGTTTTTCTTGATGTTCCAACTGCTTTTGCTAGTTCTGTTGTCAAACGCTTTTGTTTAGTACTAGCTGAAAGAATTGCTGTATGAATTGCTTTACGTGCAGCACTGATATCTTTCTTCCTGGATTTTCCAAATTTTTTTATTGCATCGCCTATATTTTCCATCACATTTTGTTTCAATTTCGACTCTTTTGTTACTTTGTGAATACCCAATAACGATGTAGCACCTTCTAATTTCTTGGACACTAATAAACATCTCAAAATTTGTGCTTGTCCTGCTATTGAGTAATCTTTGAGAACTTCATCATAAAATTTTGTAGCACGATATCGTGCAACATGTATTGGTAGTTTTTCTCCATATTTGTCGCAATCAATGTCTTCTAACATTTCATCATCAATAGTAAAAGTACCTATACATCAAATTTAATTTAATTTAACATATATCAAAAAATAAAATTCATTATAAAAAAATGAATTTGGAAAATATATGATATATACATACCAGGTTCAATTTCTGGATTTTGAACTTGATCTTCAATATTGATTTCATCGACATTAGCATGTAAATCACTATTTACATCTTCTACAATGTTCTTTTCAACTTCAATTTGTTCTTCTTGTACTCTATTTTCAATTTCCATTTCTTCAACATTGTCATGTAAATCTGTATTTATATCTTCAATAGTTCTCTCTTTCGTTTCAGCAACCCTTTGTTTTTTGGCAATATATCTGAGTTTTTGTTTCTCTCTATTATCATCATCATCACGTTTACGATCAGCTTTTCTTTTACGATTTCTCTTATTGCCCATGGTTGTTTAATCTATAGACGATAAATTAAAGAATCATGTTACTTTATAGTAAAAACAAATACTTTCAATAAAAACTTATTTATAAATATATCTGGGAAAAAATCATTGTAAAAAAACAACTCTTTGAAAAAAACCCAATTTCAAAGAAATAAGAAGTACAAAATTACCTTGTAAAAAATCCTTTGCAAAATAATATAACTATTTGAAAAAACTCCTTTCAAATAAATAAGAAGTGCAAAACTACTTTGGAAAAAAATCATTTGCAAAATACCTTAGCAAAACAACTATTTGAAAAAACCTCTTTCAATTAAATAAAAAGTGCAAAGCTACTTTGAAAAAAAAACATCCTTGCAAAGAACCTCCTTGCAAACATGTCTAAGAAAAGAAATATTTTGAAAAAACTCCTTGCAAATATCCCTTAAAAAAAACACTTTCAATGTGTTTTGGAAAAAAGAAGAAGAAACATACTTTGTAAAAATCTCTTTTTCAAAAAAATGTTTTCTTTGCAAATATACAGCAAGAAAATAAATATTTGGAAAAAACTTCTTGCAAATATGCCTTAGAAAAAAATTTTCTTCAATGTGCCTTTGGAAAAAAGAAGAAACATACCTTGTAAAAACCTCCTTTTGCAAAAAATGTCTTCTTTGTAAAAATGTAATAAAAAAGAGATATGTTGGAAAAACTCCTTCAATGTGCCTTTTGTAAAAAAGAAGAAGACATAGTTTGTAAAAACCTCATTTTGCAAAAAATGTCTTCTTTGTAAAAATGCAATAAGAAAATAGATAGGTTGGAAAAACTCCTTGCAAATATGCCTTGGAAAAAAAAACTCCTTCAATGTGCCTTTTGTAAAGAAGAAGAAGAAACATAGCTTGTAAAAACCTCATTTTGCAAAAAATGTCTTCTTTGTAAAAATGCAACAAGAAAAGAGATAGTTTGGAAAAACTCCTTGCAAATATGCCTTAGAAAAAAAAACTCCTTCAATGTGCTTTTTGTAAAGAAGAAGAAGAAACATACCTTGTAAAAACCTCCTTTTGCAAAAATTATATCCTCCTTCCGAAATTAGTTTGACAAAAAAATGCGAAGTTCAAACATGCGAAAATAATGAATTAACTTTACGTTTATTTATATGAGTATAATTTTTTTTTTTTTTTTTTTTTTTCCGGCCGACGAAATTTTTTTTCCGTTTGGTTATTCGGCCGAATAACCTTCGCTATAAGTTACGGTGCCGTTACGAAAAAAGTTGTTCGGCCGAACAATTGTTCGGCCGAACAATTATTCGGCCGAATAATTTGTTCGGCCGAATAATATCTGAAACATGTCCGATTCAGAATTCTGCAAAATTTTCAGGTTTCTCCATTTTCGGAAGGAGAAAACCACCTCTTACACAACAAAACGAATGTCGGACTTCATACCAGTAGATTCATCATTGAATCTACTTTACGAGGGTATAAATTTTGTTGTATATAGATAAGAACTGATATTTTTTAAGTTTTATATTTGTAACATGTGTCGAGTTATGAATCAGCTCTTTAAAAAAACAGCGAAAAGAAAAATCCATAACTTTGTAAATACAACACCAAAAAAATCGAAGAAAATGTGGGTCGATTCATTGACGTGTCTACTTCAAAAGGGTGGTCGTAGATTTTTTGATTTTATAGCGGGTTGAGAGAAAAGTGGTGCAACAAAAAGGTTGTTGAAAATCGACTGAGTTTCCCCATGGATCGACTTTAAAAAAATATAATAATTAGTATAGAGGTCCATTGGATACAAACTTATAGTCACGCGTTAGTACATTGTGTGTAGATTGTCGTAGCATTTTCAGTTTTTGCAAAAGACAAGTCTAACAACGATTTTAGTGGTGCAACAAATCATAACTCTTTTGTAGTCTTTTCATTTTATAAGAACACACTGTCAAACATTTGCGAAATCGACATATCAAATCTTAATAAAAAAAATTGAAAAAATTATGAGTAGAAAGCTAACATAATTCTACAAAAGTTTTCTTTTTACGGCAAAGTGAAATTTTAAATAAAAATATCACTTTTGTTCGCCCGAAGTTGGAAGACATGAAAAAAACAGAATTATTTTCTCACGAGACCCCCCAAAATAGACACCCATCTTCATTTTTTCACCCTTATGATATATCAATCTCAATGTTGTTGTGTTTCCATAGGTTCTTGCTAAAGAGATTGAGCATAGGTCTCCACCTAGGTTGAGCAGATCACCCATCATTCAAGTAACTTGTGTGAAATTAATTATATATTTGATGTAAAATTCATTGTGTTTGTATGGTTAATTTACATGTTTTTTCTACTAATGAAATGTATTTCATATGTTTATGTAAGTTCCATCTTCCACTATCTAATCACCATACCCACACATCCGTCCATATATTCCACCTAGTTCATGCCAAGTCCCATGACTGGGCACTCTGTCCCCATGATTGACATACCCATATCCCCCCATAGGGCATTATCATCCCTTGTATAGCCACCGAGGCTATATCATCACCCACACCCATCCTCTCTTGTGGTTCCCCCAACTGTCCAACATTTGGCTCCATCTGCTTCATCCACATTGGCTCCATCCACATCATCTCCATCTATTTCTCTTACACCAGCATAGATCCATTTTAAATCCATATCTATCAAGAACTGAGAGGCATCCAATTTCTTGAGGTGTAATTTCTTTTAATTTTAATTTTTTACATGTCTAGAAAAATTTACACTTCAAGATAAAAAATTACACATCCGAAATTGATTTTTTAATTACTTTTTTTATTATATTAGCCGACATGAATTTTTCTTAATTACTTTTTATTTTTGGTAAAGTTACGTTACATTAAAACATCTCCCCCATACCGGGATCAAAGCACCTCGCTACTCTCGGTGTAATGAACCCCCACCCATTTAGATACATTATCCCCCTCCCCTATACCAACATCAACCCCCTCCCTCTACCTATATCAACCACCTCCACAACCATTGCCTCGGAGAAAGTTGTCCATCCCAGTGCTCCACTTTCTAGCCAAGAAGGGAAATCTCCTACATTGCCTCCGATATTTATGGTGATATTTTTAAGTTCATTAAAATATTATAAAGCATGAATGGAATTCATAAAATAATGCATTTTGATTTTTATGTATTAATTAATTTTTGTAATTGTTGCAGGGAAGCATTATTGAGAGACTTAGACCAAGGAGATGAACAATCTCGTTATGAAACATCGTCTTCTCTTAGGTGAGTACACAAGATTTGAATTCTAATTGTATTTTTTAAAGTGTACTAATTGATAGAATTGCGGGAAAACGGATATGTTGTTTTTTCCCTTTCGGAGCTTGGAGAGATGCTCTACACCTAGATTGAAGGGGGCTCAAGCTTCCTCCAGCTCATAGTGGAGGAAGATTGATTTTGGAGATGAGTGTCGGGGTGTCGATGGTGGCTAGGGTGATTGAGACACCCATTATGCACATTATCCATGATGTGGTGTTTTGGGAAGGAGATGTTTATTTGTGTCTAGGTCATGAGCTTCCCTTATTCTATTTTTCGGCATGAGAATCCAATATATGTATTGGGAACGATGTTCCATTTTGTATAAAAATGTAATTTTAGACCTATTTCCAATACAAATACATGACTTTCATCCGGTGTATATGGTAGAGTGTTTATGGATTTTTACATTAGTGATGTGGATTTGATGTTATATATTATGACTCTTACATGGTTCATGGTGAATGTGATTGGTTCATGGTTCATGGTGAATGTGATGTTATATGTATTATGACTATTACATGCAATATATTTTAGCTCACATACATATAAAAATGGGAGTGTGTTATCATGAATACAATCTTATCCATAAAAGTACAATCAAATAAGTTGATCACCTTATATGGCATGCATGCATTTATTATCCCTCTTCCAATCCACATTATAACATCTTATTAAAAATAGTTAGGATTGAAAATTATGATAATTTGTATTATCTTAAATTGTTATTATCTATAATTGATTCCTAAAGGTCCTTAACAAGGTCATGCATCTTAAATTCTCTCAATGAGGTCTACGTGGTGGTTTAGGGATCTTTGCATTGCCCCTAAATCCTTGAAGAAATATTCTTGGGTCTAATTACTTACCTTTTGTCCTCTAATCATGGCTAAGGATATGAGACCCGTGCATAGTCGTAACGTCCCCTTCCATGAAATCCAATGCCAGGAAGGAAACGTGAACCAAATTGATCGGGATTATTGACAATCTCAACCCCATTCATTACTAAGAAATGCATGGATAATTAAAACTTTTGTGTGCAATTCATACTCAATATAAACACAACGGAATTAATCAAATTTGCATACTCACAAACAGTAATGCATCAACATATTTAACTCAAGCAGATGATGAATCAATAGACAGTGAATCAATCCCATTCTTAGGCTATGCACAAGCTTCATATCAACCATATTAAGATATTTGTTTCATCTCATTTAACACGAACAGTTAACATTCATAATTAACACATTGCATAACACAGAATGCATATAAATTAATCCACAGAGAATAATTATCTTGAAATGCAAACATCCAAACAACTGGCTACGTGAGAGCAACATTCCACCCAACCATAGATCTCTGTCCAGTCTGTATTCTTTCAGCTAAGAGATCACCCCTGAGCTGGGATGTGTATTCACTAAGGAGGAACTAGATAGGCTCACTCACAGCCATGGATTCACTCAAATGGTCATGCTAAGCCAACGCACAGTTGGGTTTATCAAGCATACCAAAAGGAAAAGGGAGGAGGATGCTAAGTCGGTGAGCTCAACCACAGAGCTGCAGACATATCAAGCTAAATTCAAGCAATCCAATCCTCTATTCAAACATCCACACTTAGATTTCTCACCATTCTGTCAACGAATAACTCAATCCCGTCACTGGTCTTCTGGGCTATAAAACTGGGTTTCCCAATGGATTTCATCATATCTAATACTCCCAAATTCGCCCCAAGGTCCATACCTATGGATCCCCCATTGGATTTCACTGTCCAATACCAATTTTGGGTGTTTATGGCTCTTCAAAACGTGGGTTTTTTCACAGTTGCAATTTCTGGTTTTTCTCCCTGCTGGGAATTTGTTTTTGGATGGAAAATGATGCTGGGTCCTTCCACACTGGAATGGGGATGAGGAATAAGCAACTCCCATGAGGTAGAGTGACTTGTGGTATAAGAAAACAAAGCCCATACTCTGCCATATGAATTTCTGGGTTGCCCATGCTCCATTGAATCCATGGACTGAAATCTTCGACTACTTTCTTACAACAGAAATAAATGTCATCAAGGAAGGTCAAATGGGTTCTCACAATGACATTTGGCAGCATATGGTTCATCCTCACATCCCCCTCACCACTCCCTAGTGGATACACATGGCCCCTTCTCATTTGTTGCCTCCATAGCCAGTTTTGGTATTTTATTGCATGATGTTTGTTTACATCATTTTTACAATGTTCCATGGCTAAATAGCACATGGGTAACATAATGTCTACTACTTGCCTTTTAAATAAAATTCGGGCTTCCACTAGCGGGGCCTTGGCCTTGAGCTCCATGCTAGGAAAACATACATCACATGTATACAATATTTACATTAAAAGCTAATATATCCTAAGGGTCAAAATGGGGTATTACAATCCCCTCCCCCTTAGAATAACACCGTCCTTGGTGTTCCAATACTTTAGGAAAACCATATACAATTTACACATCCAAAATTTTCAAAATTTTGCAGGTCTGCCCTACATTCTATCCTTTACTTTGACTTTCGGGACCAAGTCCTTTGACTTCCGTGAGCTTCTCCTGCTGGTTCTGATCTTTCAACTCATCCACAAGTCTGAAAACTTTATGGCTGCTAACCTCTTGATGTTCCCTTGTTGGGAAGTTGCGAAGGCAATGATGTCCTCCACATTTCCAACATTTCACTGGATACTTCATCTTTACCTGCTCAATTTCATTTGAGTCTTCATGCCTGGAACGTTTCTTAATGGACCGATTGGATGAATGCCTCATCATTGATCCACTTTCCTTTCCCTTACTGATTGCTCTCATAATGCTTTTTACCTCTCTTTGCAGACAAATGGAGTTCTACAAAACCTTGTGGTTAATCTCATTCTTCCTCTTTTGTATCTTGAATATCTCTCCAAGATTTTCTTGGGTCTTGTAAATTGTTTGAAGAACACTTTCATCCAATTCCAACAACCTATGGTCTGCTGCCATGGTCACTGTGCACAGCTGGTTCTCACTTTGCTCACAAGCAGCAGTTGCTCGTAATAGCTGCAACCAATGGATTTAATTTCCACCTGTGAAATTCATCATTACAAATCTTGTTAGGCCAAGCGTAACCTAAACATTAAAAATTAGTCAATTGTTTTCCCCCAATTGACATGGAGATCCCATGCTCTATTCATGAGACTTTCACGCTTTCCATGCTTGCCCAACATACACATGAATTCTTTCATGTTCATCCATTCACAAGAAATTAACTACTTCAGCATTCATAATTTATTTCAAGCAATTAAACACACTATACTTTCAACCATACATGCATTCAACAATTTTCTATTTTTATAAATGCATCAATAAAAAGGAAAGAGAGAGTAGTAAGAGTTTTCTTCTCTTAGTCTTGTTCCATTCTGGAACCCACACCACCACTATGGTTTTCATGCTCCTAGCCTCTTTCACTTCTATGTGAATGCTTGAGCAGCCCTTCTTGGCTGTGACACTTAGTGTCTATGGTCTATTTTAGACCTCTTAACCATGGATTCCCTCCACATGGTTTGTCTACAACTCCCTTGGCTTCTAGGACCCCCACAAGTCCAATAGCACCATCATTCATTTATGCGCAAGCTAAGCCTTTTAGGACAGTCACATGTCCACACACATCCTTAAGATGATTTCATAGTCATTGCTTCCAGCAATACCTACACTCAAACATTGAATTAATTCACATGTTTAGTTTATTTTCGTAGGAAATCATAACCAAATCATATACACATATATATTCATAAGCAAGAAATTACAAGATAACCAAATACTTATCTGCATTGGATGTCTTCACTTTATTCCATAGGGTCCTTCTTGCTTTACAATCCTTGGAATCGCCTATGGACTTGGATGTTTTGCCAGCACGCAGGCTGCCCCTCAACATCAAATAATCTTGTATGTTTGGCCAGCACGCAGGCTGCTCCACAACATAAAATAGTCTTGTATGTTTGGCCAACACGCAGGCTGCTACACAACATCAAATATTCTTGTATGTTTGGCCAGCATGCAGGCTACTCCACAACATCAAATAGTCAATGCTCAACCAGTCACTCTCTGGATTTACCAGGCAATTTATAGTTCTTTCAGGGTCCTTGTTTCCTGTATTATGTGTTTCCAACCAAGAAACAATAATGCATCAGCTTAACTGTTACAAGACTTATACTTGAAATCTTCATTATTCTAAACAAGACATAAATGAAATTGAATACTTATCTATATTGTGCATTTCCTCTCTGGTCCACAGGGTCCTGCTTTTACTTTACAAGCCTTGGGATCCTCCTACGTACTGGTATGTTTGGCTAGCATGCAGGCTGCTCCAAAACATCAAATAATTAATGTCCAACCAGTACACCTTCATGCCGACTTGGAAGGAAACTTCACTATGACCATTTCTAGGTCAAGGCTCTACTATGGAGCCATAGGCATATAACAGCCTTTTCATCAACACCTTCACTACCCTTCATCAAAATCCCCACAACCTCCACAACATCCTTTCATATACCTTAACCCTTCCACCACAACCCCTCACAAAAAAAATTTACTTTGTTCCTTTAATGTGTAGCACCAAATTGCATCTGTTTAAGGTGACAACACAAGTAGTATAGGCAAACTTGTTAGCATTGTCATTCATGAATTATAACCATAGTTCATAGCATTCACTATCAAGTATTGAAACACCAGGAATGCGTCCATTCCTTTAGGGCGTAATCAATATTGGCATCCCTAACATAACTCATCATCAAAAAGGCGTGCACTCCTCACTGATGGGAGCTATGCAAGTCCTAATCATACTTCAAGTAGTCTGAATAATGTGCATAAATAGAATATGTTCTACATAGTAATTCTAACAATTAGACTTGCACACATATTTGTATATATATATATATATATATATGTCAAGGTTTATAGAACACTTGTCCATTTTGCAGATGTTATTTCTCTTCATTAATGAGGAATGGGGGATCCTTCTCTGAGTTGACGGTCCCTCGGTTTGCCATCCCAACTCCTTTTGATGTTACATAACTCTCATATGTCTTACTGACATAATCTTTACCATCCCACTCATATTGTTTACCAACCATGCAGTGCGGATGAGACATTAATAATGTCTAATGGCGTTTCACCCGAAACCCATTTCCAAATCAGGGAATCCCTTCCCATGAAGTTTGGCTTCTACAGGACCTCTCTCTTGGTCTTACTGCAATGTGTCTTCCTGGCACACTTATTAAATAGCCAAACAGTTAGCAACATTTAACAATGCAATTCAAATATGATTGTTCCATAACCAATCAATGGCACTAATAATTAAATTCAATATGAATTTGCAACTCTGTCTACTACAGAAATTGATTTTCTTAGCCATGAAGCTATCCTCATATTGCTTGGATCTCGTAAGTGGCACCATTCTGTCCATTATGGATTTTTTTTTCTACCATACATGGACATCCACCTACAACATGTCCTCATGACACAATTTTACATAAGCCAAACAGTCATTAGCAATTATTAGAAAAATTTCAAATCTGAAAATTTACCAATCTGAGATTTACAATTCTTCTTTCTAACAGAGCTTGGATTTCTCAACCATGAGATTCCTTCTCATAAGCTCTAAATGGAATTTCCAAATTTGTTCCCTACAGAAATTAGATTTGCAACCATGATATTATTCTCATAAACTTAAATGAGAATATTTTCAGATTTGTTTAATGCATAAGTTAAATTTCACAACCATGAGAATTTTCTCATAACCTTTGGCTTTTGCACACGGTAGATTCCAGCCTTCATCATGGACTTACCCACATTGCCATGCCCTAAACAATCTACCTGTAATAAGAAACTTCAACCAGCCAAACACTTTGTAAGTCTCCATGCATAATATTTCATTGCTGCAACAATCACTGAAGCATTTCCAGAATTATAACATTCCATAATTCAAACACTTCCAGCTGTTAACATATCAATATAACAAACTCATTTGCTCACGTGCATCATTATCATACTAAAATTGCAAGGTACGGTCACATCATTTATGCAACTCTTTCCTTCCAACAGAGCACTCTGGAAGCCTGTCAATCATGACTGCCCTCTTCATTCACTTACTATTCTACATTCATAACAACCCATGAAATGATCTCAGAATTATCATTAATTCATCATTTCATATATTGCTCAATTGTAATGAAACATATACATATATTACAATAATGCATGTACACAATACATCTCCTCAGGTGTAACTACCCACATGCATGCATATTCACAACATTTACTCAAGTTTTTCATATGCATTCACTCAATGCTTAACTACAAGATTTATAAAATCTCTTATTGCACATCCACTCAATGCCACCTTGCATTGTTTCATGAGTACTATGCATTCAACCATACTATGACTTAGCCATGACTATCTCATATAACATGCATTACCATAATCAGGACCACCAGTCCTCACTTGCTTTGATTATTAAGCTCATAACTGACATACACATGCAGTGTCATATTTTTATATGAATGTAGCCTAAATTTCTAGACGGTCACATGGTATGAGGCCTCTTGCCTTCACCACTCCATGCTCCACCACACTATGGCAGTATGGCATTCACACGAATGCATTTCAACTCTAAATGCATACCATTTCATGATTACCGAATATGGTTCAATGGATTCTTACCCAATCCCCTTCAACACTTATGCAATCATCATAAGTAAACCATTACCTACATGGCTCCCATTTACACCTTTGATGTTACCTGATCTGTTGGTCTCTTGCAGAGGATTACAGAATTCTTCCACCAACCTCTTGATCATGGATTTGCTGCCCTAACCTTTTCTTCATAAGGTTGTTGGCCTCATGCAACAACATCATCAACATCTTTAACCATGCTTCTGTTGTCTTTGGTCCTACAACCAAAACCAACACCAATAGTGATTATCAACCACAATATTTACCATTAGTGGTTCATTGCATATGTAGAACCTCGCTACTTTTACTAATATGTAATATCATATGTGTGCACAACATCTACTCATGCATTGTGCAATGTTTATTAATGCATATTCATGCCATCTCTCTAATCTCTGGCATTTTCAGCATTCTCATGCCATAATTTTCTACACATCAAGCCCGTA
This sequence comes from Larix kaempferi, assembly GCA_027924585.1. NCBI lineage: Eukaryota > Viridiplantae > Streptophyta > Pinopsida > Pinales > Pinaceae > Larix > Larix kaempferi. Next base: position 525,472 of record BSBM01002093.1, on the reverse strand, counting down.
AAATATAAATACAGTAGCAAAACAGGGTTAAGGGATTCTCCCTTTCCAATCCTTCATCGCCGCATGGGATTCCTCTTCCACATCATAGCTGGTATGATTTCATGGCCTCTAGCAAACACAGAAGGAATCATTAGATATGATTTAATCACCAAGCATCAATTCAACACATATACTCATGCATGATATTCTAACTTGCTACTTTTAGGCATGCAATTCTATGAATTGTCCATATCGACAACAATTTTGCCAAAACAACCAATGGCACTTTTATGCACTGCATAACTATGAGGTATGATAACCTCATTCAAATTCTGGTCATACACCATTATTCCCTGCTAGATAAGCTTTCCAATTCCTATCCACTTGCTCCATTCCGACATCGGGTGTGGGAACTACATCACTTCAAAAATTACAACTTTTACAAATAATTCTGCACATTTTTACATAGTTGTATTTTGGTCCGGAATGCCAACTTCAGCCATTTGTGGGAGAAAATCTATGAAGATTCACGAAAACGTTTCTACCGAGCGAAGTTAGTCCATTTAGCAAGGAACGCTCAGCAACTCACGAATCTTTGTTCCGATGCACCATTCATCTTTTATCAAATTCTGGGTTTGACTACTTTCCACTTTTCACATTTTTCCAAAATTCCAAATTTTGGGCCAAAAATAGCTATTTCCCAAACGGTGCATTTCTGGGAAATATTTGTCTAACGAAATATGTCTGGTTTACTGAGAATATGTATTGCTGAGTTCAGTAATTTTCTTCATTCCGAATTATAGGGTCATTTTCAACCACTATAAGCTTTTCAAAATTCCTAAAACGTGGCCCAGAATAGTGTTTTTTGGCCTTCTTGCACACTCTGACTCCACATCCTTTGGAGTTTGGCTCCAAAAATCCAAACTTAACACTGTGCCTGCTCCATGACTACCCCATATAAATTTTATCCCAATTCGACCTTCTGTCAAGCTCCAGGACACCGATTTGTAAAAGCCATTAATTCCAATTTTGTGCCAAATCGGAGCGTAATGGGCTCGGGATCTTCACTGGTTCATTCATGGCCTCTGTCAATGGCCTTAGAATGCCATTGAACTCATCAAATTCTGATCTTGCATTCTCCTGTTATCCAAAAATCAATTTTCGGGCTCTCTCTCTCTCTCTCTCTCTCTCTCTCTCTCTCTCTCTCTCTCTATATATATATATATATATATATATATTTCAACTCGACACACACAGGCCGCAACCCGCAACTCAAAATCGTGGGTTCGGGGGGGGAGGGCGTCAAGTTGCGGTCATGGGGATGTAACTATCCTACAACCTACAACCCGAAATTGCGGGTTCGGGGGGTCAAGTTGCGGTCAGGGGGATGTAACCATCTTGCAAACCGCAACCCGAAATTGCGGGTTCGGGGGGGGGGGGGGGGGGGGGGGGTCAAGTTGCGGTCACGGGGATGTAACCATCTCGCAACCCGCAATCCGCAACCTGAAATCGCGGGTTCGGGGGGGTCAAGTTGCGGTCACGGGGATGTAACCATCCCGCAACCCGCAACCCGAAACCCGAAAGCGCAATTTCACAACTTTGCGTTCCCGCAACCTGAAACCCGACATCCCAAAAGCCGAAAAAAATTGCAGGTTGGGGATTTCAGAAATCCAAGCACAAATTTTGAAAATTCGCATTCTCGAAATCCAACACCCCGAAACTACGAAAACACCTGCGTTTCCTATAACTTCCGGGGTTGATAACTCCCTCGTCCCTTAGCCAAATGGGACGAGTTTGGTACCATTGGAAAGCTATTGGAGATCTCTATGCACCTTTTTGATCCTCTTCCACACCTGAGAAATCTGACCCTGCCATTTTTCCAATAAAAAATGCCGCCCCAACTTCACCAATACTGCGTTAAAACCATTATGTTATTTGCCTGTAACTCAGGGTTGGCCCAAGCAGCCCCAGTGCTGCAAGCTGGGCTCTGATACCACTCTGTAACGTCTCCTTCCATGAAATCCGATGCCAGGAAGGAAACGTGCACCAAACTGACCGGGCTTATTGACAATCTCAGCCCCATTCATTACTAAGAAATGCATGCATAACTAAAACTTTTGTGTGCAATTCATACTCAATATCAACACAACGGAATTAATCAAATTTGCATACACACAAACAGTAATGCATCAACATATTTAACTCAAGTAGATGATGAATCAATAGACAACGAATCAATTCCATTCTTAGGCTATGCACAAGCTTCATATAAACCATATTAAGATATTAATTTCATCTCATTTAACACGAACAGTTAACATTCATAATTAACATATTGCAAAACACAGAATGCATATAAATTAATCCACAGAGAATACTTACCTTGAAATGCAAATGTCCAAACAACTGCTTACGTGAGAGCAACGTTCCACCCAACCATAGATCTTTGTCCAGCCTGTATTCTTTCAGCTGAGAGATCACCCCCAAGCTGGGATGTGTATCCACTAAGGAGGAACTAAACAGGCTCACTCACAGCCATGGATTCACTCAAACGGTCATGCTAAGCCAAAACACAGTTGGGTTTATCAAGCATACCAAAAGGAAAGGGAGGAGGATGCTAAGCCGGTGAGCTCAACCACAGAGCTACAGACATCTCAAGCTAAATTTAAGCAATCCAATCCTCTGTTCAAACATCCACACTTGGATTTCTCACCATTCTATCAACGAATAACTCAATCCCGTCACTGGTCTTTTGGACTATAAAAACTGGGCTTCCTAATGGATTTTGGGGTATCTAATGCTTCCAAATTCGCCCCAAGCTCCATACCTATGGATCCCCCATTGGATTTCACTGTCCAATACAAATTTTGGGTGTTTATGGCTCTTCAAAACGTGGTTCTTTCACAGTTGCGATTTCTGGTTTTTCTCCCTACTAGGAATTCGTTTTTGGATGGAAAATGATGATGGGTCCTTCCACGCTGGAATGGGGATGATGAAGAAGCAACTCCCATGAAGTAGAGTGACTTGTGGTACAAGAAAACAGATCCCATACTCTACCATACGAATTTATGGGTTGTCCATGCTCCATTGAAGCCGTGGACTGAAATCTTCAACTACTTCCTTACAACAGAAATAAATGTCATCAAGGAAGGTCAAATGAGTTCTCACAATGACATTTGGCAGCATATAGTTCATCCTCATAGCCCCCTCACCACTCCCTAGTGGATACACATGGCCCCTTCTCATTCGTTGCCTCCACAGCCAATTTTGGTATTTTATTGCATGATGTTTATTTACATCATTTTTACAATGTTCCATGGCTAAATAGCACATGGGTAACATAATGTCTACTACTTGTATTTTAAATAAAATTCGGGCTTCCACTAGCGGGGCCTTGGCCTTGAGCTCCATGCTAGGAAAACCTACATCACATGTATACAATATTTACATTAAAAGCTAATATATCCTAAGGGTCAAAATGGGGTATTACAATAGTGCACAAAACGTTTAATTGGTGCACATATCTTACTTATAGACCAAATGATTTTGTCTACGTGACCTATGTGATACTTTGGGGCCCGTGCATAGCCCATAAGTTCTAGAAGCAAGTGATACATCCAAAATCCCTAACTGTTCACGCTAAACTATGGCCAAATCCTCGAGAGCCATAATCCATGGATTGCAAAGCCTCAAAATGGTGTCCATGTCCCACTCACTAGCTAAATATTACATGTGGATATCATGTGTGCTGGTTGAAGTTATTATGCATGGCCCATGAGTTATGTAATCAGAACTAGACCTTACTTTTCATTACTAGGCCATGGCCATGGCGATGCAACCTATACCTCATCTACAATTGTTTTGAACTAGTGTTGTGTTAAGCCCTCAATGATGTCACATTACCCCCTATAAAGTGGCTCATTACCCCCTATATTGTGGTGCATTACATATTATTGATGTCTTCTTGGGTGTACTAGTCGGTCTATTAGTTGTTATTGTACACCTTTGTCTCCTATATATAGGAAGGACATATTTTCATTTTAGTCATCATTGTATCTACTCTTGTCATATCTTGTGTACTTAGTACATTGTATAAGGAGGTTGCCCTCTCAAAGAGGCTTGTTATTCATCTATTTTCTTCATTCAAGTCGTGGAGTACTCTTTCTGACCTATTTCTTCTCTTTTCAAGCTCTTTTTTGGAAATTGGTCACATAACATTTGGTATCAGAGCTTTTTCCTCGGGACTGGTTTCTTCAAAACAAGTCATCTTGGTATTTTTTCTAAAAAACAATTATACAAGGTTTCAAAAAGAAAGGCTCAGAAAACATCTCAAAAAAGAGCTGAGGTATCTATGGTCCAATTTTCATATCCTGAGACATTACAGGTTCAGAGATATTTGCCTTGGAAGCTAGGGTTTTTTACTAGTTCAAAAACTAGTCTAAAACATGTGTTCTAGGGAAAAAGGTCATATCTAGAGCATGTGAGATCCAAATTGCGTGAGACCTATTGCACCAGAAAGAATACTTACCACACTATCTGTGGTAGGGCTTTCATCCTCAGATATGAAATATTGGACACATGTCATACCGTACAAGTTTGCTATTCTAGAAAGACAAAAAATAAGAAGTGTTGGGAGATTCACAATAACTTCTTCTTGGTACATCAGAATTAGGTCATACCTATGGAATTGGAAAAATGACACATCAAGATACTATAGGACAAAGGTTTAGAACTAGAGGACCCATAATTTCAAATTTACCTCAGTTTCAAATTGGCCATAAAACAGTCTTCCAATAGAGTTTGAAAAGGTATGCCATTTTAAATTTGAATAACTTTGAGTAGAAGGATCTAATTGTAGTGAAACCTAGGGTGTGATATCTATTTATATTGTTCAAAATGCCACCAAAAGGAAGTGTAAAAACTCACACTCCACTCAAACCACCAGAGGATCCATCCACGACATATGATGAAATGGAAGACCTCTCTTTTCGAGTGTCCCAATTGGAACATATGATTAAAGGGTCTGTGAAAAAAGTATATTTAGTAGAGGAGAAGTTGACTAAAATGGAAGAAAATATGAAAGGTTTTGTGAGAAGAGTTGATTTACTCAATTTTGAGGAGAAATCATTGGGAAATATGAAAAATATTGCTAATCTCATACAAAATTCAAGGTATACTCCCCCCACAGGTGATGATGTGTTCCAAGATACTCACGAGGATAAATATAATTTCCATGTTGAGAAACATTCCATGAATAAGAATATTCCAAGAGGAAATGATTCTAGTAATGGAATTCATCAGGGATGGTCACTAGGGGGAACCCAACTTCCTAATATTGACATGAGAAAGTTTGATGGCAATGATCCAATAAAATGGATATTCCATATGGAGCAATTCTTTGATCTACAATAGGTTCCTACTTTGCAAATGGTAACTATTGCATCATTATATTTATAGCCTGATCAATTTGTATGGTACCAATGGCTTTATGACCATAGAAAGGACTCTATTATCTCTTGGTACATATTCACAAAAGAATTCATTGCACATTACGGGGATATAAATAGCAACTCATTCTTTAGCCAATTGGTAAATATCAAGCAAAAAGGCCCAGTTATAGAGCATATCAAGTAGTTTCATAAGCTAAGTCTCAGAGTGAAAAATATTTCAGAAGATAATTTATTGGATCTCTTTATTGGAACTTTGAAGGATAACATCCCACATGAGGTTCTCCTTTGGGAACCTAAGTCCTTGGAGCATGCATTTAGGGTGGCAATAAAAGTTGAAAACAAAATTATGGCAACAAGGAAGTCTACAACTTACAACTATAAGGAAGGAAGTGTGGTCCTGAGTCATCCACAACCCACAAGGTTGACACAACAACAAGTAGAGGAAAAAAGAGTGAAAGGGATTTGTTACACTTGTGATAGAAAATATAGTAAGGGCCACAAGTGCACTGAGAAGAAACTATTTTACATAGATTGTGAAGAAGAGGAAGAAAATGAATAAGAATAATCGAAAGAAGAGGATTCACACCAAGAACCAACACCAGGGATTGAAGCAGAAGAAATTCACCCCACCATATCTTGCAATGCATTGACTGCAATTACCACTCCTCAAACTCTCAATATTGAAGGCTATATCAAGAAGAAAATTCTAATAGTACTAATTAATTCTGGAAGTAGTCACAATTTGATTCATTATAAGATAGAACGAGATTTAAATTGCTTTATATATCTAGCACCAGAGTTTTAGGTGATGGATGTGGATGGAGGAACTATAAATTACTCAGGAAAATTTCATAAGATATATTTCCCTATGGGAGAGTATGTTCTAAATAGTCCAATGATCGACATTCCAATGGGTGGGGTTGATGTGGTCCGAAGGGTCCAATGGCTACACTCCCTGAGAACATAAGCTTTTAATTTTCAAGAGCTTTTCTTGAATTTTTTTCAGGGAGGAAAAGAATTTGTGTTAAGAGGTATCATAGGGAGACCTGGTAAGATAATCAACTCTAATTGCATGAACAAGATTTTGCGGAAGGAACAACGGGGTGTAATTGCACAATTTTTCTCACTGGATGTTCAAACACCTAAATTGTCTATCTCTCCAGATATACAGCAGGTCCTCGACAATCATTCCAAGGTATTTGATAATATTCCCACGTGTATCCCACCTACTCAAGGACATGATCATGTTATTCACTTGGTTCCAGGAATTGTTCCTCCCAATATCAAGCCTTACAGATATCCCTATGCCCAAAAAAGTGAAACTGAGTATATGGTCTCAGAAATGTTAGAGGATGGAATAATTCAATTTAGCCAAAGTTATTACACTTCTCCAGTAATATTGGTGCACAAAAGGGATGGATCATGTCGTATGTTTCTAGATTATAGAAATCTTAACAAGCTCACTATTAAAGATAAATTCCCCATTCCGTTTATTGATGAATTGTTAGATGAATTACACGGGGCAATTTACTTCACCAAGATGGATCTTCGCTTAGGCTATCATCAGATCAGAATGAAGAAAGAGGACATTCCAAAAACAACTTTATGAACCCATGAAGGCCATTATGAGTTTTTGGTCATGCCTTTTGGCCTTAAAAATGCACCTTCCACATTTAAAGGTTTGATGAATTCCATCTTCAAGCCCTTTCTTTGAAAATTTGTGTTAGTATTCTTTGATGATATACAGATATACAGTAAATATTGGGAAACCCATGTTCAACATGTTGATAAGGTGATCAAACTATTGGAGGAACAACAATTATATGCAAAACCCTCCAAATTTTTCTTTGGAGTATAGGAGGTGGAATACCTGGGTCATATCGTATATCATGAAGGAATCAAGGTAGACCCTAACAAAATCAAAGCAATCCAGGACTCGAAAATCCCTACAACCCTAAAACACCTTAGGGGATTTCTTGGGTTGACATAATATTATCGCAAGTTTTTTCAGAATTATGGACGAATAATAGCACCCTTAACAACATTATTGAAACAGATGCATTTTCATGGACTCCAATTGAAACTAAGATCTTTGAAGAACTCAAAGAGGCTATGTGTAGATCCCCAGTCTTGGCTACTCCCGATATCACAAAAACCTTCATCATGGAATGTGATGCATCTGGGAATGGAATTGGTGTTGTTCTAATGCAAGATGGACCACTTTCCTTTGAAAGCTAGCCAATTAAGGGGAAGAATCTACACAAACCAATTTATGAGAAGAAAATGCTAGCAATTCTACATGCCCTGAAGCAATGTCACCCCTACCTCATAGGAAGACATTTCAAGGTTAAAACTGATCGTGATAGCCTTAAATATTTCTTGGAACAAAGGCTATCTTCAGAAAAGCAGCAAAAATGAGTAACAAAGATGTTGGGATATGAATTTGAAATCATCTACAAAAAGGGGAAGAAAATTTTTATGGCAGATGTAGTCTCCAGGAAAGATGAGGACGTTGAAGCATTTCTCTATGCTACCTCAATCATCCAACCAGATTGGATAACCAAAGCAAGGGATGAATGGAAGAATGTCGAAGAAATATGGACATTCATTCAAAAGCTGTAGTAGGATCCAAGTGCCTCATATACATTTATGTGGAAAGATGACTTTCTATGGTACAAGGATCACTTATATCTTTGTAAGAGTTCCCAACTAAAGAAAAATGTACTTTTGGAATTCCACTACTCACCGGTAGGAGGGAAATCAGGTTTTTTTAAAAACTACCAAAGGGTTAAGAAATATTTTTTTTGGGATGGTCTTAAAACTGACGTTCGAAAATTTGTGACAGAATGTTTGGTTTCCCAACAAAATAAAGTGGAAACAATTAAGACCCCAGGTCTTCTACAACCACTTTCCATTCCAAGACAACGATGGATAGAGGTATCAATGGATTTTATCATAGGTTTACCAAAGCTTGAAGGAAAGAGTTTCATCATGGTGTTTCTTGATAGACTTACTAAATATGCACACTTTTGTGCACTATCTCACCCTTTCAAAGCTAGCACATTTGCCACTGATTTTATGGAGACAGTCCAAAAACTACATGGTACTCCAAATGTTATAGTAAGTGATAGGGACCAGATTTTCACTAGAAATTTTTGGACTGAATTATTTTCTTGTTTGGGTACTCAGTTGGCTCATAGCTCATCTTATCATCCTCAACCTAATGGACAAAAAAAGATAGTGAACAATTGTTTGGAAGGATATCTTTGATGTTTTGCAGCTGATAAAAAAACAAAATGGTTCCATTGGTTACCCTTGGTAGAATGGTGGTATAACAGTTCCTTCCATACATCGAAAATGACCCCATTTATGGCACTTTATGGCTATCATCCACCATCCATCACATATTCACTAAGAGACTCATCTAAGGTTCATGTAGTGGAATACCACATGGAGCATCAACAACAAGTTCTTTAACTCTTAAAGGACAACTTAACTTTGGCACATAATCGAATGAAACAACAAACAGATCAACACCGCAGTGAACAGAGATTTGATGTGGGGGATTGGGTGTTTTTAAGACTACAACCATACAAACAAATGTCTCTGAAGAACACCAAGAAGGATAATGAATTATTACCTAAATACTATGGTCCCTATAAGGTGCTACAAAATATTGGCAGTATGGCCTACAAATTGGAACTGCCTACATCTTTATGAGTCCATCCAGTTTTCCATGTTTTATGTTTAAGGAATGTAATCGGTGACAAGTTACCAGTTCAAATGATATTACAAGAAATTGATGAGGAACGAAAAATAATCTTGTATCCTAAAGCAATCATTGAAACAAGAATTGGACATCTTCAGAATCGATCAATTCTAGAGTATCTCATTAAATAGAAGAACCTACCTGTGGAAGATTCAACATGGGAAGACGAGTCATTTATACAACAACATTCAGAAATACTTCAACGTTGAGGACAACACTTTTTTAAGGGGAGGGGCATGTTAAGTCCTCAATGATGGCACATTACCCCCTATAGAATGGTACACTACATATTATTGATGTCGGCTCGGGTCTATTAGTGGGTCTATTAGTTGTTATTGTACACCTTTGTCTCATATATATAGGAAGGATATATTTTCATTTTAGTCATCATTGTATCTTGTCTTGCCTTGTATTGTGTACTTAGTACATTGTATAAGGAGGTTTCCCCCTCGAAAAGGCTTGCTATTCATCTATTTTCTTCATTCAAGTCATGGAGTACTCTTTCTGATATATTTCTGCTCTTTTCAAGGTCTTCTTTGGAAATTGTTTACATAACATGTTGATTTTACACTCAAAGGCTAATTATTCCCTATATAGAGTGTGCATGGTGTTATGAGATGTTGTGCATGGCCCTTGAACCCAATAAGCATATTTTAGGGCCTAAGAAAAAAAAATTCCTCCTTGGACCATATCACGACCTTGAAATCCATGCCTTGTGTGCAAGGCCCCAAAGTAGTGACCATATCTCTTTTTTATACCAAAAATTCTCATTATAGGATTGTCGGTGGTTTGGATCCTTATACATGGGCCATGATCCCTCGAATTATTTTAAGGTATAAGATTTTGGTTTTTTATCATTAGACCATAGGCATGTATTGGAGACCCATTTTTATTGTGTAAAACCTCAAAATACTAACCACATCTCATTCAAAAACTAAGTATGCTCGTTACATGGCATGCCGTGGGTCTTATGGCATTATGCATGGTCCATTATCCATAGAGAATAATATTTTAGATCCTAATACCTTAGTTTTCATATTTGGACAATACGTTGGGACCTTAGACATCTATGGTATAAATCGCTTATAATGGTGCCCATATCCCACTAGTAGGGAAAATGTTCCCTTTATAAGCCCATTAGTGGTTTGAGACTTTTGCGTGTATGGTCCATGAGCCCTAGAAGCATATATTAAGACTGTAGATTCCGGTGGATCAATTCCAAACCATTATGAAGGAGTCAAGGTCTATCCTTAGCATGAAAATACTCATTGTCCAATCTAAATCATATGCCAAATAATTTCTTTATAGGGTCCATGTGGTGGTCAAGGGCCTCATGTAGGGATCATGAGCATTAAAATCATCTTTTAAGACCTAACACTTTGAATTTTTTTCTTTAACCCTATGTTTGGGGCACAAAATATCAAAACAATGTGTGCATAACCCACTCATAGGCCAAAGCTTCTGCATGCACATGTGATATAGTCCAAGGGCATGGGCATGACTAATGATCACTACAAGCATATTTTAGAGTGTATTGTCTTGGTTTTTACCCATGTTCCATTATAGGTATAGGACAATATTTATGGTGCAAAAAATATTGAAATGGTGCCCATATCCCACTCATAGTAAAATATTCCCTTTTCTTGAAGCACAAGGTGGACTAGGTCCATCTATATGGAGCATCATCCATAAAACTATATTCTAGGGAAAATGACCCTAGTTTCATCCCTATACCATATCCAACGTCCCAAGGCCAATTCTTGATGTGGAAAACCTCTTAACAACACCCGTAGATACTCACATATTAAGAAATCCACTTTAAATTAAATTTGAGATGATTTGGAGATCCATCCATGATTCATGGGCCATAAAAGAGCATTTCAAGGCCTATAACCCTAGTTTTCATCCTTGAACCATAACTAACACCATGATTCTTATTTGTAGTATGCAAAACAGTGAAATTGTGTCCATATCCTAATCATAATATAAATATTCCCCTTTCTAGGTGTTGTCCCTCAGGTTGCACCCAACCAAATATGATATTTTCTTTAGTAGTATGCCAAACTACAGTTATGAATGTCACAAAATAGGCTCTAGTTAAGATGAAAATGCCAATGAGAGCTGTGTAGAGAGCAGCATCTTTATGCCACTTTAGGTTAACAAGCTAGTCCTCTAACCAAGGGGGGGTACACTCAACAATAAAGAGGTACAAATCCTAGTATATCATGTAACAACCCTCATATACGAATATAGAGAATATTTAATATAATAAATAAAATGTAATATAAAATAATGTAAGATAATAATATAATTGGGAATATGAAAGAAAATAAGGAAAAACAAATTGCATTAAATAAGAAATTAAGAAATTGGGAGGAGGAGGAGATAAAAGGAGGAGAATAAGTGAAGAGAGGGATCTTTGGGTCTTTTGTCTTTGGCCATCTTGGAAGAGGAGCTCTGGAGGAGAGGAAAGCAATATAGCACTGGCATAGGGTTAATTGTTGGGGGCTCGGGGGCCTGAGCCTTTGGCTGGGGGTTGGTTGGGTGGAGATTCGTCCCCCCACCTTCAATTGCACTATTGGAGCTACCAGGTAATGGTAGCTACTAGGTCATCTAACCAGGTATGGTTCCTTAATTTTCATAGCATATTTTCTGTTATATTGTTGATTAGATACGCTCTGTTGTTATAGATCTTTCATTGCATGATGCTTCTTGTTGTATACTGGTTTTTATAGATTTACAGTATATCAGATCCATTATATTTATTAGATTCTTGTATTGGTTCATAGATCTGCATGCATATTTAATATTATAATGGTATTTAGTAGGTTTTATGATTTTTATGGTTCTTACATTTGGTATCAGAGCATGGTTCAAATGCTTGGGCCTAGGTGCTCATTGTTGATTTCCTCATGTCTTCTCTAAATCTTTCTTGGATTCCAAAGAAATTGATGAGTTAAATGGTAATAGATCTGTACTTAAAAGATGTAGAAGAAGTATTGAATTTATTGTGTAATCAAACCATAGATATGTTGTGAAATTATTCTATGTTTTTGTAGATTATTGACTAGAATCTTAGATCTGTATTGACGTCAGTGCAAAATCTATTTAGTCAAGCTTAATGGCTGCTTACTGCATTGAATGATATGTTTACAACTTGAGATTATTGATCAAATCGATTTATGTTAATTTCGGATCTACAAAAAAAAGCGTTATGTATCTCGTTATAACATTTACTGTTATAGCGTCGGATCTGCAAAATCTGAAGTCATTTGGTTGGAATTGAATTATTATCAGTGGCAGATCATAAAAATGCTAATGGATGAATGTTAGATCTACTATTGGGTTAAAAATATTGTCAATAGTTATATGACGGATCAAAGGGTTGAAAAGGTTGAGCCCTAAACTTGCTACTATTTTTTTAAGCTCTCTTTCAATGTTAATATTGCATGTAGAGTTCTGAGCACAGGTTACCCTTAGAGAAAAGAAAAAGAAAAGGAAAAGACCCACAATCTACATGGTAGGAATGATGCCCAAAAGCATTTTTATTTCTATTTTCTGAATAATTATGTAGGACTGTATGTCAATCTAACATTATGTAGGACTGGAATCTGTAGGAATCCAGAAGGGTAACAAATACCCACATGCAAAAAGCTGGTGCATATTGTGCCTATTGCACTGCATTCTTCTCTCTTCTTCCACTATTAATTACTACTGTTATTGTTAGGCGTTGCCCCTGTCCTTCTTCTTGTCGATTATGTGTATGTTGTCCTGTCTTGTTTGCTGGTCTGAAATCTGAAAATGCACAGTTGATGAGCTTGTTTCTGATGCTGATATATATATATATATCAAAACCTACCATCTGCTACTATGAGCAGAACGATCATGTACGTTCTCCACAAGCTAGCCTCCCTTGATCTTGGTGTTGGTAGAGAGCGGTAGCCTCTCTGCGGAGTTCCTTAACAACAATAGCGAGAGCCTCAGGATTAATGCCATCCTCGCAAAGGGTGATCAGAATAGAGAGGGTGTAACGGTCGAGTCCAATCTGCAGAAATTTTGAAATCGAAAACGCCAAATCCAACGACTCCCTCGCATTCTGTGCCGTTGTTCTATCCATCTCCCCTAAATCTACTACAACCTCTACCTCGCTGGCACGGGGTAGGTGATTTTATAGGCTACTCTCCCGCCACACGATCGATGTGCAAAGGTAATAGACTGTTTAACAGAAGAGAATGAAACAAATATCAAACGATAATCATGATCGGGCCCAAGGAAAACCAGGGTGGCAGCCACATGTAAACCGTCATTGTTCATTGAACAACCTCACAAATATTATAACTGAATAGAGTGCCACTAACATCAGTATTATAACGCCTCCAAGCAGAGCGTTGAATGATACACATATCCAGGCATTGAATAGGCATTACCCCTCACTAATTCCACACCTCCGGCAATTGATTAGGGTTTGCCAACGTTCTCCACTATCGAAACTCCACCTAGGGCCCATGTGGATCACGTCAGTTTCTTATTTTTTTTATTACGATATTGCATTGGTGGGCTTACTAAAAATAAAATAAAATAAAAAAATGGCTAGCCTTTTCGTCTTCCTTTGGTAGAGATTGCTTGATGGCTAATCTTTACATTTTTATAATTGAAGATTTTTAAAACAATGTAATATCATATTCATATACATTTTGGGCAAGTAAAATAGTGATAAAATGCAGTCAAATGCAATTCATTTTTTTTTGCACTCTCCATTCCTTAACGTTTCATAACGAACGGTGCACAACACTTCGACATCCTTCCCATTCTCCTCCTGGCGAATTATAACGTCTCGAAATCCATCCACTAGCTCAAGAGGACTGATATTTACTTCATCAGCGTCATTATTGCCAATATTGCCAATATTGTTAGGTTCAAGTCAGAAATTAAAGCCATAGGAATTATGCTATAGATGTTGCATGATCTATCGCCAACTGAATATGGAATTCTATATAATCTAGACAGAGTAACATGATCCAATGCCGAGATTGCAGTGATCCTCTATGAATCGAATCACAATTATATCATCTGCCAATGTTAATGTTTCCAGATGGTCTTCAGTCACTTCATTAGGTTGTGGTATTATGTTGCAAATTATGGTCTCTCCCTGCCATCCATCTTGTAAACTACCAATCTCAACATTTTCTGATAGATTTGTAATCTATTATAATTCTCAATCACGGTCCACACCATTTGTTTGTGTAGCATATTGATCTTCAATTCTGATAGATCTATTTGCGATTACGTTTGTAATTTTCTAGAGCTCCCGAATTTGGGATTGCAACCTTATTTCAAGACTGAAGAGAAGGATTACTGATTACAAACATTTACAGGTATCATCATTTTTCCTTCAGTTTATAGGAAATAGGTAAGTTAAATATTTCCATTGTTGGATTGCTATCTCCTTATTGGGGGGGTTGAATGGCTTAAACCTCTTCATGTTCTAGGACTGCATTATATATATGCTGATACAGATCCAGATCCAAGCTAGAAGATGTGGCAGCAGCGCTTTTGTCAATTCATTTTGGAGTTGGGAAATGAAAGAATCTTTTTTTTGCTATTTCCTCGAATATTTGTTCTGCAGATGAGCTATCTCTGCATTCTTCTATTTGTGCTCCCAAATAAGAAACATTTTACCTGTTTCGTGATCCACTAAATAGGCTCCAAAGGGAATGCCAAAGCTTGAGATGCACTCATGTTATCTACGTTGATGGTATTACTCGCCCATCCTTAGCTATTTTTATAATAACAGGTGGAGAAACAAGCAGGAATTCCACCGCTGAAAAAAGAAATTGTATTCTCACGGTAGTCTCAGAGATTTTGTCTCCTATTTTATCACAGATGGGGGATAGATACAAAAGTAGGATGGAATAGGGTAGGAAAACGCAGGCAATGAAAGGACTTAAATAGGTTTATATTCTGGAAGAATCTATGGCTTATTTGGTAGAGAAAAGAGCTATTTTGAAGACTTGAAACAACCACTAATTTCACTATCTCCACCATGCCAGGTTCAATCTGTACGCTCACATGTCTGACATATATTTCTATTGTATTTAAGCCTTGTGATGTGTAGTCGTCCAGTATTACTTGTATGTTCAATATTTAAAGTTAGTACTGGTTTGAAAGGGCGCTTGACTGATATATATTCATTTACTTGTTCACCAATATATGTTTCCTAAACACTTAGGCAGATAATTTTCACCGCAACATTTTTATTTTTTTGTCTCCCATAAAAATTGGGCCTTTCATTCCACGATCGTTTTGCCATTCACTATACTTGTTTTCACTGCAAGTAATTGTCGATCCATATTACTAGTCATAAACTGTAGTGGTGCACTTAATAGAGTAGCTTCTATTTTGCAACTCTTGCCTGTACGTACCATATATATGTTTATGGAGCATATTATTGCTTAGAATATTTTAAGATATTGATAGCAATAACTCCTTTTCCAGATCATTAATACTCCCCGGCGCCACTTTCTTTTTAATAATTGCTTAAATATTGAGACAATAACGCCTTGGTTGGTGCTGGTTTAGGGACTCTGGTGGACTGTCGTCCTGGAGAGGAGTGACAAACTTAGGTCTTGCTGTAGTAAGTGCTCCATTACTTACTGCTGGACCACATACCCCTGGTCTAAGATTAGAGTTCATAATTTATTACCCAATGTTCTCAAGTATTGTCAATCAATTATTTTGGAAGTTTTTCAAGAACATGCCCCAACAGGTAGCACCATAGAGAGTGAACGCCAGTTTCATCCCTTTGAAACCCATGCTATGTGGATAGGGTAGACAACGATAATGAACTTTGCATTGTCAGTCAGATGTGTTTCAAAAGACTATTACAAATGGGTCTGAGAAACTTGGGTGTGCTATTAAACTCTACTATGTGCAATACTAACTTATTTATACATGTGATTTAACAAGGACATGGTTCTTTTTGTTAATCCATAGTCATTTATTTCATTTATAGGATTTAAATTATGTTACATAAAGTTGAACAGCACCCAAAACACTGTTCACTAAAGAGATACGCAGCCAAATAAAACCCTGTGGATGGGAAAGAACTTCGAAAGATAGAATGCAACACACAGGTTGCAAGAAAACTACCAAATAAGGGGGAAGCGAAATCGACACGAAAGCAATAAAAAAAAAAAATCAATAATCCTAACAATGAAATCCCAAGCTCACGTCTCAGTGGTCCATGGGCTCGCTCTTGCTAGACAATAATTACCTGCGACTGTTGGCATTTCTCCCTGGCTACTCTAAGTTTTGCCACGGTTAGGGTTTGACATGTCAATCAGATTCTCTACAGGTCGATGCCAATTAGGGTTTAAAGTGTGTGGATTAAATATTTTATGAACAAAGTTTTGCATAAATTTGGAGGAGCGATTGGTCAATTATTTTCTTGGTGAGTGCTCTCTCCACTTCACTCTCTCCTTCATTCGTGGTATCTGTAAATTATCATATGCATGAATGCCTTACATTTTGGTATAATACGTTACATTTTGGTATAATGCGTTACATTTATATCTCCTCTCAATAATATCAACACACACAGATGGCTTGGTTTACACAATAAGGGAGATGAATGGTCGTCACGGAAGTGATGTGTCAAGATCGTGAATACTATCATCTTTCACCTATTAGTTGAACCGTTAACACTGTCATCAATAGATTTATTACTGCCATGACGGTCAACATTGTCATGCTTCACTTTATCGTTGTCATATGACACTGTCATCAATAGATTTATTACTTCCATGACGGTTAACATTGTCATGATTATAATCCATTTATCGCTACCGTCGGTAGGAGTGTTAAAACCACTATACTTCAGATTATATTATTGAGCTCCTAAGATAGACAATTCAACTTCACATGGAAATGGGAAGAGATAAGCACCGAAATTATAGCTCCTAAGATACAGAATTAAACTTCATATGAAAATGTGGAAGAGGGGAACACGGATCACAGCAAAATCTTGAGTATGGGGAGGAGAAATTAGTAATGAATAGATTGTTGAAATCATACGTTAATTAGTATTTTATTACATGAAAATATAAGGAGGGAACATTAATTGATACATTTGGAAGTTTCATATCCAATGAATACAAGGGGTTTGAAAAAAATTAGATTCTACAAATAATTGATCTTTAAATGACATGATGAGATTGTGCTTATATGCCTGTACAGCACTCGAGTTCTTAAAAAGAGTTAAATACAACATAGGCAATACTCAACACAATTGTAATGGAAGAGGTCATTATGCAAGATATAGTTATAAGAAGAAACAAGACAATTAAAAAGAGCATACTCAACACAACTGTAAGAATAAGGCTCACCATGATAAGTATGGCATGTTGAATGGAGGTTTTCATAAAGGTAAAAGCACCTGAGATTTTCATCAAACTTCATAACTTTGATTATTATACTGGTTACATAAATATCAATAAAGTTAACTAGAAATATAAATAGTCAATCTAGATATTGAAGGATTAAGTCTAAGTGACATAGAGTAGAGAAAATGATGAGGACATATTAATATAGTAAACTTACTTCTCATTAACATGAGAAGGTGATGAGTATTCTACTAAAGATTTTCAATGGTGTAGAAGTGTCTCACCACAATAAGAATTTATCATTTGGCTAAGTCTCCTTGAGTGGGGAATATATATTATACCACAATATGGATTTTAAAAGTTAATTGCCTGAAATTGTACACCGGATCTAATTCCAATAAATGCAAAACTAAGATAAACATGAAGCTTAATCCATTGAATCAAAATTTAGACCGCCAACATTGACCATAATAAATGTTCATGTTTATGTTTGATTTGATATTTCTCACATAAAATCGGGTGATCTCGATACCATAGTGAATCATAATTCCATCCACTCAAAAAAAATATATATATAGTGAACTAGGGTCCTATTGTAGTTGTTGAACTTTCTTGCATGGCTTCTGAAGTTAGAGGATATATGTTGCATATTTCATGACCATACTCAGTTTTTCATGCTGCTACTCAGTTCCATGATACATATTTCATGTCGATACTCAGTTTATTATGGTTTCTAGATGTATAGGACATGAGGTACATGATGTGCTGATGGTGGATACTTAATTAGTAATTTATAGTTTTATGTACGACATCTTGAAATGTAGTTTATATGGTACATGATATGGTGTTATTACATGTTGTTTCTTAGAATGATGCCTTATAGACATGTGATTCATGGCCATGCATTATTCATGTGAAAATTGATGTTGTTATTTCTAGCCATGAGATTTATAGCCATGGGTTGTGCATGTGATAATTCTTGATGTTATTCATGACGTTATGGTGCTTTATAAGATAGATGACACGTAGAACATAAAATGATATTATAGCTTATCATTGCATCTAGAGATAAATGACATTTGGCGTCATGACTTATCGTTTCATGCTAACCCTTGTTGCTCCCAGTGGAATACATATTTGATATGATGATGGATTATGTGGGTTAGTAGAATACATATTTGATATGATGATGGATTATGTGGGTTGTTATAATGCATATTTGATATGATGATGGATTATGTGATTTGTTACTCCATGTTGATAGTACTAATGTTGAAATATGGCAACTTATCATGACATGTTTATGAGATGCTTAGTGAAATTATGAAAATATCATGACCAATTATGTTATAATGGTAGTACAAAGCACCTAAATGCATTAGATGTTAAACTTGGCATGACTTATCGTGACAATGGCTTATGATGCAATGTAAGGCAATATGAATTGGTGGCTAGACATTCTTGTTAGCACATAATTCAAGGTTGATCCATGATATTATTATAATGAGAAATGGTTGCTAATGATTATTCATTATGGGAAGCGCCAATTGTTCCAAGTGATCCGCTCAAATAGCCTGATGAGGCTAAGTATTCTATGATTTCGTGGGAGCCCATAACCACGAATAAGAATGGCTACTATAAATATATTATGGGTTGGGGGACAAGCCCAACAATTAGCTCTATGCCAGCAACGCTTGACTTTTGTACCGAAATTTGTGAAGGTGGTAGTGCCACAGATACTTCCCGGATAACTTCTGATGTGACCAGAGTCCACGGTTGGAGACATACTCACCGGGAGGGAGGTTTATGTAGAATGACTTCTGATCCATGGGGCTAGTGCCTTGATGGTGCTGTGGAGGATGTTTAGGCTAGCCTTATGAGATGCCTGGGGTATAATGATCCTGATATCAGGATCAGGGGTACCGGGAGTATCATGATCGGGGTACCGGGAACCATATGCCGGCTAGTACCGATGAGGCCCTGATTCCAGTTAGAATCCGATGAGGCTGTATTATTACCAGAAGTTGGGAAGGTGGCAATGCCGTGGTAACTTCCCGGGGAACTTCTGATGCCTACTATATGATCCATGGATAGGTTACAGTAGAGGGCCCATGCCATGGCAAGCGGGACCATCCAAAGTTGGAGGGGAGGTGTAGGGAGCTTGATTGGATGGTATGATTCTCAGGGAGAGGGTGAGTAAGGAAAGATGAAGTAAACAAATACACATCTATTAATTATTAAATAATTATCTAATGCTTTTGTATGTATGATGCATAATTGTTTTTATGGTTGCATACTAGACTCATAGGGAATTACTTAAGAGCATGTTGTAACTTAGGGCGTTTGATTGTATTAGTGTGGTTTGGAGATTTCTATGTGGTGGCCACACATATAAATCTCTTAGCTTCACAATAGTACTAGCTACCTATATATTCTAGTATTTACTTGATTGATTGATTGAATAAGTATTGTATTTATTGCTTGAATATTATAACTTCGGGACGAAGTTTATTGAAGGGGGGGAGTATGTAACAACCCTCATATACAAATATAGAGAATATTTAATATAATAAATAAAATGTAATATAAAATAATGTAAGATAATAATATAATTGGGAATATGAAAGAAAATAAGGGAAAACAAATTGCATTAAATAAGAAATTAAGAAATTGGGAGAAGGAGGAGATAAAAGGAGGAGGAGAAGTGAAGAGAGGGATCTTTGGGTCTTTTTGTCTTTGGCCATCTTGGAAGAGGAGCTCTGGAGGAGAGGAAAGCAAGATAGCGCTGGCATAGGGTTAATTGTTGGGGGCTCGGGGGCCTCAGCCTTTGGTTGGGGGTTGGTTGGGTGGAGAGTCGTCCCCCCACCTTCAGTTGCACTATTGGAGCTACCAGGTAATGGTTGCTGCTAGGTCATCTAACCAGGTATGGTTCCTTAATTTTCATAGCATATTTTCTGTTATATTGTTGATTAGATACACTATGTTGTTACAGATCTTTCATTGCATGATGCTTCTTGTTTTATACTGGTTTTTATAGATTTACAGTATATCAGATCCATTATATTTATCAAATTCTTGTATTGGCTCATAGATCTGCATGCATATTTAATATTATAATGTTATTTAGTAGGTTTTATGAGTTTTATGGTTCTTACATATCACCCTAGGTACTTTTTAGGTATGCATGAAGAACTTGAATGGATTTAAGCTTAAATATGAGGTGCTCAAGGGAAAATATCATCCATGAAAAAAAATTGGAAATGAGTGTTGTAAATTTAAATGGGAGGCACAAGTATTCCGAAGAAAATCAAAATCAAAACAACGTCCAACTAGATGCCTTAATCATAGCTTAATATTTGAAAAGAAGCACAACAACCATGAAAAAAATTCCAATGAGAGAGCAGTTTCAACTGGCCACTAAAATGCTTCCAAGGGAGCTGTTAGAACATCATAGGTGAAAAAAAAGTTCTGATCCATGTGAACCATGTATACAAATGGAAACTTATCTACTGCAATTGAAAGATCATTACATAACAAATGAAACTACTACAATTTCAAATGCCTAGTGGCATCATTGCCTCGATCCTGGTACCAAAATGCTCATCACTTTCATTACAATTTATGATAGTGTACAATCAAGGGGGATTAATTCATCGCTACAAACTTGGTTTTAACTTGGTTTTTATCATCTATTTTCAAACTTTACAACAAATTTTCAACGATCTTATACAATGAAGAATGAGGGAAAAAAGAGAGGAACAAACTAATGTTGTAGATCCTAAAGACTTATCTAAGTTTTCCAAACTCTAGAAAATGATTGAACCTCTGCTCCCTTTTGAGCCGAGATTTTATATGCCGCATGGCGATGATTTTGTCTTTATTTTATACCTTTTAAAAAACGGACCTGCAACACCACTAAGTTCTTGAATATCTCATCTTTCCGTCATTAATGTAACTAATTTGGTGGACAGATCACCCACGATCCTGAGTGGCCTACAGGATTTTGTCTTTTATGTGTCTTTCTTCATCTTTCCCCACCCATACATTTTAGGTGTCCAAGAGGGACCCGTTGAATCTCCAACTAGAAATACATGATGTTTTGCTGTTGTTCTTTGGAGCTGAGGTCGCTACCAGCTTACAAACTTTTGTAAAAAATTATGCCCTACCAAGCCCGATCTAGAAATCTTGGTCCCCCTTGAAAATGTATAAAAGCGTTATCCAATTCAGATTGGGGCGTCTAATCCAAACCTACTAGACCTACAAACATATTTTTCAATAGAGAAAAGGGGGCTATTGTGGGCCATAACTCTTCATATAATTCACTTGGCTTGGGACGAATTCCTCTTTGATATATTGCAGTCAGTTTTTGCAACTGCTCTTCAATTATTTGACTGTATGAGTTCTTGGAAAACAATTCTAACTTCTTATCCCATGGGGACAGGAGCCCATATTTCATCATAGCATACATTGTTTTGAGGAAGGGGTTAATAAATGCTGAAGCTTCCTTTATTTTTTTCTCCAATATCCTGACTGAAGTAACCTTATGAATACAATTGTCCATGTGCATTATAGATTATGTCCTATCATATATCTTCATGGAACATGGCTGCTTAGGAGTCAAAATATTAATCATTGTTTTGGATGACCTTGCCACCTGACACTTAATCTAGATATCTTCTATGTTCCTTTTAGAGTAGTCTTCTACTTCCTGATATACTTTGTAGCAACTCGGGGCAAACTGCATATGGTCTTGAATTTTAGATAACTCTTAAAAAATTATTTTCCATAGCCATGTCTTGATTTTCTTTAAATTTTATACCATGAAGGCTTGGGTAAAAGCCTCATGATGCTTTGGTTTCCAATCTTCTACTTGTAGTTTCAGTTGAGCTATTTATTTTTGTAGATCATGGATTTATTCATTTGCCTTAACTAACTTTGTTCCTTGTACCCTGAAACTTTCATTAGTTTTTTAACAACCTCTTGCAACCTAAAAACCTATGATATAACATCAAAATCCTAATATTTCCATTTATTATTCTCTAGCTCACTCTACTCCAATTTTTGTATAAGGTCAAATAATTGTTCATTCAGGCCTATGTGTTAATTGATGACAGGAGATGCCTTTTATTTTCTTCAAGCAACTTGGCCTTATATGAATCTAGCTGACTAACTACCTCATCCAACTTGATTTTCGCTTCTATTGCCTCCACTTCTAATGGCTACAACTCTCGTATCCTATCTTCATTCACATTTTGGA
Source organism: Larix kaempferi (assembly GCA_027924585.1). Taxonomy (NCBI): domain Eukaryota; kingdom Viridiplantae; phylum Streptophyta; class Pinopsida; order Pinales; family Pinaceae; genus Larix; species Larix kaempferi. The sequence continues at coordinate 502,636 of BSBM01002093.1, read as the reverse complement.
GTGCAATTAGAGAAGAATTTTCTCCTTTCAAAAATAACAATTTTCTTCAATTCGTTGATAGTCATCCATCACTTGAAGAGTGTCTAGAAAAGCTTGGGTGGCTTGAGAACATTCCAATTCTTTTATCTTTTGACCTTTCTCAGCTAGTAAGTTCAAGACTATAGTTCAGTGATAACATTATGTACCTTTCCTTGCCTTGATTATAGAACCTTGTATCCTTTGGTTTTCATTTTCAAAACCTTTCACTTGTGAGCTCAGAAATTGATTTCTAGTCATAAGGCCTTTGACCCATCTCTTATATTTGTCCAATTCGACTGTATTTTTGACATACTTACTATACACTACGATGTTTGTCCCTTCAGGCATTGACACTTCGTTCTCATGAAGAATATTTGTAGTGTCTACTTAAACTTGTGATGTTCTCCATTCATTCAATTGAATATATCTATAATTTCCTTTGGCTAGAGGTTCCATTAAGATTATCCTAAACTTATTCATGCTACCATCAAATCTAGAGACCAATCTAGCTCTAGCTTGAGAGTCTAGAGATTCTATTATAGGGAAAAAATTTGGCATCCTCACACTCCTTGGCTATTCTTGTTCCAATAAATAAGGGGATAGTAATATCATTCATTTTTTAGGTCTTGACTTTTGGTGAAGAATCCATGGGGTTCCATGACACTTTGACAGACATAAACTTGTTAGAATAAAAAATATGAGCCTGGGTTGATAGGAATTTCATGTTTCTTGGGCTAGAATTTAGACAAGGAAAAATGATTTTGCTGGCATTCAATCATTTCTTCATTTCACTCCTTTTCTTCTTTAATATGCACCACTGCTTTAGCTATTTTATTCCTCTTCTTTTTTGGATCATCCTAAAGGATTTCTTCAGCTTTCCTCTTTTTTATATTAGGTGATTGTTATACTATTTAGGATTGAAGTTCCATGGTTCTATTTCCTTCTTCTTCAAAAATCACTTTTAAGAGTGAGAGAAGGGGTCCCTCTGGCTGTATAGTTTTTTCTATTGTGTTATCTCTTCTTCCCTCTAGAGAAGGTTGTATTGTAGTAATAGCCATTTCACTTGGTACCTCAAATGGTTTACCAACCTATGCACTTACCGGATTATCTAATTTGTTTTTATTGGATCCAATTTGTGTTCCTTTATATCTTTCAACATCTTCTTTCTAATGCTCCCCACTCAACTCTGGATGTCCATGTTCTAAAAGGATTATAGTTTCCCCTTGTTGTAGCATTTCTTTTGTCTTTCCATGCTTCCATCCTAGTAGTATCTTGATTTCAATATTTTCATCTAGACCACAACTAAGTGGTATTCACTTGAGAGTTTCCAGCTATCATCCTTCTGCTGACACTAATAGAACTTTTTTCAACTCTCTTGACTCATCCCCCAAACCTAGAAATTTGGGCCTCCTCTCTAGCTTGATGAACTCTGTAAAACCCTGCCCTTCTTTCTAAGCAATTGATCTATATCGAAACCCATAGAGAGCATAATTAGTAAACCTTTATGATATGGTTCTACTTCTTTTGGAGGTGATGGGATATGAGGTTCCATTATTGAAATATACCCCCTACTCCCTAATGCTTCCTTGAATTTCCTTTACTAATAGGGGTTCTCTTTTCTCTTCTTGAGCACTTGACCATGGCCCAAAGATTTCATCTACACTAGCATCATCGACATGATATTATTCATATAATTCTTAGAACATTTTATCTTCAAGCATAGACAAATAAGTATCATGCTTCTTTTCCAAGTATAATATCATCCTCCACTAGGATCCCCTTCTTCTTCTATCATGGGTACCATTTACCACTGCATATTCATCACATTTTTTTTGCAATGACACTATAAAATTCATTTCTTCCTCAAGGACTTGGATTCCTTTTGGCCTGTAGAAAGTATAATAGGGTGGTACTTTGGAAGGCTTTGGAGTGGATTTAGGAAATGCTTGGGACATCAATTGGGAATGGTTTTCCTACTCTTGTATGATCTTCTATACCTCCTCGAGGTCTCTATGTTGGCCAATATTTCTAGCTTTGGGCTGGGTTGGTGATCCTTAGGGTTTCTGAGCTTCCTTCCCTTTTCTATCCCAATTAAGAAATGTGGGCCATATTTCCAAGGGACATCTAATTCCATATTCATATCCTCCAATGCAACCACAACTTGTCTATTAGATCTCTTATTGTTTATGGCATATCCTCCCATAAATATGGGAAAGGGAGTTTTCCCTTTCTTTTAGCTTGCAAAAAATGGGTCTTGTCTACTTCTTCCCACTACTTAGCATATTCTAGGGAAAATGTCATGGGAGTGAGTAACATAGGGAGTCTGTGAGGGGGTTTTTCCATTATGTATATCCTAGCACTATATATTCTTCAGATAGGAACCAATATCCTCTTCTAACGACCTCACCTAGTTGTAATTGTTCTCTAATATTACGAGGCATGTGTGTAGGTTCTAACCTAGGGATCACAATAAAGGACCTATACATAAATTGGGAAACAAAACAAGTCCAATAAACCCCTGTTGTATCACAATAAAGGACCTAGATACATAAATTGAGAAACAAAACGATCCCAATAAAACCTTGGTGTATTTGCTGTTGAGTTTGATGAAACAACAGTAGATACACCAGGTAAAAAAAATACTTGAAAATCCCCATCTCATTGAATTCTTCCAGTTGAGATTTGTGTTGAGTATATGTTATCTTCTTTGCATGTGTGTGGGGGGGTGATGCGCGTTTGACCGCGCAGTGGTCAATCTGCTCCATCTGGTGCTCTGTCGCATGCGTTGGGCATTGCGTGTGGTGCTGGCTTAGGGAGCGTAAGAGGGGAGGGGCATGCCGACGCCATCCTCCTTCTACAAAGTGTATGACGAAAATGGCCATTAGACCATTTCCATTCCTGTGAACGCAGTGAGCACCAAATGTTTTAGGTTGTTTTCAGTTTTTTGGGGAATTTTCTAAAAATATGTAATTTAATCCTGATTAAGGGATTGGGGTCTATTTTCTAATCCAGGTTAACATATTAGGGTATTGGATGCTGCAAAATACCTATATTGTATTGTGAGTAATTCATAATGACAATGAGAAAATAAGAGGTGCGGATCTAAGTTTTGTTGGTTTTCCTGGTTAAGGGTTTCTAGGGTAAATCTCTGTGTATTATGTGTGAATGTTGTGGTGTAATATCTATTTTGCTTAAAAGAATATGTCTACTTTGCTTCTATGCACATGCTTACAACTTACATGTGGTAACAAAGCTCGATTATTTGGTCTCATGGGGATGCCTTTATTGCTGAGGGTTCGACATTGTTGATAGATCTTGGGTCTATGATAAACCTGGGTTCAGTGGGAGCTTTGCAGCTTTGATTTGTGCATTTAAAGAGAATGGTGATCAGTTCAAGAATTGAGATCAAGAAATTTAATGGCCGGAACATTGAGCTACGAAAGCTCAAAATGGAGGATATTCTTGTAGATCAAGAATAGTGGATTGTTGTGGATCCGGGTACACATCCCACTGGAATGTCAAAAGAAGATTGGGAGAAATTAGTTAGAAGGGCAAGGAGTACAATCCAACCATGATTATCAGACTATGTCATGTTGAACATATCTGGAGAAGATATTGCGGTAAATATTTGGGTGTAACTAGGGAGTTTGTATCAATGAAAATCCATTTTAAACAAGTTGTTTCTGCAAAAGAAACTGTATCACCTCAGAATGGATGATAATGACACAATGATAGAGCATCTAAATGTCTACAATACTTTGTTAAGTAAAATAACCTCTGTTGGTATTAAAATGGTTGAAGAAGATAAATGTATTACATTATTGTGTTCTTTGCTAGATTCCTAGGACAACCTAATTGTAGCAATAGGGAGTGCTAATCAACTGACTTTAAAATTTGATGAAATAGTATCATCCCTGCTATCAGAGGGGATGAGGAGGAAAACCATGGATACTCATAGCATGGATTCCTTTTTTGTGAGAGGTCACCCCCAGGAGAGAAACAAAAATAAGGGATCTAAGGGGAGATCTAAATCTAAGGGTAGATCTAAATTCCCAAGAAAATTTATAAGGAAGTGTTGGAAATGTGGTAAAGTTGGGCACTATAAAAAGGATTGTAGATCTAAGAACGTTGAGAAAGGAAATGGATCTAAGGATACCTCTACCACAAAGGTGAAGACTTCCTTAGAGGAAGGAGGGTATGTGTACCTAGCTTCCACTTTTAATCATTCAGGACGTGATATATGGTTGATTAACTTAGGCATTTCATGTCATATGACCCCTCACAGGGAGAGGTTCTGTGAATATGAAAATTATAATGGAGGCGATGTGTTCTTGGGAGATGATTCACCATCCAGTATCATTGGGCGTGGTAGAGTCAAGTTAAAACTCAAGGATGGAAGGGTTAGAACTCTCCCTAGAGTACTACACATTCCAAATCTAGAGAGAAAATTGATATCTGTCAGAAAGATGGATATTGCAGGTGTAAAGAATGTGTGTGGAGATGGTGGTTTAAAAATGGTTCGAGGATTAATGGTATTGATGAGGGGAGTTCAGTACGGAACTCTGCACAAACTGTTGGGAAGAACCATCATCGGTGAATGTAACAATTTTGTTGTGTCTGAGGGGGGATATAGAAAAGATAGAACCCTGACTACATCAGGAGGAAAGATAATTCTATGGTATCAAATATTGGGGTATATCAGAGAAAAGAGCCTTCGATCATTACAAGGTAAAGGTATGGTTGAAGATATGACTGATTGCACTCTAGATTTTGATTTCTGTGAACATCGCATATATGGAAAACAGAATAGAGTAAGATTTGCATCTGGTGCTACAAGAGAAAAGGGAATTTTAGAGTTAATACACAATGATGTGTTTGGACCTGTGCCTATTCCATCACTAGGTAGATATGTGTATAATGTTTCACTTATAGATTATTTCTCAAGGAACATGTGGATTTAATTCCTTCGAAAGAAATCTAAAGTATTTGCTAAGTTTAAAGAATTTAAGGCTCTTGTAGAGAATTAGAAAGAAAAGAAAATAAAGGTGTTGAGGACAGATAATGGTGGAGAGTTCTACGGGAATGAATGAATTCGAGGAATTCTGTAAGAAGTGTTGTATAGAAAGGCATAAGACTAATCCATACACATCTCAACAGAATGGATTTGCTAAAATGATGAATATGATGTTGATGGAAAAGGAAAGGAGCATGCTAAGCAGTGTCGGGATATGACAAGAATTTTGGGCAGAGGCAGTGGAGATAACATGTTACTTGGTAAATTGATCACTCACATCAACATTGGTTGACAAAAATACACAAGAGGTATTGACTGGTAAGAAACCCTCTAGTCAACATCTAAATTTTTTTGGATGTGATGCTTATGTACATGTTCCAAAAGAGAAAAGGAGCAAGTTGGATAATAAAAATGAAAAATGTATCTTTATTGGTTATAAAGATGGTATGAAACGTTATAAGATTTGGAATCATGTTACTAAGAAGATTGTTTATAGTCGAGATGTTGTGTTTAGAGAGATCAAAGAAGTTCCCAAACAGGAAGTTACTCCAATGGAAAAGGAACTAGAGAAAACAAATTTTGAGTTAGAAGATGAATATTTTGACTCAATGGAAGAAGCTGAATCAGAAGAAGAAGAACCTCATACCCAATTGTTTAGGAGATCATCTCGACAAAGAAGGAAACCAGAGAGGTATTCCCCTCCTGACTTTCGGTCTAATTTTGATTTGTCTATTACTAATGATGATCCAAAAATGTGAAGGTAGCTATTGATTCAAAGGATAGCAATATTTGGAAGAAGGAAATGGTTGAAGAAATGGATGCGTTGGACAAAAATGAAGCTTGGGATATAGTGTAGTTACCATCTGGAAGAAAATCTATTGGAAGCAAATGGTTGTTTAAAAAGAAATTGAATGCAGAAGGTAAAGTGGAGAAGTACAAATCCCACTTGGTATCAAAGGGATATTCTCAGGTGGAGGGAATTGATTTTGGTGAAATATTTTCTCCAATTGCAAAGTTAACTTCTATTAGATTTCTCCTTGCTATTGCTACTACTTTTGATCTTGAAGTAGAGTAGATGGATGTGAAGACATCGTTCCTACATGGGGATCTGGAAGAAGAAATCTACATGAATCAACCTGAAGGATTTACTAAGAGGGAGTTGGTTTGCAAGCTGAATAAGTCCCTTTATGGTCCAAAACAGTCTCCAAGGATGTGGTACCAGAAGTTTGACACATACATATTCGGACTGGGATTTGTGAGAAGCAAAGTTGATCACTATGTCTATTGCAAACAGGTTGGATAAAAAAAAATTATGTCGTGTTGTATGTCGATGATATGTTGTTGGTGGGAAATAGCATGAAGGTTATTAAGGAGGTGAAAACGAAGCTATCCTCCAAGTTCGACATGAAGGATCTTGATGCTACTAATTTCATCTTGGGGATGGAGATAAAGAGAAACCGGGAACAAAGGAAACTCTGGTTGAACCAGAGAAAATATGTGGAAACAATACTACACATGTTTAATATGCAGGAATTTAAACCAATAAAAGTTCTTATTCCTGTAGGTGTAAGATTATATATAGAACAGTGTCCCGAGATAGATGAAGAAAAAGAAGACATGTCCCATGTTCCTTATGCTAGTGTAGTTGTAAGTTTGATGTATTCCATGGTATCCACTAGACCAGACATTGCCCATGCAGTGGGAACTTTGAGTAGGTATATTTTAAAACCGGGAAAGGAACATTGGACAACTGTGAAGAGGGTGTTCAGGTATTTGCATGGAACAACAAATAGTGCAATCTGTTATCAAGGAAGAACTAAACAAGACAGAGTGTTGAATGTACATGGCTTTGTTGATGCTGACTCGGCTGGAGATTTGGATCATAGAAGATTTACAAGTGGGTATGTATTTAACCTATTTGGAGGTGATATTAGTTGGATGAGTAAGAGACAGGCTGTAGTGGCACTATCAACTACATAAGCTGAATACATGGCAACCACTTATGTAAGTAAAGAGGATGTATGGTTACAGAGATTGTGTTCAGACATTGGGTTTGAACAACAAGATGTAAGGTTAGATTGTGATAGTCAGAGTGCAATATTCCTTACAAAGAATCATGCTTATCACTCAAGAACAAAGCATATTGATGTGTAATTTCACTTTGTAAGAGACATGGTTTAAAGCAAGAAGGTGTTACGGGCCTGAAAGTCGACACTTTGAAGAATGTTGCAGATTCATTGACAAAATCTGTAATGTTCCCTCCCATCATACTAGTGCGATGGAGAGAACGTGAGTCTAAAACGAGGCATCTAGCCCCATGATTATTAACAAAAAAAAAAAACCATTGGAATAGAAAAATACATATGCAGATGTATATATATATGCAAGAAACACAGCGGAAGTAAATTATATTACACCTCTAGCATACATCCAAGATATTCATGATAGTCATCAAATAAATACATTATAGAATTAACACAAGAGAGTACTTATCTTAAACAAAGTAGTCCCGAGCAACTAGCTATGCCGCTGCAACATTACACCCAACCATAGGCCAGTTGTGCTCATCAATCTCTCAACATAACTGCCACCGCCAAGCTGGGCATGATTTCTACAAGGAAAAAGGGAACAACAGACTCACACATAACCAGATATACACCAAAATCAGCCAATCCAATCTACACTTGGGTTTATCAAGCTACTAAGGCAATGGAAAGGAAGAACTGCTAAGCTAGTGAGCTCAACCATGGAGCTAAGGATACCTCTACAAGATCTATCCAACTTGGTTCCCCACAATGCCTACACATCCGACATAGGAAGTATTCCCTTCACTACTACACAGTCCCTCGAGCCATACCTTCAAATTGTGATGAACCTGCAATAATTAATTAATGCAAATACACAAGATATCAGAAATAACAGAACTCAGAATCACTTTTATATTGATCACAGGCCACTTCGAGGGGGCAACCTCCTTTGAGCAAGCTTAATACAATTAAATTCACGGTTCCTTCATAGGCCTCAACACACACTTATATACTAAGTCTAGTTGCCAATACTATGGGTCAAAACCCTGGGCCACTACAAACTATGGATCAACAATACTACGGGTGACTTACAAAGCATATGCGCCAACAACAATAACATAAACTGTGGATCAAAAAATACTATGGGACGACTTACAAAGCATATGCGTCCAACAACAATATACTAACAAAGTAAAGACATGGGTTCCTAAAATTCCCTCCCCCTTAAAAAAAGCTTTGTCCTCAAAGCTTTAGATGTGGAAATTGTTGTTGAATCTGAAGGAGTGGTTCCCATGTAGCATCCTCTGGTTGCATGCCGTGCCACTGAATTAAGACCTCTGTGATAGAGCGAGAGCAAAGCTGTCGAGTGCGCCGATTGAGGATGGCCTCCAGCTCCAAAAGGATGGATCCTTTATTATCCAGTTCGGGTAAAATAGTTTGTCCACTGATGTTGGTGCCAAGAACTTTCTTCAGACAAGAGACATGAAATACTAGATGAATGCGGGAAGAAGGAGGAAGTTCCAATTTATAAGCAACGGACCCAATCTTCTGAAGAATCCGATATGGCCCATAGAACTTTGGAGTGAGCTTATGACGCCCTTTGAGTTTCAGGTAGGATTGCTTGTATGGATGGAGACGAAGAAAAACCATATCACCTACTTGAAAAGTGCGCTCAGAACGGTGCTGATCAGCTTGTTGCTTCATGTGATTTCTTGCCATGTGAAGATTGTCCCGCAAAATGCGAAGAATCTGATCGTGGTTTCAAAGGACTGTGTCAACTTCCTGAACTGATGAACTGTTGGGGGTGTATGGAAGAAGAACTGGAGGTGCCTGACCATAGATTGCTTCATATGGGGTCATTTTAGAGGCAGTGTGGTAAGAGGTATTGTACCACCATTCAGCGAGAGGGAGCCACTTTTCCCACTGATGTTGTTGTTCCGAGGTGAAGCAACGAAGATAAGTTTCCAAGCATTTATTGATAATTTCAGTCTGACCATCTATTTGTGGGTGATACCCTGAACTCATCTTCAGTTTGGTGCCAGTGTGGTGAAATAGTTCTATCCAAAAATTATTGGTGAAAGTCGCATCACGATTCGAGACAATGGAAGAAGGGATGCCATAAAGACGAAAGATCTGGTCTAGGAAAATTTGAGCGACTAAGGAGGCTGTATATGGATGGCTGAGAGCACAAAAATGACTATATTTGGAGAGGCGATCAACCACAACGAGAATCACTGTCTTCCCGCTAGATTTAGGGGGCCCTTCAATGAAATCCATAGAAATATCTGTCCAAATCCGTGTAGGTATGGGGAAGGGTTCGAGCAATCCTGGAAGGAGTGTCGTTTCACCCTTATTGTGCTGGTAGGTATCACATTCAGCCACCATCTGTTGAATTGTCCTTTTCATGCCTTGCCAAAAGAAGTTACGCCATGCCCATTCATAGGTTTTGAGGAACCCAGAGTGCCCTACCGATGGAGAAGCATGGAGTTCATTGAAGATATCCTGTTGAAGATCTATGCTTTGGGGAAGCACCAAACGACCCTTGTATCTCAGGGAAGCACCATCCCAAGAGTAATGTGGTATAGTAGAAGGGTTGTTGGTCAAGCGTTGGATGATTTGAGATAAGGAAGAGTCATTGACATAACCCTATTGAACAGATTGCAACCAATTTGGAACAGGCATAGAAATAGATGAAAGAGAACCTTGGGCATCAAATGTGCGAGAAAGAGCATCTGCCACAATATTGTCCTTACCCTTCTTGTAAGTGATCTCATATTCATAACCCATGAGTTTTCTAACCCATTTCTGTTTTGCAGGGGAGGAGACACGTTGTTCCAAGAAATATTTCAGACTCTGGTGATCAGTCTTGATGCAGAAATGATTCCCTAATAGGTATGGTCGCCACTTCTGTACTGCATGCAAAATAGCCATCATTTCCTTCTCATATGTAGAGGCAGCTAAATTCTTACCTGAAAGGGCTTTGCTGGTGAATGCAATGGGGTGTTCATCTTGAAGGAGAACAAAACCAAGTCCATTTCCGCAAGCATCACTCTCAATAGTGAAGGGCTTGGAAAAATCGGGCATAGCTAGAATAGGTGTAGTACACATAGCTTGTTTCAGTTTGTCAAATGCACACTAAATAGCATGTGTCCATGTAAAAGCATCCTTTTTCAATAGAGCAGTTAATGGAGCTACAATTTTCCCATAATCCTTAACAAACTTGCGGTAGTAGCCAGTCAACCCAAAAAAACCATGAAGGCTCTTGAGTGTCTTAGGATGTAGCCAATTGTTCATGGCATCGATTTTGGCAAGATCCACGCGAACCCCTTATGCTAAGATAATGTGCCCGAGATACTCAACTTCCTTTTATCCAAAAACACATTTATATTGTTTGGCATGGAGATGATGGTCAGAGAAAAGTTGCATGACAAGATCTAGATGCTGGAGATGTTCAGCCCATGTTTTACTGTAGATGAGGATATCATCAAAGAATACCAGAATGAATTTCCGCAAGTAGGGACGAAATATTTTATTCATTAAGGCTTGGAATGTGGAAGGAGCATTAGTGAGGCCAAAGGGCATGACCAAAAACTCATAATGGCCATCATGTGTGCGAAAAGCTGTTTTCGGGATATCATCCTCATGAACCCGAATTTGATGATACCCAGAACGAAGATCCAACTTGGAGAAAAATTGAGCCCCATGAATCTCATCAACAACAGGAATTGGAAACTTATCCTTGATGGTGAGGTGATTAAGTGCTTGGAATTCAATGCAGAGGCGCCATGACCCATATTTTTTGCGGACAAGAAGAACTGGAGAAGAAAAGGAACTAGTGCTTGGGCGAATAATACCTTTCTTCAATAAGTCCCAAACGAGCATTTCAATCTCCATTTTCTGGTGAAATGGGTAGCGATAGGGCCTGATGTTGGGAGGAACTGTTGATGTATATGTAACTTTGGAATGTATTTCATCTATGTATTTCATATATATTTATTGTGTCCTTATTAGAGATGTGTTATTCCTCTATAAGGAAGTGTCGTCATGTGGATTGACAAGTGTCGCAAGTGTGTGTACTTTCCGATGGGTTATTAGACCACCATGTGTGGGGTTGTCCCTGAAATATATATATTATAATGTGGATGTACCTATCTAGATAAGTTGGCCCCATAAGGTCACTGGGAAAACAGGTTAGTATAAATAGAGATCAGGAGATCTCTATTTAGATCATTCAGAAAGTTATATCTCTCTCACTCAGAAAGTGGCGCACTAGTGAGGAGGAGGATCATCTGCTTCTAGGAGACTATCTCAAGTGTATTTTGGTTGTACTTTGGTTGAGTCATTGCTCTCTCTATCTCTAAGGAAGTTGTGGGGTTTTTCACCTTAGGGTTTTCCCCACGGAAACTCTGTGTCTCTTGTCTCTCATGCTTTTTATTCTTGTGATGCTTGTCATGCTTATTGTGATTGTTATGCATTGATATACTGTATATGTTATTCTCTCAGTGAATATCCTAGAGTATTGTGAATTAATGCTCAAAATTTAACATGGTATCAGAGCTAACCTGAGAAGAAGACATTTTGCAGTGACGAAAACTTGAGTTTCTTGTTTATTGGGTTTCTCTCCACAGATTTTGGAAAAGCAGTATAGTAGATTGACTCTACTCATCAAGGAGAATCTATCTGTCCAATTAGAATTCAATTCTGAGCATTTTCAAATTTGGCCCTAAAAATTTGGAGACATAGTTGGAAGCTCCTTGCAAAAATCGAAGTTTAGAGCTTTGGATCTAGACTTTTGGCTGGGTAGATCTCCGGGAAACTCAAACCCTAATTCAGGGCTCTCCCTAGTGAACCTAGGAGGACAAAAAGGAAAATCTAAAGGGTAAAGCTTTGTTGATCTCAAATTCTGAATACACCAGGCTGATCAGCTCATCAAGGTGCATCTTTCTATCCTTTCAGAAAATTGAAATTCACATTTTGAATTTTTAGGGTTTTCCGACAAACCCTAATCCGGGACCAGATCGAGTTTTCAGCATTTCAAGTGGTAAGACCTAAATCTTTTCTATTTCATTTGAAGTACTCTTTAAGATGTCTCACCACACCAAGCTTGAGGATAAGCTTGAAGGAGCTGATAACTTCCGAGCTTGGAAGTATAGGATCGGGTTAATCCTGGAAGAGAATGAGTTGGACTCATATGTAAAAGAAGACATCCCTATCCCAGAGGATGAAGAGGCTAAGGTATTGCATAAGAAAAAATTGGTCAAGGCAAAGAGAATCATTGCTGATTCTATCAAAGACCATCTCATACCCCATGTGTCTTCTCTAAAGAGATCCAAGGAGATGTTTGACTCTTTGACCAAGCTATTTGAAGGGAAGAACATAAATCGGAAGATGACCCTGCGGAACCAATTGAAAGGAGTAAAGTTTCAGAATGGAGAAACCATTCAATCTTATTTTTCAAGGGTCTCCCAGATCAAGGAACAACTAGAAGCAGTGGATGAAATGGTGGAGAATGGTGAAGTGGTGATGACCACTCTAAATGGCCTACCCAGGTCATGGGATTCCTTTATTCAAGGAATTTGTACAAGGAAGAAGTTGATCTCCTTCAATAGATTGCGGGAAGAATGCTCTCAAGAAGAAGATAGGCTTGTGGCCCGAGAAGAAAAGATGGGAAATGAAGATCAAGCTCTCACAGCACATGCCAGGAAATGCAAGTCCAAGAAGGAATCATCTCATAACAGGAGATTCTCACACCACCATTATCATAAAGATAAGAAAGATCTCAGATGCTTCAATTGCAATGAGAAGGGACACTTTGCTTAAGATTGTCCCAAGAAGAAGAAATACAACAACAACAACTTCAATAAGAAGAAGTAGAATAACAAAAGAAGATATCATGCTCATGCTGCTGAAGATGATGAACCCCCAATGAAGAAGGCTAGGGCAGAAAGTGATAGTGATGATGACTCATCAAGTGAAGAAGAATATGTTCTAATTTCTGCTCTCACAGGTACTATCTCCCATGGTTGTAATGATTGGTTGATTGACAGTGGGGCTTCCAAACACATGACTGGGTTTAAGGAATATTTTTTGAATCTATCTGAACATGAATCACCCCATAAGGTGAAACTTGGGGATGATTATCAATACCCAATCAAAGGAAGTGGTGAAGCCTCCTACAACCTAGATTCTGGAAAATCTTTGAAGATGAAAGAAGTCCTTTATGTACCTAGGCTCAAGAAGAACTTACTCTCCATCTTTGCATTGGATGCAAAAGGTATGAGGGTTGCATTTGTGGATGGCCAAGTCCTAATGTGGCCAAAGGGAAAGAACATAGATGATGCAGTAGTGATTGGAGAGCAAGAGGGAGGTTTGTATAAACTGAAGGGACAACCTGAACATGCCATGGTACATGAATCCATGGAGCCAAATGAGCTTTGGCATAGAATACTTGCTCATATACACTATAGGGCACTTCCAATTGCAAGCAAAGCTGTAGAGGGTCTTCCTGAAATCAAGACCAAACATGAAGGTGTTTGCAAAGGATGTGCAAAAGGTAAGAACATTAAGATGGCTTTCCCAAGCAGTGAAAGCAAGGCAAAAGACATTCTGGAAATCATCCACTCAGATGTATGTGGTCCTATGTCATCCAGTTCTCTGAGTGGGTATGTTTACTATGTCTCATTTATTGATGACTTCTCCAGGAAGACTTGGGTATACTTCTTGAAGAACAAAGATGAGGTGTTTGAAAAGTTCAAGGAATTCAAAACCTTGATGGAGAATCAAATTGACAAGAAGATCAAAACATTCAGATCCAACAATGGTGGAGAATTCACCTCAGGTTACTTCAAGAAGCTTTGTAGTGATTCAGGGATTAAGAGGGAGTTGACTTCTCCTTATAATCCTCAACAGAATGGAGTTGCAGAAAGAAAGAACAGAACAATCATGGAAGCAACAAGGGAAATGCTGCATGACCAGGATCTACCTATGCATCTATGGGCAGAAGCAACTAGAACAACTGTATATGTGCAGAACAGAACACCCCATAAGATATTGGACAACAAGACACCAGAAGAGGTCTTTTCTGGTAAGAAGCTTGAAGTTAGCCATCTCAGAATATTTGGTTGTCCAGTATACACTCATGTCCCAAAGGAAAAGAGGACTAAACTAGATCCTTTAGGAAAGAAGGGTATCTTTGTGGGTTACAGTGAAATCTCGAAGGATTACAGAATATACTTTCCAAGGTTCAAGAAGATTGATGTCAGCAGGGATGTGACATTTGATGAAAAATCAGCATTCATCAAATCAAGAAAGACACATGTTGAAGATTATGAGGAACCTAAGGAAATTAGATTTCAAGACACTACCATGACTGAAGCAATTCCAAATGTTGATCGTGAAATTTGAAGATCTGCAAGAACCTATAGATCCACCCCATGAGAATAACTCTCACAAGGGGAAACCTACATGGGATAGAGAGCTCATTCAAGATGCAGAAAGATATGGCATTCCAGAAGAAGAACACAGAGCAAAGAAGAGAACCAGATCACATACCAGCTATGTTGCTTTACTCTGTGATATCATGAACAAGGAACCTTCCAGTTATGAAGAAGCAGCGGAAAAGAAAGAATGGAAGGATGCCATGGTGGAGGAATACCAATCAATAATGAAGAATGCTATTTGGGATGTTGTCCCAAGACCTATAGGGAAGTCTGTTGTGACTTCAAAATGGATCTACAAAGTCAAGCATGCTACAGATGGCAGCATAGAGAAATACAAGGCAAGATTCGTAGCTTGTGGCTTCTCTTAGAAAGAGGAAATATATTATGAAGAAACTTTTGCCCCTATAGCCAGGTACACTTCCATCAGATTAGTACTTGCTCTAGCTGCAGTGATGAAATGGAAGATACACCAGATGGATGTCAAGACTGCTTTCTTGAATGGTGTAGTTGAAGAGGAAGTGTATGTGGAGCAGCCACTCGGTTTTGAAACACATGACAGGGAGTCATATGTGTGCAGATTGAAGAAAGCCTTTTATGGCTTAAAACAAGCTCCTAGAACTTGGTATGGTAGGATGGACAATTTTCTATCTAGTTTGGGATTTACCAAGAGTAAAGCGGATTCCAACCTCTACTACAAGGTTGAGGAAGGGAATTCTGTGATTCTACTCCTGTATGTGGATGACCTGTTTGTAACAGGAGATGACAGATTGATTGCCGATACAAAGAGGAAGCTTGCTACCGAGTTTGATATGAAGGACTTGGGGATGATGTACTATTTTCTAGGTATGGAGTTGTGGCAGAGTGCAGATGGGATCTTCCTTGGACAAGGGAAGTATACAGTAGATATCCTGAAGAGGTTTGGGATGATGGATTGCAAGGCCATGGCCACACATATGGCATCCAACCTGAAGCTTCTGTGTGATGCTTCATCTGAGACGATTGATGTCTCCATGTATTTTCAGATGATTGGGTCCTTGATGTACCTGATGAACATGAGACCAGATATTTTCTTTGCAGTGAACACATTGAGCCAGTTCCTGACGGATCCGAGGAGTGTTCACCTGGTTGTTGTAAAGCATATTCTGAGGTAGCTGAAGGGTACAGTTGATTATGGGCTCAAGTATGATGCAAATCAAAAGTTTAACCTGTAGGGTTACGTTGATTCATATTGGGCAAGCAGTGCTGCAGATAGGAAGAGCACATCTGGGTGTTGCTTCAGTATGGGATCAGGTGTGATCTCTTGGTTTAGCAGGAAGCAGTTTGTGTGGCACTGAGTACAGCTGAGGTAGAGTATGTTGCAGCCTGTTTGGCTAGGTGTGAGGCAGTATGGCTTCGGAAGCTATTGTCTAAGTTATTTGATCACTCGCTGGAGGCTACTGGTATCTTTTGTGACAACCAGAGTTGTGTGAAGCTGTCTGAGAAGCCGGTGTTCCACGATAGGTAGAAACACATATAGATCAAATATCACTATATCAGGGATATGGTGCATAGAGGAGTAGTGAAGCTCCTGTATGTTGCGAGGGACGAGCAGATTGCAGATGTGCTGATGAAACCACTAGCCAGGGTGAAGTTTGAGTACTTCAGAGAGGGGCTTGGTGTTCTTTAGATTGATGACACTTTGAGGAAGAAGTGATGGACACATTTGCTGGAGCCATTCCGAGCATGGTGACAGGAGGATCCTTCCATGGCTGTGGATGTAAGCGCTGGATGATGAGCATCAGGATGATGTTTGAGTTTCTACTCTGTATGATCAGTTGGATCATTTATATGTATATGTATGTACGCATCATGTTGGATGCTGGATATGATCAGTTGGATCATTTATGTATGTATGCATCATGTTGGATGTTGGATATGATCAGTTGGATCATTTATGTATGTATGCATCATGTTGGATGATGGATATGATCAGTTAGATCATTTATGTATGTATGCATCATGTTGGATGTTGGATATGATCAGTTGGATCATTTGTATGTATTTTGTATATGCATCATGTTGGATGCTTGAACCATGTATCTGTATCAGGTGGATATGTCAAGTATGATTAGGTAGATCATGTATGTTGATATGTATCAGGTAGATACATTGTGTGATCAGATGGATCATGTATCTATGTATGTATCAGGTGGATACATTGTATGATTAGGTGGATCATGTATGATGATATGTATCAGGTAGATACTTGGTATGCATCAGGTAGATGCATTGTATGATCAGGATTATCATGGATGATGAGCTTCAGAATGTTGCTCCAGATGACTTGCATCAGGACGATGCAGTGATGATGATCAGGATGATGTATGGTGAGTATCAGGTTGATACTCTGTGGCGATGGACAGGTTGTGCAAAGGAAATCCTAAATTTGTTCTAGGTCACATCCAATATGAAAAAGGACTGGCACTGTGTATCACATGTAAGACCTGGCAGATCCTATAGGTTGGGTTGTGTGCTCGTAATAAGTCCTGGGATGCTCTTTCGAGGGTTTATGATAGTGGGCCACATGTAAGACCTCGGAGATCCAACAGGTTGGGCTGTGTGCTCGTAATAAGTCCTGGGATGCTCTTTCGAGGGTTTATGGTGGGCTGCTACATGTAAGACCTGGGAGATTTGATAGGTTGGGATGTGTGCCCGTAATAAGTCCTGGGATGCTCTTTCGAGGGTTTGTAGCAGAGGTCACATGTAATCAGTCCTAGAGATCTTGTCGTTCATGCTTAGGCACATAAATGTTCCTGGGATGCTCTTTAGAATTATTTTTGGTCGTGCTATGCACATAAACATTCCTGGGACACTCTTTTAAGGTTTTGTGACAGTCACATGTAATAGGTCCTAGAGATCTAGACAGGATGAAAAAGGCCTCAGATGCTCTTTAGGGTTCTTGCTAGTCAAGAGACTCTTTTAAGGTTTTGTGACGCACATAATAAGTCCTGAGGATTCCATAGTATGGCCAGTGATGATGAAGACCTGCATGTGGTGGTCCTACATCCAGTATGAAAAAGGACTGGCTCTGTAGAACTTCCTATGACCAGTAGATTCAGAGATTGATTGAGATAGCAGCAGCAGTGACGATGATGATTCGATGATGATGATCCAAAGAAGAAGACTTGTGCTAGATGATATGTGTCGAGAAATACCTTCCTAGTTAAGAGGGAGTGTTGATGTATATGTAACTTCGGAATGTATTTCATATATATATTTATTGTACTCCTATAGAGATGTTTTATTCCTCTATACGGAAGTGTCGTCATTTTTATTGACAAGTGTCGCAAGTGTGTTAACTTGCTGATGGGTTATTAGACCACCATGTGTGGGGTCAACCCTAATTAAAGTAACTATGGGTTATTAGACTAAAGAAGACAAGTAGGCCCCACTAGTTTATTAGGCAGGTCAGACAAGTATAAATAGAGATCAGGAGATATCTATTTGGATCACTCAGAACTCACTCTTCCTTCACTCGAAAAGTGGTGCACATGTGAGGAGGAGGATCAGCTGCTAAGAGGAGTCTATCTCTTGTACTTTGGTTGTACTTTGGTTGTGCTATTTCTCTATCTATCTCTGAGGAAGTTGTGGGGTTTTTCACCTTAGGGTTTTCCCCACGGAAACTATGTGTGTCTATTGTCTCTCATGCTTTTGCTTCTTGTGATGATTGACATGCTTTTTATGATTGATATGCATTGATATACTGTACATTTTATTCTCTTAGTAAAGATCCTAAAGTATATTGAATCAATGCTCAAAATTTAACACCTAGGAAGCGAAAGCACTTGGGCATGATATCAACAGAGGTCTCTAAATATGTAGCAGTACCTAGGAAGGGAGTGCGAATTGTTCACACTTGTGAGGAACACTATGGTCACCTCATCATCTTTTCCCCTTAAGGATTCTGCCTGTTTGACGCTTGCTTGATACTTTATTTTGCACCACAGTGGCTTAGAAATTCTTCCATGAACTGCACCTAACAAGTGATGGATTCGTCGGTAAAACCTCTAAACCATCTCCTAGACTCCTCTATAGAGAGTGTGTAAACTTTCTAAAGAACACATATTTTGCTTCTATCAAAATATCATCAGTGTAGTCTTGGAAAGATCAAGGTGTTCTTCAACTAGAACTCCATTTTCTATGCTGAACTTAGGGACAAACTTGAGATATCCCTTGGGATGTTCAACCATATAGTGTGCAGGAGGTAGGACCAACGATTTAAATATGGATGCCAACAAGGGGTTGGGAATTTTAGGGGATGCCATACTAGGATTTTAGATAGACGACTGTGTCTGACCAATAGGAGAGTGGTGCGAAGGAGCAGGAATATGGAGGACACTGGAAAGAGGATTAGTTTTAGTAAAATTATGGACGGAATGTGGGGTTTTTATCGGGTGTAGGAGGCCCCAAGGGGAAACACTCACTACATTTTGGAGTATGATAGATATGAGGGTTCAAAGGAGATGGATGAAAATGTTCAACGGGAGGACTACATGCAAGGCCTGGTGGTGGTTTAAAACTTCTGAGAATGGATGAGTCGTTTTTAGGAATTTCTGAGATAATGCACACAACTTTGAGGAACTATTTCTTTCCTCTTTTTCTAGATGGGACTAGTGTATGATAGGGGAGAAATGATATTTCCCTTATCTTTGGATCTTTATTATGGATCTTGACTCTGTATTTTCAACAAACAAATTTTCTTCCCCGATGGAGTCTATCTAGGTAGTGGAGTTTCCAGTTAGAGAATGCTTCTTAGAATTACTTTTGGAAATAAGTCTCTGATCTCAAGTACTAAGAACACAACTTATACTTCAAACAAAGCAAATACAGCTTCAATAAAAAAATTCTCGAGAATAAAACGAAGGAGTATTACTTATTTTCCACCCTTTCTTCTCTAACTTAGAAAGGGTATCGGTCGTAGTTCCTTTAGAACTTGATATATTGTTCCCTGGAAATGGCGCCAATTCTCCTTGTTGTCCCTCAAGTTGTACCCAACCATATTTGATATTTTCTTTAGTAGTATTCCCAAGTACATATATGAAAGTCACAAAGTAGGCTTTGGTTAAGATGCAAATGCCAAGGAGGACTGTGCAAATAGCACAATATCTACACCACATTAGTTTAGCAAGGCAATCCTCTAACTAAGGGAGGGTACCCTCAACAATAGGGAGATATGAATCCTAGTCTATCACCTTAGTTACATTTTAGATATGTATGAAAAAATTGACTAGATTAAAGTTGAAATGTGAGGTGCTCGGGGAAAAATCTCAGCCATGAAAAAAAATGGAAATGAGTGTTGTAAATTTAAAGGGGATGCACAAGTATTCCAAAGCAAAGAAAACTCAAAACAAGTCCCTCCTAGGCGCCTTAATCACCGCTTAATAGTTGAAAAGAAGCACGAAAACCATGGAAAACTTTCCAATGAGAGAGTAGTTTCAAATAGCAACTGAAATGCATCCAAGAGAGCTGTTAGAACATCACACAGGTGAAAAATAAATTTCTGGTCCATGTGAACAATGTATACAAATGGAGAATTATCTACTACGATTGAAATATCTTTACATAGCAAATGAAACTGCTACAAGTTCATACATCTAGTGGCATCATTTCCTTGGTCCTAGTCTCAAAATACTCAACACTTTCATTGCAATTTATGATAGTGTAAAACCAGGGGGAATTAATTCATCACTACAGCCCTAGTGCTTATCATTTATTTTCAAACTTTACATCAAATTTGCAATGATATAATACAATGAAGAATGAGGGAAGAAAGAGAGGAATAAGCTAATGATTAAGATCCTAACGACTTCCCTAACCTTTCCAAACTCCAAAAAATGACTGAACATCCTTTGCACCCTTTCAGGATGATATTTTATATGTTTCTTGATGATGACTGTGCCTTTGTTCTACACCTCTGAAAAAATGGACGCGCAAGACCACTACGTTCCCGAAGATGGCATCTTTCTTTCATTAATGTAACTGATTTGGTGGATAGATCACCCATGATCCTGAGAGACCTACATGCTTTTGTCTTTTATGTCCCTTTCTTCATCTTTCCCAACCCATCCTTTTTAGGAGTCTGAGAGGGACCCATCGAATATCCACTTGGAAATACTTGGTGTTGCCTTGTTGTGCTTTGGAGATGAGGTTGTTTCCCACTTAGAAAATTTTGTAATAAAAATATGCTTTCTGAAGCCCGATCTGGAAAGCTTCGTCCACCTTGCAAAATTCTAAAATTCTTATCCAATTCAGAGTGGGGCATATAATCCAATTCTCCCATAACTACAATTATATTTTCAATAGAGAAATGGAGGCTATTGCGGGTCATAACTATTCATATAATTCACTTGGTTTGGGAGGACTTATTATTTGAGATACTGTAGTTGGTTTTGGAAACTACTATTCGATTTTTTAACTGTATGAGTTCTTGGAAAATGGTTCTAACTTATTATCCCATGGGGATAGGGATGGGATCCCATCTTGGATAATAGTTGCATACATTGTCTTGAGGAAGGGGTTAACCAATGCTGAAGTTTCCTTTATTTTTTCCTCCAATATCCTCACTGAAGTAACCTTATGAATACAATTGTCCATGTGCATTATAGATTTTTTCCTATCATATATCTACATGGAATGTAGCTACTCAGGATTCAAAATATTAATCATTGTCTTGGTTGACCTGGCCATGTTAGCACACAGAGAGTAGACCCGAGTTCTAGCATTAAAATACCAACAAAATGCCTATATAGAAGCCCTTATGACATCACCTATTAAAGATATGAAGTCTCACCTAAGGCATCTTAGGTAGGTTACAGGAACTATATTTCTATAGACATGAAGGGGAGGAAACTCTATCACTTATGTGCACAAACATCATATCTAAAATAGAACAATAATTATAAATCAAACATATTTAGGCACAATATTCATAATAACATTACATTCAATATGCATGTAAAATAAAGCATTCATCAATACACAAGAGGATCTACAAAACATCATCAACACATTATCATTCATCCATAACCATACATCTACTATGCATTGCGCAATAGAAGCCCAAAAATAGAAAGGTATTACATCATTAACTCTTCTTGCTCTCTCTACTTCTATCATATCCTCTTCTTACACCCTCTCCTCTATCCTTCTATCTAATACCTCTTTATATATTTTTAGTGGGGGACCAAATCCCACAAACAGACCAAAAATATGCCTAATGGACCAAAACTCTAACTAATTTCCATATTTTGCACACTTTCGCCCATTTGTTGCATGTGCACAGTCCACATCCTTACGTGTGATTCCCAAAACTGGTCCCTTCTTGATCTCACTCTAACAATCCCCCAACACTCACCTATGGCTCATCCTAAGTCACTTGATTCTGTCATCCAAAATTTGCATCTCTACTCATGTTCATAATTCTGCTTGCTTCTCTGGTTGTATTATTGTTGTTAACTTTTGTAAGGCTTCCTATGCAATCATGATCTTTTCTTTCATTTCTACTTCCTTGGACAAAATTTCTTCTTCTATATGATCACTGAGAGTTAGCTTCAAGGATTATGTGCATTCTTCGATAGTTTCCTTAACATGCCCCTATATCTGCACAAATTGTTCTACAACCTACATGGCTTGATCATGTAATGGTTCTAGCTTGTTGGCTATTTTCTGTCACTCTTCCCAGATCTTGCTTACTTCCATCTGTTGTTTTCTATATTCCCCATCTTGGCCATCTTCTCCATGACTAGTAGGGTAGTCAAACTATGGCGCATATTTAGTTATTCTTCTTTCACAACCTAAAATATTTGGTCTACTTCCTTTAGTTGTTCATCTCTGACCAACTATGCCCATAGTTGAGTGATAATTTCTTCATACAACTTTACACACTTTAACTCCAATGTCTTGATATTTCCTAGTGGAATATCCACTCTCTCTCATCTTCATTCGCGCTCTTCTCTGACCTCTGGTGGTGCCCTTGGTTGTTGATTTCCTGCAAGCTCCTCAATCTTAGTGCGGAAACCTTGAATAGCTTTGGCTATCTTCCTCACCTTATCTTCTAGAGGGGTATCCTTTTCTATCTATACATTTAGTAGTTTGCTACGTACTTCCTGAACTTCCTTCTGCAATATTGAATTCTTCTATTGTATTTCCTCTACTTCCTTCTTCATCTTATCACTCTTTTTGGCTTCCTCTTTTGCTTCCTTCTATAATGTTGCTATCTTCTGTGCAATTTCTTCTTTCTCCATTCGCATTATGTAGCATTCATCCTTTAACGCTTCTTTTTCACCATAGATTCTATACCAATTTGATGTGATTGTATCATTTCTCCCTTGTATATCCTGCGCGATAGATGTATGAAATGTATGTAGATCATCCATAGGTAAGTGTAACAAAACTATATCTACATGACTTATTCTGAATGTTGACTCCTGCATCTCTTGTGTGGGAAATACTAGTGTTGTTGTTGAAATCTTCAATCCTTGTTGTGGCTCCATTGGAAAGTTGAGTGTGTATGCGCATTGTTCTGTCCTTCTTCCTTCTTGGTCACTATCAACAACTACTTTATTGTCACAAAATCTTCTTCAACCTTCACGAAGATCTCCTCTTGTTTGGTCACAAGTTCTTCCATTTCCTCCCTTGTGGATACCTTCTCGATGAATTCCTTAGTAACATTCTTGACCTCCTAGCCAATCTAATCCACATCATATTCTGTTAACACCCGAACAAAGATAGGCTTGGATGTTTTCCTCTTCTTCCTCAATGATCCTTCTAGTGGGTCCTTTTATGTTCTTTTTTCAATTTGCGCAATCTGTTGTGTGTTATAAGGGAAAATTTCTACACTCTTGATCTACTCTGTTGTAGACTTATTCTGTGATGGAATGTCATCTTGTTGTTCAGGATGTTGTTGCTAGAACTCATCATGTTGGATCCCAATCATTTATAATGTGACTAATTTCATCCTATTAAGGACTACACATTGTAGCTAATCGTTGCTTCTTAGGATCTCTTTGTGCATGTACACATTTATGATGCATCCATTCCTTAAATCATGCAATCCCCTTATATCCATCAATCATTTGCGACTTCCCACTAAAAGTGATTCTTGTTCCTATCAAATAATTGGCTATCCACCATCGCCTTCCAACCGACCAGTGCAATGCATATTAGCAGCCAAGTGTAATGAAAAGGTGTACTTTCTCTTGCACTTCCTAACATCCAGTCAAAAAATCATTCAATAGGAATGCCAACTAGTTCATTTGTACTCCCTCCACACACTTTGATGTAGCCGTAATAATTCTTGTTGAGACTTGGTATTTATGACTCTTTCGTAATATGTGACATGCTAATATATGGGTGGAAAACCTTATTGCTTTGTCATTTATGTGCTCTACTAACAATCCTCTGTCGACTCTATGGGTACCATACTTCTCTGACATCTTCTTCGTAAGGGGTTTCTCCTACTTCTTATCTAGAAGGGCACTCACATCTTCTCCCCTTGCTGGAAATCCAATGATCTTCTCTATCATCTCGGTGTCAATGGAGATAGGTATTTCAATCTATGAGAATCCACCATGTACACATGACAACAACATCTTTGCACACATCTTCACCTGCAGAGTCCTCCCAAAATAAGGAATGTATACAAAATTCAAAATGCTGACTTCTACAATCCAACCACCCATGTCTGAGTTTCCAATTCAACTAGTTCCTTTGGTTCTGAACTGTTTCTTTTGTTCATGTAAGTGTTGTCCACTAGCTCTAGAAACTTTTCTTCATTGGTTATTCATGATCTGTAAACTGAAACATGTGTAGACTTCCTAGCAGATTTTCTTCGATGAGAACCCCCTCTGAAATATCTAGCACTGGTATATTTTTTACCTCTATGCTTGGTAGGATGACTGGATTTGCAGTAATATTTCTCGATGGAATATAGTTGCGGGGGAACTTCACAGGATTTGATAATGATTTTCCTAGTGTCTTAGCGATCCCTATATGCAATCCTACTATCACGCTCTTTGATTTGGATGGTCTCCTAGGTGCCATGGTTTCTATGGATGCAAATATCAACTATCAACCTTCCTTCTGCTCTGAAAATCACTCTCTAATGTGTGCTTTGTGGCTGATGTCTCTCGTTGTTGCTCATGGTCTCATTTATAACTTTTTTATTTCTTGCATGAGAATTTTAGCACCACTTGCTATCATACTTATTTTATATTTTCCATTATTTCCCTTCTATTTATCTAGATTTGTCTTAGATTTTATTTGACCTGTCAAAATCCATCCAACTATCATTCTGCCACAACTGATTTCATCATTAATTCCATCACATCTTAGTCCTTTTGATGCTTTTTCATTCTTTAATGCTTCCCATGTACTTTTATTTAGCTTGTCGCAGTTCCTTTATGCATGCAACTCTTTCTATAGCATGTCTTGTTTCTACAACTTATATCTTCTTTTTTATTTTTCCTTTATCTTACTTCTTTCCTCCTCTTTCTTCTCTCCATCCTTCCTTTATTTTTCCTTTTCTTTGTTTTCCCTTTTCTTTGTTTTTTACTTTTATTTCTTTTTCCTTTCCTTTCTCAACAAGCACATATAAATCATTTACCACAATACCCACAAGTGTTAGAATAAACATATAGAAAATATAACCTAATTTACTTATTTGTATAAATTGCAATTGGGAAAATAGCTCCATGGAAGAGTTTTTATTCCTAGCCATATGCACCATCTTGAATAGATGCCACCCTAGTGTCGAGCAATGAACCAACTGGTATGTGGATCAAAACCACTCATCAGTAGATTTATACACAAAGGTGCATAAATTAAAAATATGTGATTGATTTTCATTAAGAAAGAACAATATTTTATAGCTTTGCATGAAGAAAACTAACTCAACAAACTAAGAGATAAAATATTAACAACATCTTAAAAAATAACAACAAATTATGATAATAGGTCTAGTTAGAAATTGGATCTCAACTAGCCCATGATAATATCAAACCATCTCAACTACCCCATGGGAATAGGATACCAAAAATAATAATATGAGACAAATATGCACATAATACAAAAATTAATATGAGACAAATATCCCATATGAGACAAACCTATCATATGCTAAACATCACAAGATTCCCTATCATTCCTACCAACAATAGGAGAATTGGCCTCTAATGATTTTAGAAGAGAGGGAAAATGTTGTTGCATTTGATGTTGATAAATCCCATGAGATTCATTTGGAATATGAACTTGAATAGAAACATAGTAGCAAGTAGTGGATACTTGACTATTTTGATGCGACAAAGCCTGGAATTCAAATTGAAAAAAGCAATCTTTGTCCCAGAAGACCAAATAAGAAAATTTCCTTCAAAATAATTATGGAATGAATAAAATTTGCCTTAGTTATGTGAATACACAAGATTTAATGAAAAACCAAATTGGATCTAAAGAATCAAACCCAAATCCAAATTACCGATACCAATGATGTGGGAATATCCTACAACATGAGCAGAGTTCAACATAAATGTGCAGAAGGAAATCTATGAATGATTTTCATTAAGAAAGAAGATTTTATATATTTACATGAATAAAACCAACTCAACAAACTAAGAGATGCAATCTAAATAAGATCTTTAGAGATGTAATCTAAACTAGCAACAAATTACAATAATAGGTATATTTAGAGATAAGATCTCAACTAGCTCATTGGAATAGGAAACCATCTCAACTACTAAATGAGAATAATAAACTAAAATAATAATATGAGTCAAATATGCCCATGATACAAATAATAATATGATACAAATAATATCTTATATGAGACAAACCTATCATATGCTAAAAATCACTAAGAACCCCTATCACCAACAAGGGAAAATTTATGTGATATGGTTTTGGTTTTCCCAACCCAAACCAAATCTAAACATCTTAGCCCATTTATTTTACTTAATTCATACTCACTAGCCTCTGTTACCCCCTTATCTTTGGACAACACAATGAGTGGTATATCCTTCATTCCTAACCAATCTCTTAACCTATCCTAGTTCCCACAATTTCTTCAATGTAGACTAGCCAACAAACCTCAGTTCTTTGAAACTAAGAAATTTTATCTATATTCCTTTTCGTTTTTTATTCAACATTCACCCATGAACTCAGTCATGGTTTTCTATTGGTCTCATGGTTGTAAGTATCATAGAATCATACTTTATTTCCCTCATAATATTCTCTTGTAACATTCACTTTCTAGGCATATGTGTAGGGAAGAATGAATATGGATTTTCCAAATATTGATGGAATACCCTATTGCTAAGGAAAACTTCAAAATGATTGGGGCAAGAGAAGACAAACACCTAATGGTTTGTTAGGATATTCCTATACTCCATCCTAGTCCCACCAGTATTTTGATCATTTACATTTTCAGTCATGCATGCACTTTTAAGGTTTGCATGCATCCCAGTCATCAGTCCAACACCTAGCCCTCAATTAGCCATCCCCCAGGAGCTTCTCACTATTCAGTTTTATCCCTCCAGTTGCTTAATGCGCCCTTCTTCCTTTATTTTAGGAAGCAACTTGCCCTTCTTCACCTACCAGTTTTGTTGTCTTCAGTATATACTCAGTTACACTCAGTTGCACTGAGTTACACCTACCAGAGTAGAGTTAGTTTGACTGATGGTTGACAGTTACTTGAGCATTGATGACTCCACTGATGATGATGAAGACTTCCAGTTGTGCTCTGATGATCATGAGGACACCTAGTTGTGCTCCGATGACACTCTATTGATCTTATGATCACTCTGAGAGGCTAATTCGAATTGCCACCTTAGGCATTCGAATCCTCTCTACCATTGTACTATTTATTTGTCCATACTGTGATTAATTAATTAGTGTGTGTGAAGTATTATTGCTTCTATCCGAGTTCTACTGTACCATATTATTCTGTTGCTCATTATACTCTATTGACCACTCTTCTTCTATTTTCTTGCTTAATCATAATCATTCTCTTGTGAGGTATACATCATCTCTTAGATCTGTTGTGAGGATTTTCACATGGTATCAGAGCATGTTGAGAGTATTGTTTATCTCCATTCTTGAGATTTTTTGCAGGTTATTACCAATATTTCGAGTGCAGCAGTTTCTGCATCTTTGCAGCAGTATTCTCTATTGCTTTTGCAGGTCTTCTACAGCTTCAATGTATCCAAAATTAGAAGAAATCAATCCTCTTTCTCTATTCAACTATGATGAATGGAAACCAAAAATAATAGCATATTTGAAGAGCCATTATCTCTTTGATTGTTATTTTGAAAGAGAGTTCGAATCCTCTGTAGAGAATATTGACTGGTTGAATAAAGGTGACATGCACATTGGAAGAATGAAGCTTACTATGCCGGATTACATATTGCTCCCAATCATTATTGATATTGAAACTCCACA
Organism: Larix kaempferi; assembly: GCA_027924585.1. Taxonomy (NCBI): domain Eukaryota; kingdom Viridiplantae; phylum Streptophyta; class Pinopsida; order Pinales; family Pinaceae; genus Larix; species Larix kaempferi. The sequence goes on along the minus strand of BSBM01002093.1, from coordinate 474,671 downwards.
AGAGCTATGGGCCCATCTGGATGAAAGATTCGGCAAACAGAATGAAGGTTTTGGTCCAAACCCCTTCAAAAGCAAACAAAGTGATGCATTCGCTCCCCTTGATGATCTCTCAGATCATGAACCAGTATTATCTCATATTGAAGTTGTTGACAAAGAACTTGCAGATTCTCCACTCATGCTCAAACTTTCTTCTCTTTCTGTGCCAGCTCACACTCTAGATATTGCAAAAGATCCTAAATCCTCTCTTGCACCAGAGTCTGTTGGTTTGCATCATGATCACATGATTATTTCGGAGGTCAAAAAAACTATTGAAGGTAATGCATTCGCTCCTCTCCAGCTATCTCCTCTTTTATACTACTATATGATCATAATTCCATGCTTTCAGAAGGTCATTGAAGAATATGGCCATTGCCATTCGCTTGGGAAGATTTCTCATGCATCTACTAGTTTTGATCTCACCTCTCATGGTTCAAAGGAGATCTCAAGAAACCATGATTCAAGTCTTGTATCTAATTTGGGTTCTAAGCAATTACTACTTGGGATAATTTCTCATGCATATGATAGTTTTGATCTCACCCCTGCTGGTTCAAAGGAGATCTCAAGAAACTGTTTTTTAAGTCTTAAATTTGATTTTGATTTCAAGCAAACATGTAATAGTTATTTTTGGCATAATCTCACCCATGGTGGTTCGAAGGAGAAGACAAAAGACTATATGCACTTTCAAAGATTTGATCCTACCTCAGCTGATTCGAATCACAGGTTCAAGGATCATTCTCATACTGTTGGATTTGTTCTCATCACATTCGATCTGAAGAGCAAGTACAAACACATGCTTTTTGAGCATGATCCACTTCTTCCCAAGAAGAAGATACCTCCATACATATGACCAAGCATCACACCTGCTTGAGTTTGGAGCATTTATTTTGTGTGTGCCTTACAGTCTATTTTGGGGGGGGGTATTTTTCCCAGGAGGTTTTCTCAATTTCCTCGGTTTATTGACTGTTATTATTCATTGTATTGGGTCACCTTTGGTCTTAGTTACCAGGGCCCAGGATGGATTAAGAGGGGTTGTTAGGATATTCCTATACTCCATCCTAGTCCCACCAGTATTTTGATCATTTACATTTTCAGTCATGCATGCACTTTTAGGGTTTGCATGCATTCTAGGGTTTGCATGCATCCCAGTCATCAGCCCAGCACCTAGCCCTCAGTTATCCAGCCCCCAGGAGCTTCTCACTATTAAGTTTTAGCCCTCCAGTTGCTTAATGTGCCCGTCTTCCTTGATTTTAGGAAGCAACTCGCCCTTCTTCACCTACCAGTCTAGTTGTCTTTAGTTTATACTCAGTTACACTCAGTTACACTTAGTTACACTCAGTTACACTCAGTTACACTTAGTTACATTGAGTTGCACTGAGTTACACCTACCAGAGTTAGTTTGACTGATGGTTGACAGTTACTTGAGCATTGATGACTCCACTGATGATACTTGGCTCTGCATCTTTTCTCTATGTTTTTAAAATGTAAATTTTGTTGATCAAATATAAACACGAAGGGATGGACCCTGAATACATGGATTTTGAATGGTTTCTAAACTTGTATAAAATGATATTGTGCTTAAAAAAAATATACTATGTTGAATTAATGGTAGAATTGGAAACGGTATTTAACAAATGGCTATGTGCCAATGTTTTCTATCTTCTGTTTCGAAATAAAATCCTACTCTGAAGGTTTCGATGGTAGATTGAAATTTAGTTAATAAGAGTACTGCCGTTTGATGAAAGGTATAAGAGTCGTATGTTAATTCTTCTCTTGAAAACAAAACCCTGATTTTACAAAGTTTAAACGATAAAAGAATCTAGTTTTTGTATTGAAATTAACTTGTAAAGATTTTTGTGCGGCAATACTTATACTTTTGTCTTTTTTGAACGAAATAATGAAATTGCATCTGAAACATAATATAAGTGGGTTCTAGTTTTACCTAAAAAGATTATTTGACTAGGAAAAGAATATTGTGTTGGTTTTGGCCGAGAGCCATCACTAACTTGTTTAATAAAATGAAACTATGTGATCTTGGTTGTGTAAGTTTTTGGGATAGTGTTTTAGGACTCGGTTTTGGTTTGGAAACAAAGCTTGATGTAAGAAAATAACACTCTCATGTGCATTTACTAGATCTTGATTTTATGTAAATTATTTAGTATGTGATTGTCAAACCGGTAAAGAACCTGTAGCGTTGTTGTTAAATATTTGCTTCTTGTTAGAAGTTTCGATTTTGAGTCTATCGTGATGTAATAAAATGCTAGATAATATAATGATAGAGTACTGGAGTTCTATCTAATTTTATAAGTAACAACTCTGTAAAGACGAATATTTGCAACTGGTTACAAATTTCTAGAATAAGTAGAAATATAACACTTTCATGTTGAAAAGAAATAACAATAGGTTGCAAAGTAATAGCAGAAGGAATGGTTAGTAAAGATTTGAAAACCTAGACTTGTACAGAGATGGATTATTTTACTTCTATTTCTAATAAGGAAATATACTATAAGTCTGGTTTCTATGATAAATTGTTCTATTTTGGAGTTTAGATATAAATAATGGGTAAATCAAAATTTAAAGGAAATCATTACAGAGTTATTCTATCCATTCATTTGGCATTATGCCCATCAAATCTTCTATCTTAAATTTTCCTTTTCTATACTGGAGTACGATGCAGAAAGTTCGCATGGGGAAAAATGCAGAAAAGATTCCTTTAATTATCTTCTTATTACTTAATCATCCTTGAAAAATTCATCTCTATGTCAGCAATTGAAAAACAATTACTTCTATATGTCATTAATTGTACATACTAAACTTATGAGTTCAGGAAAATTATTTAACTGTAAACAATAAGGAAGAATAGTAGAACCTGATTGACTTAGGAAAAAAAAAAACCCAAGGATCCTGTTCCACCTAACCTATTCCCGAAGACAGCCAAATTACTTGCCTTAGGACCCCTGATCCTGTTCACTAAACCATTGGAAGAAGAATCTATAGAAGCTTTAGGTCAATCCACTTGCAACAACAAGGTAGTTCATCCAGTCTTATAGACTTAGCAATTAAAGAGACCTGCACCAGCACTTCTGGTTATTTCAACAACCTCACAATGCACTTTCAATTAGCCTCCCTATTCAAATCTCTCAGTGATCACCTGATACACTTGAGGAAGTATTTCTATAGAAAATAATGTAGAGCTGCCTGCCCAATTCGAATTGCCTTATCTAGGCTGCCTAGGCCTTTTAGTGGTTAACTTGGTCATTAATGAGCCACCAGCTCTCTTCACCTACCTGGGGGATAATGCCACAAATTTAGGGGTAGTTGTCCCATAACCAATAGCTAGAGGTGGAGTTCAAATGCTGACATCTGTCCCATGCCTTCTAACAACTTCCATTCCTCCTAGTGGGTCAGTGAACACTCATTTAACAATTCCCTTAGGTGTTTTTCTCATGTTTTAATTTATTAAATAATAATAATCAGTCATTACAATCATCCTTGAACAATATTTGGTCATAATTAAAAAACTTTGTAATTATAATTTAATATAATGTTTTTGCACTAAAATAAATAGTCTCAAAATTTGGGTAGGTGACATATACCCCCCCTTAAGTCTCAACATCGTCCTCGATGTTATTTATTCAATCTTTCAGTGTTCCCAAAACAAAGCTGGGTATGCTGCCCGCATACTACTCTCCAACTCCCAGGTTGCCTCTTCTGGGATAAGGTGCTTCCATTGCACCTTTACCTGCCCAATGGTGTGATTCTGGAGTAGAGTTTCCCTCCTTTCGAGGATATAGTCCGGTTCCACCTAAAAATTGCCATCTTGTTCCACCTGTACATCATTCCAATTTATAACATGAGTAGCATCATGCACATATTTCTTTAAAACTGAAATATGAAAAACATTATGTATTTTTAAATTTGGTGGTAAAGCTAGTTGATATGCCATGGGTCCAACCATTGACAAAATTTCGAAAGAACCACAATACCTGGGTGCCAGCTTGGCACAACTTCCCAGTTTTAATGAACTCTTCTTTGGTCTTACCTTAATGAAAACATGTTCACCAACCTGGAACTCTTTATGAGTCCTTTTAAGATCTGCTTGACTTTTCTTCCTATCTTGGGAAGCTTTAAGATTTATTTGTACTTGTTGCACAGTTAGTTCTATTTCCTTCAACAATTCAGGTCCTAAAATAACTCTATTAACTGGATCATTCCAAGAAACTGGTGTATTGCATTTCCTACCATAAAGAATTTCAAAAGGGCTAAGCCTGGTTGATGCATGATAATGGTTGTTATATGCAAATTCTGCTAAATGCAAGTAGTCCTCCCACTTACCAGGATGATCCTTAACATACATCCGTAGCATGTCTTCTAATATATGATTCACTATTTCTATCTGTCCATTTGTTTGTGGATGAAATGTTGTGCTGAAGTTTAAGGTTGTATTCAACCCCTTAAACAAAGACCTCCAGAAGTTTCCAGTAAACTTAGAATCACGGTCTGAAACTATAACTTTTGGTATTCCATGTAATCGAAAAATCTATTTCATAAAAATTTCTGCAATGTCTGGAGCCTTATGAGTAGTTTTTACTGGTATAAAATGTGTTGCCTTGCTGAGTTTATCCACTACCACCATGATGGAATCATTTTGTTTCTGATTCTTAGGTAGTATAGTAATAAAATCTATACTTATGATCTCCCATTTCCAACTAGGTATAGGTAATGGTTGTAACAATCCAGTTGGATGCTGATGTTCAACCTTTACTTTTTGACAGTCAAAGTATTTAGCTATATATTTTGTTACTTCATCCTTCATTCTGGGCCAATAGTACTCTTTCCGTAACATAGCGATGGTTTTCTGATAACGTGGGGGACCAACATAATGACTTTTGTGCATCTCATCTAAAATCAAAATTTTTACCTTTGGTACGTTGGGCACATCCAATCTGTTTTTGTATAGCAGCAATCCATTTTCTTTTATATTGTAATCTGCCATAGAATTTTCAGAATTGCTTTCTGTTGTCTTTTCATGTAATTTTCTGTACTCTTCATCAGTTTTAAGCCCTTCGAAAATCTGATTTTCTAAATCTGTTGTGTATGTACTAATGACTGAAATAAAATTCAACTTTGCCTTACGACTTAATGCATCAGCAACCTTGTTCTCTTTACCCTTTATATGCTGAATTTCAAAGTCATATTCACTTAGAAAAGTTAGCCATCTAGCTTGTCTAGCATTAAAATTCATTTGATCTAGTAAATACTCCAGCCCCATGTTGTCTATCATCAAAGTAAATTTTCTGCCAATAAGATGGTGACACCACATTTTTAAGGCATATATTACTGCTAATAATTCTAGATCATATGTAGAGAAATTTTTCTCATGTATTTTCAGCTTTCTAGATTGATATGAAACAACATGTCCTTCTTGTGTTAGGACTCCACCGAGTCCGTCATTACATGCATCGGTGCATACTATAAAATCTTTAGTAGGATCTGCAATCCTTAGAATAGGTGTTGTAGTGAGTAATTCCTTCAACCTCTTAAAACTATCTGCACAATTTTGGTCCCATACAAACTTCTTCCCCTTTTTCTATAAAGAGGTTATGGGGTTTGCAATCTTTGAAAAAACTTCTATGAATTTTCTATAATATCCTGTAATCCCCATAAACGATCGAATGTCCGTCACATCTTTAGGAACCAGCCATTCATTAATGGATTTTATCTTATTGGGATCAACTGAAATTCCTTCCTTAGAGATTATGTGACCTAAATACTGAATCTTATCCTTGTGAAAGCCACACTTATTAAACTTAGCATATAACTGATGATCTCTCAGAACTTGTAAAATAATACGCAGATGTTCGTCATGTTCTTCCTTACTTTTAGAATATACTAGATTGTCATCTATGAACAAAATGACGAACTTATCCAAATATTTGTGCAGAATATTGTTCATTAAGCACATAAATACTGCCGAGGCATTAGTCAACCCAAATGGCATGACTACGAACTCATAATGTCCATATCGAGTTCTAAAGGCTGTTTTAAAAATATCCTCATCCTTCACATGAACTTGATGATATCCTGACCTCAAATAAATTTTTGAAAATATCGTTGCTCCACGCATCTGATCAAATAGATCATCTATGCGGGGCAACGGATATCGATTCTTGATTGTCATCTTATTCAGTTGGCGATAATCTATACAAATCCTTAGAGTGCCATCCTTCTTCTTAACAAATATAACAGGTGCTCCCCAAGGAGACACGCTGGGTCTTATATAGTTTTTATCAATTAGTTCCTTCAACTGTGATTTCAACTCATTTAATTCCAGTATATTCATCCTATATGGAGCTTTGGAGTTCGGTACCGCACCCGGTATCAGCTCAATGGTAAAATCTAAATCTCTCTTCGGGGGTAACCCTGGAATCTCTTCTGGAAAAACATCCTGGAATTCTTTAAGGACAGGTATATCTTATAGTTCAGTTTGTCCTTTTAGTAATTAACTCATCATGTACTACATTTATTGCAAACATCTTACATCCTTTCCTAACTACTTTTTTCACTTGCAACATTTAAATCTGTCTAAGTGATGTCTTTCTAGGAATACCTTTTACTTCTACTGTTTCTCCTTCATCATTTAAACAAGTAAATCTTTTCTCATAAAAACTCAAAATAACATGATGTGATTCTAACCAGTCCATTCCAATTAAAAGGTCATAGGATCCTAAAGGTAAAACATTCAGCTTGTGTTAGGAACCTATGTCAACCCTTCTCTTTACTATGTTAGTATATTGTTGTTGGACGCATATGCTTTGTAAGTCGTCTCATAGTATTTGTTGATCTGTAGTTTATATTATCCCATAGTATTGACCCATAGTATTAGACGCATATGCTTTGTAAGTCGTCCCGTAGTATTATATGTCCCATGGTTTTGACTCATAGTATTGGGCATAGACTTAGTATATAAGTGTGTGTTGAGGTCATTGAAGGCACCGTGAAGTTAATTGTATTGAGCTTGCTCAAAGGAGGTTGCCCCCTCGAAGTGGCCCGTGATCAATATAAAAGTGATTATGAGTTCTATTATTTCTGATATCTCGTGTATTTGCATTAATTAATTATTGTAGGTTCATCACATCTGGTATCAGAGCACTTTCTTGGGCTTGTTGGGTGGAATTTCTGCCAATTTTTTTTTTCGCATCTGTTGCAGCTTTGCATTTGGGAATAATCCCTATCCGCTTAACTGTGGGAAGTACTTGGGCATAAGCCCTAAAACTCATTGTGAGGAATACCACAGGAACCCCAAAGTAGCTGGCCCATTGAGAGGACCTTCTAGCGAAAAGGGCAACGACCCCTACCTGATTGACTAGTTCCCACCCGTGAGGTAAACCAAGAGCTGTCGTTTGTGGCAAAGCGGTTATCAGTTTTACCTGAGCCGTGGAGTGAGGGGTACTGCCCCAATACGCAAGCCGTCAGACAGCATTGTTGGCCGAGTGAAACACCTGAACTGTTAGGAAGCCGTACATACCTGGGGTACATATCTATTTCCAGTTGAACTGTTGTCGATCACTTCCGCTCCAGATCCAACCATTTCAGATCTATTCTGAAAGTCGTTCCAGATCCAGTCGTCGTTTCAGATCTATTCTGAAAGTCGTTCCAAATCAAGTCACCGTTTCAGATCTATTCTGAAAGTCATTCTAGATCCAGTCGCCATTTCAGATCTAGCCATTTTCGATCCCTTACGCCGCTGTTGCCGATCCATTTCTGGAAAAAAAAAAATAAAAAAAAAATAAAAAATAAAAAAAAAAAAAAAAAAAAAAAATAAAATAAAAAATTCTCCATATCTCCCTTGTTTTCACTCTGTTTCCCTTGAAATTTTTGGGGAACCCCTGTCATCCCATTCTGCATCTTTCATTCCTGAGGACCCTATCCCCAATTCCCCTTCCTAAAGCCCGAAATCCCACATTTGTCTATTTTTAGGGTTTGCCATAACTTCCTCAAATTTCACCCAATCACCTTCAAATTTTACCACAGAATTCCTTTCTGAATTCTGCTTCTTTGTCCCTCTCCGCCAAATTTTCTCATTCTATCACCCCGCTTCTGAAATCCCCCTTTTTTACTTTCTTGTCCTTTCGACAGTGTCCAAAATCTAGTCAAACCCCAATTACCCATCAGATTGTTTCCCCAATCCAAATTTCCCTTTACTAAATCAGCTTCTGTTTGTGTTTTTCTACCCATTCCACCAAAAAAAAAAAAAAAAAAAACCTGGTTATGGTTGTCACCCGTGCAGGAGCACACACCATGGAGGAAGCACTTGCAGCCATCCAAACTAAACTCCAAGATCTGGATGAAAAATTTCTCAGCCTCCATCTTCAGCATTCAGCCATGAACAATACCAGACAGCCAGAATCTTTTGCAGCCACCGGGTTCTCTTCTTCCAGCAATTTTCGTGGGCCGAAGCTTGATTTTCCTCACTTCAATGGTACTAATTCGACTGGATGGATATATCGAACAGACCAATATTTCAGTATGTATAATACTTCTGATGCCCAGAAAGTTCCACTTGCATCCTTTCATTTGGAACAGGAATCCCTTCAATGGTACCGTTGGTACATCAAAGCTCATCCCGAGCCAAACTGGATAGATTTTTGCCAATTGATTTTGCCACGATTTGGTCCTAGTGCTTTTGATGATTTCACAGGAGCACTCACTAAACTTCACCAAATTGGCACAGTGAGAGAGTATCAGACAGAATTTGAGAAATTAGCCAATCACACAGAAGGATTGTTTGATGAATTCTACAGGAGTTGTTTTATCAGTGGTCTCAAGGATGAAATCCGCTCAGAGGTCAAAATGTTTTGTCCCAACACAATGATGGAATTCCTAGGGTTGGCTAAGCTAGCCGAGGACAAGATCGTAGCTCAACAACGCTCCAAACCCACCTTTGTTCCCTTCATAAATATGGGTTCCCAACGACCTCCCATCATGCCTGCTCCTCAACCAACTCCTATCAAGCATTTGTCTGAAATAAAATGCAGGCACGCCGAGAAAAAGGGCTTTGCTATAATTGTGATAAGAAATTCACTCGGGGACATAGATGTGTTCAACAAAAGCTCTATCTCTTGGATGTGGATTCTCCGCCTGCCTTAGAACTTGGTGAAGAAGATACAGATACAGTAGATGATTAGGTCGACATTCAACACCCACCTGTTGACACCCCATCTCAGGACGACCCACCCGAGATCTCTCTCCATGCTGTAACCGGCGTCACCACCCCCAAACAATGCAGGTCAGGGGATACTTCAAGAAGCTCCCTCTTACCATACTCATTGATTTTGGTAGCACTCATAACTTCATTGACCCTCGGATTGCCAAACAGGCTGATTGTTTTGTCCATCCTTGCTCCAACTTTGAAGTCATGGTTGCGAATGGGGGCACCTTACCTTGCAAGGGGAAGTGTCACAATGTGCGTATCTCTATGGAAGATTATAACCTACGCTCTGACATGTTTTCCTTGTCCTTAGGCGGATGTGATGTGGTTTTGGGCGTTCAATGGTTACGCACACTTGGCCCCATCTTATAGGATTTTGCTGAACTTTGGATGCAGTTTAAAGTCAATGGGGCACAACACAAATTTATGGGCTTACAACCAGGGTCTCTCTGCATCATCAGTTCACATCGCCTGGAAAAAATCCTTAAGAAGAATTCACATGGTGTCATCGTTCAACTCAATTCCATTCATATGCACCCATCAACAGTCTCCAATACTTCCTTGGCTAGATATGCAGGTATCTTTGCTGAACCAATGCGCTTGCTGCCTTCAAGAGACCTTTCCGGTAAGAATTTAGCCACATCTACCTCTCAGCAGGAAATGATGGCTATTTTGCATGCAGTACAGAAGTGGTAGCCATACCTATTAGGGAATTCTTTCTGCATCAAAACTGATCTCCAGAGTCTGGAAAATTTTCTGGAACAATGGGTCTCCTCCCTAACACACCTGAAATGGGTTATCCAACTCATGGGTTATCCCTATGTGATCACTTACAAGAAGGGTAAGGACAATATGGTGGAAGATGCTCCTTCTCGCACACTTGATGACCCAGTTTATCTTACAACTCTTTCTCTGCTTGTTCCACATTGGTTGCAATATGTTCAACAGGGCTATCTCTTCTATGAACTCCATGCTTCTTCATCAACAGGGCACTCTGGGTTCTGCAAACTGTATGACCGGGAACAATGTAACTTCTTTTGGCAGGGACTAAAAATGACAATTCAACAGATGGTGGTTGACGATGATACTTTCCAAGTCAACAAGGGTGAAACGACACTCCTTTCGGGATTGCTCAAACCCTTGCCCATCCCTACACAGCTTTGGCCAACTATTTCTATGGATTTCCTAGCAGCGCTCTGGTGGTACAATACCACATATCAAAGGACACCATATGAAGCAGTCTATGGAAAAACACCGCCATTTCTTCTTCCGTACACCCTTAGCAGCTCCCCAGTTCAGGAAATTGACTCGGTTCTTCGAAACCACGATTAAATTCTTCTCATTCTGCAGGACAATCTTCACATGGCCAGAATTCGCCTGAAACAACAAGCCGATCAGCACCGTTCTGATCACATTTTCCACGCAGCTGACAGGTTTCTTCTTCATCTACAGCCTTCCAAGCAATCCTCCTTGACACTCCAAAGGTGTCAGTGGCCCAAAATGCAACCCGAGGATGCTACCGGGGAACCATTCCTTCAGATTCTGCAGTAATTTCTCCAACCAAAGCTTTGAGGACAAAGCTTTTTCTAAGGGAGAGGGGATGTTAGGAACCTATGTCAACCCTTCTCTTTACTATGTTAGTATATTGTTGTTGGACGCATATGCTTTGTAAGTCATCCCGTAGTATTTGTTGATCCGTATTTTATATTAGCCCATAGTATTGACCCATAGTATTGGACGCATATGCTTTGTAAGTCTTCCCGTAGTATTATATGTCCCATGGTTTTGACTCATAGTATTGGGCATAGACTTAGCATATAAGTGTGTGTTGAGGTCATTGAAGGAACCGTGAAGTTAATTGTATTGAGCTTACTCAAAGGAGGTTTCCCCCTCAAAGTGGCCCGTGATCAATATAAAAGTGATTCTGAGTTCTATTATTTCTAATATATCATGTATTTGAATTAATTAATTATTGCAGGTTCATCACAGCTTGGTTTGTGTCTTTAACTGATTCATAGATAAAACACAACTTTCAACAAAATCAAACACTTTTCTTTTTGTTCCTGTTGCTAGTCTAACTAACCAAGATCTATTAGATTTTTCTATTTTCAAATTAAGATGTTCTACTATATCAGGAGATATATAACTCAGGCTAGCGCCTAGATCAATCAAAATAGAAACTGGATGGTTTTGTAGCATACCTTCAATCTCTACCATAGAGACTTGATGCAGCATCTTGCCTGTTGTCTAGAGCTGCATTAATTCTGGGCATGTCTCTTGCCAAGTCTCCCACAGTAGGTTCAGCTTGTATGGAGTGAATATTGTTGGTTGTTCGCTTCCTTTTCGAACATTCTGAAGCATAATGAGGACGTTGGCATTCAAAACACTTTATAGGTTCCCTTTGGTCATTAGTTCTGGTAACACTCGGTGTATTTCTAGGAGCTGCAAAATTCTATTGTTGATTATTTCTGGAACTGTTTCCTTGGAAATTTTGATTTGGAAAGTTTTTCTTTTGAAACCCAGAATTTCCTTGGAACCTGAAATTCTTCTTTTTCAACTCAAAATTGTTGGGTTTATGATTTTTCCAGTTAGATATCTCTTCTCTTTTCCGGTTTGTATCATAGCAGAAAGTTGCTTTCATCATGGCTTCTTCTAAGGTCTTTGGATTGTCATACTCTATTTTGTCCTTGATGTTGAAAGGTAGACAACTCAGATACCTCTGAATCTTTGGTTTCTCCTCCACGAGATATGGCACATACCTTAGCAAATTTAGAAATTTGTTGTTCAACTCTTTCATGTTCATGTTTCCCAATTTTAGATCATAAAATTTCTTAGATTTTTCTTCATAATATTGTTCAGATAGGAATTTCTTCTTGAAGTATCTTTTAAAAGTGCTCCAATTCACATCTTTGTCCTTGATTCCCTTCACTCTTTTGATGTCCTGCCACCAAATATCTTCCTTACCGATCAGGTTGTATATGGCCATCTTTGCTTTTAATGATTCTGAATAATCATAGATTTGAAAGTATTTCTTCATGCCGGATAACCATTCTTCAACTATCTCTCATTTTTCAGTTTCACCATTGAAAGTTGGGGGTTTGATTTTCTTGAACTCCCCATAAATTTGTTCATACTGTTTGTCGCTTTTTCTTTTGGGTTTGTAGTCTCCTTCACTGCCATCACTTGAATAATTATGTTTCTTTTTACGTTTTTCATTGGCAGTTTCTGCTGATGTTGAACTATTGTTCACATCATCAGTTTTCACTTTCTTACCCTTGTCTCGATGAGGTAGTTCTTCAATTTTGGAGGTATTTTCAATCCCTCTATCCTATTCATCAGTTGGTCACTAATCGAACAACAGTTGGTTCAGTTCTTCTTGTGCCTTCAGAATTCTCTCATTGTCTTGTTTTATAGATTCGGTTTCTGCATTTAACTCCTAAAATGCACGTAATAATTCTGATGAATTGTCATTCAATTCGCCATGGACTTCTTCTTCATAATTTTGTCCCGTGCTATGACTGTTTGGTTGAAGTCTGTCCTCCATATGTTCAGCTAATCCTTCCATACCAGTAACTTTTTAGAAAACAAATTTCTGTATAACAGAATAATTTAATTAGTAAAGATTTTTGCTGTCATAATTTTCTATTGCGTGTTCTTTGGACCTTTTTAGGCTGAGAGTTCGAACATGAGCTCTGATACCACATGTAACATCCCAATAATTTCATAAAAATTTAAAAAAAATTAAAACAGTATTAAATGTCTAAATTACTAATGCGGAAATTATAATTGTTAAACAAAGCAACATTTAATACCGAAATTAGTAATGCGGAAAACAAAATAATTACTAATCTTTTAATTAATGATGATTATGATAATAACAATTTTAACTACATAGCGCAAAGTACTTCATTAGTTCTGCTTATATTTATTTGAAATCTACATACTGTAATTAAGTTTATCCTGCGATATAATTTCTTGAAAAGGTACTGACAGTTTGCTTTTGAATGAAGATGAAGGGGTCCTACGAGGTACCCTAAGGATTACTTAGCTACGTTAGCTAAAACATTTGAACCTGCTCTTTTTGCACAGAAACACAAGTAAGAGTAATATGACAATTCAAGTGTTAAGAGTAATTATGTTTTTCAGTTAGTCGTCAATGTTTGGTGAAGATTCTAAGTGCTTCCTTGCTTCAGGTATGGATCTTTGTCTAAAATTTATATGTGTTAACTTGGACATAATTACAAGTTGCAGAAGTCGTATTTAATAATATTTTCCTAGACTTATTAGTGAAATGTCAAATTCTTGCCAAATTTAAATGCATAAGTATTATTTTGATCCTATCGTCATTTCTCCAATAGCAAAGAGTAGTAATCGTATGTACATTTTAATAAAAGAACGTTACAATTTATATGTTGCTCTTTAAAGTAAAGATATGAGTTAATAGCTATTTAAATTTACGTGGATTAGCTTGAAAATAATAACTATAACTATAGTAGCATTTATAGTTCTCAATTTGTAATTCTATAGAGAATCATATTAAAATCATTTATAATTTCTATTATTATTTTTTTGTAATAGATAAGGCAATGTACACCATTGCATTGATGTGCCTACTAAAGAACCCTAAACAAAACACTAAACTTTGGATAACTATTACGAATGCATTTTACATAATTGTGAAGTCATTTATCAAACCATACAACCATATTAACGTTGCATGCTATGATTTACAAATAATGGAATACATTACTAAAACAAAAGTCGACTTTATACATTTGAATGTCACAAAAACATACATTCGATTTACCAATGTATTGGAATTGCAATGAATTAAACGTTGTAACCCTAGTCTTGACACTAGCAGGTGATATGACGGTAATGAATGTTTGAGTACGAATGTGCTGGAATCGTAAATAAGACTGGCCTTAACATTTAGGACACCTGACTACTTCATTGAGTGTACATATTAGTGGATTCTCTTGTGGCTGAATAATACATGAAGGGGTTCACAACTTTGCATTTTAACGTTGAGCTGTAACAGGCTTTTCCTTTTGGTCTACCGAGTTGGCATCGCAGTGGATGAAATAATAAATGAAGAGTTTAATGCAGTGGTTGCCCGATTCTCAATGTAGCTGGTTGGCACATTCTCCATTGTCGATATCAAAAGATCTTGGCCGTTTAAAGGAAACCCTAATCCTTCGTCGTAAGTAGTGTTGGAATGTTTCTCGGCCTTCATTTCACCTGTTCGAATTGAGGTAACGAGGCCAACAGTCTGCTACTATGTAGGGTCTGGGAGAGTGCTTTCTGGAGGGTTCTCTCCTTGGTTTCAAACTTAAGACCTGTGGGAAGAACCTGTTAGTTATTAGTGTCAAGTAAATTGTAGTGCCAAGCCACCAGGCAATCTTCGATGATGTTTTAAGAAGTGGTTTCATGGTTTTCTTTCCTATCCGGAAATGGAGTTTTTCTTCTATTTCCCTGCATTTACAAGATGGTGCTATCGCCAAATGTCACCAGCGTATCTACTCCTGGAGTTACAATATACTAGTAATGTTTCAATACTGAAATCTTAATGCATTCTGTTGTGTCTAAAGTTATATCTAAGAATTTTTGTTCTCATTTAACCTCTAAATTTGTTGTGGCAGGTAATTCTTCGTTGGAGGGTTACTCGTTGGTTCCTTAGTGGATGGAATTGCTCAACTTCTTGGTAAGCCTTGGAGGTTCCCTCATCCATAGGTTCACCTAGCCTGGTGTGGCCGATGCTAGGTGTTTGATGAGAGTTAGTTTTGGTTCCTGGCAAGAATTCTGGACAGTGTTTGTAAATTGTTTTTAGAGTCAAAGATGAGTAAACCACGGCTCATCTTGATACTTGGCTCTGCGGCTTTTCACTGCGTTTTTAAAATGTAAATTTTGTTGATGAAATATAAACACGAAGGGATGGACCATGAATACATGGATTTTGAATGGTTTCTAAACTTGTATAGAATGATATTGTGCTTAAAAAAAAATAATGTGTTGAATTAATGGTAGAATTGGAAACTGTATTTAACATATGGCTATGTGCCAATGTTTTCTACCTTCTGTTTCGAAATAAAACCCTACTCTGAAGGTTTCAATGGTAGATTGAATTTTAGTTAATAAGAGTATTGTCGTTTGATGAAAGTTCTAAGAGTCGTATGTTAATTCTTCTCTTGAAAACAAATCCTTGATTTTACAAATTTTAAATGATAAAAGAATCTAGTTTTTGTATTGAAATTAAGTTGTAAAGATTTATGTGCGGCGATACTTATACTTTTGTCTTTTTTGAATGAAATAATGAAACTGCGTCTGAAACAGAATATAAGCGGGTTCTAGTTTTACCTAAAAAGATTATTTGACTAGGAAAAGAATATTGTGTTGGTTTTGGCCGAGAGCCATAGCTAACTTGTTTAATAAAATGAAACTCTGTGATCTTGGTTGTGTAAGGTTTTGGGATATTATTTTAGGACTCGGTTTTGGTTTGGAAACAAAGCTTGATTTAAGAAAATAACACTCTCGTGTGCATTAATAGATCTTGATTTTAGGTAAACTGTTTTAGTATGTGATTGTCGAATCAGTAAAGAACCTATAGCATTGTTGTAAAAGATTTGCTTCTTGTTAGAACATTCGATTTCGAGTCCATTGTGATGTAATAAAATGCTAGATAATATAATGATAGAGTACTGGGGTTCTATCTAATTTTGTAAGTAACAACTCTGTAAAGATGAATACTTGCAACTGGTTACAAATTTTTAGAATAAGTGGAAATATAACACTTTCATGTTGAAAAGAAATAACAGTAGGTTGCAAAGTAATAGCAGAAGGAATGGTTAGTAAAGATTTGAAAACCTAGACTTGTATAGAGATGAATTATTTTACTTCTATTTCTAATAAGGAAATATACTATAAGTCTGGTTTCTATAAGTCAGTGAACACTCATTTAATAGTTCCCTTGGGTGTTTCTCTCCTATTTCAATTTATTAAATAATAATAATCAGTCATTACAATCATCCGTGACCAATATTTGGTCATGATTACAAAACTTTGTAATTATAATTTAATATAATGTTTTTGCAATAAAATAAATAGTCTCAAAATTTGGGTAGGTGACAATACAAGGAGAGAGTGCATGCTTTGATGGCAAGCACATCCAAGTCAACCTCTTTTATCATTAATTCTGGAGCTTCAAAGCATACAGTGTCCACAAGAGAATCCTTTTCCTCTCTTGATTCTTTTGGTGGTACAACTATTGTGTTGGGTGATGACTCTGAAACTACTTGGAAAGGTAAAGGAAACATTGATCTTGAGTATGGTTCTTTCACTAATGTGTTGTATGTCCCAGTACTTGATGCAAACCTTGTGTTAGTCTATCAAATGACTCACACTGGGTGTCCCAAAAAGGTTTTCTTCACACCTAATGATGTGGAAAGTTTTGAAATTTCTACAGGAAGAATCGTTGCCTTAGGTACTGCTGATCATAGCTCAAAAATCTATAGGTATTCACATTTTGTTCCTTTCTCTTCACCTTCTACTCTCCTCACTCATGCCAATGAGTGAAGAAAATTATGGCATGAGAGATTTGGTCACCTTAATTACAAATACCTTTCTCAAATTCTTGAGAAGAATATGGTCATAGGGCTTCCCAACATCAATTTTTCTAAAGGATTCTGCCAAAGTTGTATCCTAGGAAAACACGATGAGCATAAGTTTGAGAGAGCCAAGTTTGAGTGAACCTCTGCACCCATTGATCTCATTCACAATGATATATCAGGTCCATTACCCATGTGTCTTTGAACAATGCAAAATACATCCTAGCCTTCATAGATGAATTTTCTAGATATTGTTGGGTCTTTTTCCTCCAATTAAAGTCTGAAGTTTTCATTTATTTCAAGCTTTTCAAAGCCTCAGTTGAGAACCAGTCTGGAAGATATACCACGGTACTCAAATATGATAATGATGGGGAGTACATAAAATCTGATTTTCAACAATTCTATTATTTTGCTGGTATTCAAATGCAACACACTATTCCCTACACCCCTAAGAAAAATGGTGTTGTTGAGAGGAAGAACAGATCTCTCAAAGAGATGGATACATGCATGCTTGAGTCTAAGTCTTTGTATCCAAGAATTTGGGCTGAATCTATCAACTGTACAGCCTACATACAGAACAGAGTGCCTCATAAAGCATTGAAAGGAATCACTCCTCATTGAAGCTTGGACTGGGCACAAACATGATGTCTCTCATTTCAGGATTTTTGGCTCCAAGGATTGGGCTAGAATTCCACTTGAGAAGAGGAGGGCCATGCAGCCCCAAATCCAACCATGTATCTTTGTTGAATATTCATAAGAATTCAATGGTTATAATTTTTTGAACATGACCACTCAAAAAACATTCATTGAGAGGAGTTTTCAATTCGAAGAAGAGCCCTTACAATCAGTCAAAGTTGGAGAATCTTCTGCAACACAACCTGTGTGTTAAATTTTGAGTATTAATTCACAACACTATAGGATCTTTACTGAGAGAACAACATGTACAATATATCAATGCATATCAATCATAACAAGCATGTCATTCATCACAAGAAGCAAAAGCATGAGAGACAATAGACACACAGAGTTTCCGTGGGGAAAACCCTAAGATGAAAAACCCCACAACTTCCTCAGAGATAGAAAGAGCAATGGCTCAACCAAAGTACAACCAAAGTACAAGAGATAGACTCCTCTTAGAAGCTGATCCTCCTCCTCACAAGTGCACCACTTTTCGAGTGAAGGAAGAATGAGTTTCTGAGTGATCCAAATAGAGATCTCCCGATCTCTATTTATACTTGTTCTATTTTCCCAATAACCTTATGGGGCCTACTTGTCTAGCTAGGTATATTAACCACATATTACATAAATCCGGGCTTACCCCTTACAAGGTGGTCTAATAACCCATCGGCAAGTTAACACACTTGCGACACTTGTCAATACAAATGACGACACTTCCTTATAGAGTAATAACACATCTCTATAAGGTTACAATAAATATATAACGAAAATACATTCTGAAGTTACATATACATCAACACTCCCTATTAACTAAGAAGGTATTTCTCGACACAGATCTGCTAGCACAATTCTTCTTCTCTGAATCATCGTCATCGATGCATCGTCCTCGAATCATCGTCATCGTCACTGTTGCTGCTATCTCAACCAATCTCTGAATCTACTCGTCATAGGAAGTTCTACAGAGCCAGTCCTTTTTCATACTGGATGTAGGCCCACCACCTGTAGGTCTTGATCATCACTGGCCATACTATGGAATACTCAAGACTAATTATGTGCCTCAACAAAACCTAGCAAGAGCATCCCAGGACTGTTTACGAGCACACTGCTCAACCTGTCGGATCTCCTAGGGAGTTATTACATGTTGACCTTCACAAAACCTACTCAGAGCATCCCAGGATGTTACAAGCACACCGCTCAACCTGTCTGGATCTCGATAGAGCATCCTAGGATGTTACGAGAACACCACTCTACCTGTCCATATTTTAAAGGATCTTTTCTATGTGAACTTTTGCAAAACCTACTCAGAGCATCCCAGGATGTTACGAGCACACCACTCTACCTATCCGGATCTCGATACAGAAACCCAGGATGTTACGAGCACACCGCTCAACCTGTCCAGTTTTTAAAGGATCTTTTCTATGCGAAACTGTAGCAAAACGTACTTAGAGCATCCCAGGATGTTACGATCACACCGCTCTACCTGTCCGGATCTCGATAGAGCAACCCAGGATGTTACGAGCACACCGCTCAACCTGTCTGTTTTTTAAAGGATCTTTTCTATGCTACCTGCACAACCTGTCCACAGCCATAGAGTATAAACCCAATACTCACCATACATCATCCTGATGTACATCATCACATGATCAACCTAATCATCATCATAGCATCAACCTGATGCATATCATCTGGAGCAACATCCTGAAGCTCGTCATCTGTGATCATCCTGATCAAATAATATATCCAACTGATGCATACAAAGTATCTACCTGATACATATCATTGTACATTATCTACCTGATCATACAATGCATCCACCTGATATACATAATGCATCCACCTGATACATACATAAGTACATGATCTACCTGATCATACAAGTATCCACCTGATACATATACAAATCCATGATCTACCTGATCATGTAAGTATCCACCTGATACATATACAAATACATGATCTACCTGATCATACAAGTATCCACCTGATACATATACAAATCCATGATCTACCTGATCATATCCAGCATCCAACATGATGCGTACATACATACATATAATGATCCAACTGATCATATCCAGCATCCAACATGATGTGTACATACATACATATAAATGATCCAACTGATCATATGGAGCAGAAACTAGAACATCATCCTAATGCTCATCATCCAGCGCTTACATTCGTAGCCATGTGAAGGATCCTCCTTCCACCATGCTTGGAATGGCTTCAGCAAATGTGTCCATCACTTCTTCCTCGAAGTGTCGTTGGTTTGAAGAATGCCAAGCCTCTCTCTGAAGTACTCGAACTTCACCCTGGCTAATGGCTTCGTCAGTAGATCTGCAATCTACTCATCCATCGCAATATACAGGAGCTTCACTTCTCTCCTCTGCACCATATCCCTGATATAGTGATATTTTATCTCTATGTGTTTCGACCTGTCATGGAACACCGGGTTCTCAGACAGCTTCACACAACTCTGGTTGTCACAAAAGATACCAATAGTCTCCAGTGGGAGATCAAATAACTCAGATAGTAGTTTTCGAAGCCATACTGCCTCACAACTAGCTGAATAGGCTGCAACATACTCTGCCTCGGCTGTACTCAGTTCTACGCAGGATTGCTTCCTGCTAAACCAAGAGATCACACATGATCCCATACTGAAGCAACACCCATAAGTGCTCTTCCTATCTGCAGCATTTCCTGCCCAATCTGAATCAACATAACCCTACAGGTTAAAATTTTGATTCGCATCATACTTGATCCCATAATCAACTGTACCCTTCAGGTACCTCAGAATATGCTTTACAGCAACCAGGTGAACACTCCTTGGATCCATCAGGAACTGGATC
This sequence comes from Larix kaempferi, assembly GCA_027924585.1. Lineage (NCBI taxonomy): Eukaryota > Viridiplantae > Streptophyta > Pinopsida > Pinales > Pinaceae > Larix > Larix kaempferi. The sequence continues at coordinate 454,293 of BSBM01002093.1, read as the reverse complement.
AATGTATTCACTGCAAAGAAAATATCTGGTCTTGTGTTCGTCAGGTACATCAAGGACCCAATCATCTAACGATACATAGTGACATCAACCAGCTCAGATGAAGCATCACATAGAAGCTTTAGGTTCGATGCCATAGGTGTGGCCATGTCCTTTCAGTCCATCATCCCGAACCTCTTCAGGATCTTTACTGCATACTTCCCTTGTCCAAGGAAGATTCCATCTGCACTCTGCCACACCTCCATGCCAAAAACAAATAGTGCATCATCCCCAAGTTCTTCATCTCAAACTTGGCAGCAAGCTTTTGCTGCATGTCGGCAATCAATCTATCTTCTTTTGTAATAAACAGGTCATCCACATACAAAAGTAGTATCACTGGATTGCCTTCCTCAACCTTGTAGTAAAGGTTGGAATCCTCTTTACTCTTGGTAAAGCCCAAACTGGATAGAAAACTATCTATCCTACCATACCAAGTTCTGCACATATATGAATCCCTGTCATGTGTCTCAGAACCAGGTGGCTGCTCCACATACACTTCTTCTTCAACTACACCATTCAAGAAAGCTGTCTTGAAATCCATCTGGTGTATCTTCCGTTTCATCACTTTTATATTTCTCTATGTTGCCATCTTCAGCATGCTTGATCTTATAGATCCACATGGAAATCATAACAAACTTCCCTTCAGGTCTTGGGACTACATCCCAAACATCATTCTTCATGATCGATGGATCATGGCATTCTTCCATTACTTCATCCCAGATCCTGGGAACTTCAATATCTTCAATAGATATCTTTGTTGCTGGAACAAATGTTGTAGTCCTTCTTTTGTAGGTGATAGTACACGATCTTTCCTTAAAAACAAGTTAAATTGCATGATTAGAAACATCTCATAGTTTTCAGAACAAATTCTTACACATAAAGAAATATGTCATACAGTCATGCAATTATTTTAGCCAATGCTTCAATACAACATTTATCCATATCCCGTAACTTTCTAGATGCCTTCCAATCTCTACCAGATCATTGTTAAGAGTGTGCACAACTCCCAACATGTTAGCAAAGAGGTTTCATTCTAGATAAGTAGCAATGGAATGTTGTACAGTGCCATAGGCCACTTACCCATTACATGCATATTAGTAGTATACTATTCATTAATGCAACCATTCTAATATGCACAATACATATCCTAAGTCTAGGAACATAAGCATATACATCATTAAACAATATTATTTAAACAAACAAATATGCAAGAAATGATAATTGAAATACTTATCTTTGTTTGTTTGTTGGGTGGACTCCCTCTGAGTCTTTGCTTCCTTGCAGGAGCTGCTGAAGTAGCTTCTTCTACACCTTTATGTTGTGGAATGCAGAAAGATGGTCAACTCCCTCTGAATCTCTGTATCCTTGCAGAAACTATTGGAGTGTGCTCCTTCTTGATCGTTGCTTCCTGGATTACCTATCCTTGAACTTATATCCATTCTTAATCACTATGCATGCTTATTAGTATCATCATTGTGTTATCCTCGAGGTCTGATACATAATCAAACATTGATTAGTATAATATTAATACCATCGAAACACAACAATATTAAACATGTATAGTCATGATTATTTCAAACATAGATAATAAGCATTAGCATTCAAAGTTTATATATAGGACTCTTATAAGAAACATAATATTCCTAAACCCGTGATTACTCAAACCTATGACTTTTCTGGTTAGTCATATCATCAATTAGGGTAAGAAACATAATATGCATGCCCCCATGATTATTCAAACATATGAATTCATGAATAATCATTATCAATCATGCTATGTATACTTATATAAGAGATCCTATGATATAAGAAAAACATACCTGGTCATCATATTTGCTAGTTATATCTAGTAGTGTTTTCTTGTCCTCTTCAATGACCTGCATAAATTATAAGTTAACCTTTGTAAAAACCAAATTATACGTACCTCCATGTGATCTATGACTATGGATGAATCTTTGTATTCATGTCACCATAGCATGTTCAGGTTGTCCCTTCAATTTATACAATCCTCCCTCTTGCTCTCCAATCACCACTACATCATCTATAGTTTTACCTTTTGGCCACACTAGGACTTGGCCATCTACAAATGCAACCCTCATGCCTTTTGCATCCAATGCAGATATGGAGAGTAGGTTTTTCTTGAGCCTAGGTACATAAAGAACTTCTTTCATCTTCAAAGACTTTCCAGAATCTAGGTTGTAGGAGGCTTCACCACTTCCTTTGATGGGGTATTGATAGTCATCCCCAAGTTTAACTTTATGGGGTGATTCATGTTCAGATAGATTTACAAAAGATTCTTTGAGAGCCCCACTGTCAATTAACCAATCATTACAACCATGATAAATAGTACCTGTGAGAGCAGAGATTAGAACATACTCTTCTTCGCTTGATGAGTCATCATCATCACTTTCTGCTCTAGCTTTCTTCCTGGGAGGTTCATCATCCTCAGCAACATGAGCATGATATCTTCTTTTGTTATTCTTCTTCTTCTCGTTGAAGTTGTTGTCTTTCTTCTTCTTCGGACAATCTCGGGCAAAGTGTCCCTTCTCATTACATATAAAACATCTACCAAGAGAAGGATCTTTAAATTTCTCCCTTTGAGTATGGTGAGAAGATTTCCTATGAGATCTCTCTCCATAAACTGTGAGAGCTTGATCTTCATTCCCCATCTTTTCTTCTCGGGCCACAAGACTTGCTTCTTCTTGAGAGCATTCCTCGCACAGTCTACTGAAAGAGATCAATTTCTTTCTTGCACAGATTCCTTGGATAAAGGAGTCCCATGACCTAGGTAGGCCATTCAAAGTGGTCATAACAATTTCACCATTATCCACCACTTCATCCACAGCTTCAAGTTGTTCTTTGATCTGAGAGACTTTGGAGAAATAGGATTGAATGGTATCTCCATTCAATAGCTTGACCCCTTTCAATTGATTCCGCAGAGTTATCTTCCGATTTATGTTCTTCCCTTCAAATAGCTTGGTCAAAGAGTCAAACATCTCCTTGGGTGTCTTCAGAGATGACACATGTGGTATGAAATGGTCTTTGATAGAATCAACAATGATTCTCTTTGCCTTGACCAAATTCTTCTTATGCAATATCTTAGCCTCTTCATCCTCTGGGATAGGGATGTCTTCTTTTATATATGAGTCCAACTCATTCTCTTCCAGGATTAACCCAATCCTATATTTCCAGGCTCAGAAGTTATCAGCCCCTTCAAGCTTGTCCTCAAGCTTGGTGTGGTGAGACATCTTTAAAGAGTACTTTAAATCAAAATAGAAAAGATTTAGGTCTTACCACTTGATTTGCTAAAAACTGGATTTGGTCCTGGATTAGGGTTTGTCAGAGAAACCCTAAAAATTCAAAGTGTGAATTTAAACTTTCTGAAAGGATAGAAAGATGTGCCTTGATGAGCTGATCAGCCTGGTGTATTCAGTATTTGACACCTGCAAAGCTTCACCCTTCAGAAATGCCTTTTAGTCTTCCCGGGTTCACTACACAGGACCCTGAATTAGGGTTTGAGTTTCCCGAAGATTTACCCAGCCAAAAATCTCGATCCAAATCTCTAAACTTTGATTTTTCCAAGGATCTTCCAGCTATGTCTTCAGATTTCAGAAATTCCTATTTTTGTGGAAACCCTAATTTTTAGGGCCAAAACTGAAAATTCTCAAAATTGAATTCTGATTGGACAGATAGATTCTCCTTGATGAGTAGAGTCAATATACTATATTGATTTTCCAAAATCTGTGGAGAGAAACCCAATAAACAAGAAACCCTACTTTCCGTCACTCCACAATGTCTTCTTCTCAGGTTAGCTCTGATACCATGTTAAATTTTGAGCAATAATTCACAACACTCTATGATATTTACTGAGAGAAAAACATGTACAGTATATCAATGCATATCAATCATAACAAGCATGTCAATCATCACAAGAATCAAAAGCATGAGAGACAATAGACACACAGAGTTTCCATGGGGAAAACCCTAAGGTGAAAAACCCCACAACTTCCTCAGAGATAGAAAGAGAAATGGCTCAACCAAAGTACAAGAGATAGACTCCTCTTAGCAGATGATCCTCCTCCTCAGAAGTGCACCACTTTCCGAGTGATCCAAATAGAGATCTCCCGATCTCTATTTATACTTGTTATGTTTTCCCAATAACCTTATGGGGCCAACTTGTCTAGCTAGGTATATTAACCACATATTACATAAATCTGGGCTGACCCCTTACAAGGTGGTCTAATAACCCATCGGCAAGTTAACACACTTGCGACACTTGTCAATACAAATGACGACACTTCCTTATAGAGGAATAACACATCTCTATAAGGGTACAATAAATATATAACTGAAATACATTCTGAAGTTACATATACATCAACACTGTGAGAGTAAGTGAAGTTTCTCATGATAATTATGATTCTGATATACCTAATGATGAATACCATATTATTGTAGATCCAATTTCACCTACAAGGCCTGATTGGGATACTAAGACACTTCAAAGTAGCTGGTGAACTTGTGGGGAATCCTCGGGATCCTAGGAGGACATGACCATAATTTGAGAATTCATTTTCAGTGAATGATCCTTACCTACCTGAGAAGTGTTTCTTGATGGTTGATTCATACCCTCGGAGATATGAATAAGCCTCACATGACCCAAGATGGCAGGAATCCATGGATGAGGAGTTTCATTCATTGCAAAAGAATGAAACTTGGGAGCTAATCAAGCTTCCACTAGGCAGAAAAATGGTAAGGTGTTAGTGGATTTTAAAGACCAATTTTGATGTTGATGGTACAACAGTGAAGTATAAGGAAAGGCTTGTGGAAAAGGGCTTCTCCCAAGTCCATGGCCTTGACTACAAAGATACGTTTGCACCAATTGCAAAGATGGATTCAATAAGACTAGTCTTGGCAATTTCTGCATCCAAGCACTGGGAAGTGCATCACATGGATGTCAAGACTCCTTTCCTCCATGGATATATTGAGGAGGAGATCTATATGAAACAAACATAGGGATATATTTCAGATCCTAACCTTGTGTATAGGTTGAATAAGTCCTTTTATGGGCTTAAGAAAGATCCTACAGCTTAGTATTCCAAGATGGACAACTTTCTCTTTTCACAATATTTCAGTAGATGCAAGTCTAATCCGAATGTGTACATGAAGCTGATTGATGATTACAGTTTGATTATTGTGTTATATGTTGATGACCTACTAATCACGGGTAGTTCCATTAATCAAATAGCTTCATTGAAGACCTCCTTGCATCGATCATTTTCTATGACTGACTTGGGAATACTTTAAAGTATCCCAGTTAAAATATGCTTCAGACCTGCTAAATAAGTTCAATATGGATGAATGCAAGCCTATAAAGAAGCCCTTCCTTTTAGGAGTAAGACTTGAAGAAGCAAATTCGACACTGTTGGTGAACAACACCTTGTATAGGAAGCTAGTTGGCAGCTTGCTGTACTTGACTCATACTCGATCTGATATTTATTATGCTGTGAGTGTGGCCTCAAGATAAATGGAGCAGCCACATGAGATTCATTGGAGGGCTGCAAAAAGAATATTACTTATGTGCAAGGCACCAAGTCTGATGGGATCCACTATGTTATAGATTCTAGCCTAGATCTTCTTGGTTTTATTGATTTAGATTGGGATGGTGATAGCCTAGATAGAAATTCCAATTCCATATTTTTTTCATGCTTGGAGGAGGACCTATTTTATGTTCAAGTAAGAAACAAAGTGAAATTTCACTCTCTTCAATAGAGGCCGAGTATAGAGGAGCAGTGAATGATATAACTCGGTGTGTTTGGTTGCAAGGTATAGTTTATGAGTTTGGGATTCCCTTTAGCACTCCCACAGTCATATTTTTTGAGAATCAAATTGTTATAAGGATATCAACTGATCCGATAGAAAGGAAAATAACCAAGCATATTGATATTCATATGCACTACATCAGGAATCTAATGCATGATCACATCATTGATCTGCAGTTCTTCCCATCATCTGAGAAACTTGCCAACATCTTCACCAAATATTTTTCAAAGAATACATTCATCCATCTTATATCACTACTTGGGATGGGTGAAAATGTGGTGGAGTGAAGGATTGATCAACAATTCTTCAATTTTGTTCATTTCCATGTTTGAGGGGAGGTTTTTCCCATGATGTTTTCCTTCTTTCCTTGTTTTGTGGACAAGGCAGTATGTAAAAAGGGTGACCATGCCAAGTTGTTGGGCCCTATCTATTTATGATTTTACACATAAATTCAGGCTTAAGGGGGGGTTTTAGAATATTAAAAACCCATTCATACCCATTCCATACTTAGGAGATAGATTATTAGTCATTTTTTATTAATTCCTCGGTGTTGACTAGGTAGTTGGCCATTATTTTGTCTTTGTGTGGACCACAAGCCATATTGAGTCACTAGAGTGCACTTCTGGAGATACTGGATAATATTTGACGATATTTTATGATATTTTATTCCATTCATGGATTAGAAGGGTTCTATCTTGCTTTTTACTAATTTTTACTGATTTCAGTGAAAAGGTGAAAGCTAGTTGACTTGGCTTTAGCAGTTTTTTGTCCAACTCACCCTCCATGATGTTTCCTCTTTCTAAAAACTGTACTTAGGATTATTTTCCATCATAAATCACCATACAACTCTGATTTTACCAATTCGTGAGCCTTAGAGGTGATTTGGAAAGCACTTTTTGCACCTAGGGGAGGCTTTTCATCTTTTTAGTAAACTCTTTTGTGAGGATTTCGAATTCCTTATTTGGATTTCAAATATATGATGTAATTATATATTTGGACAGCCATTACATAGCCTAATTTTGGCTAATGTATACTTATTCAATATATTTATACTATTTGCATCATATTCATGACTTTTTTATGTGTTTAATGACTAGTTTTTGCAAGGAAATTTGTGAGAGAGAGTGTATTTGCTGGAGTAGATATTGGTGTGAACAATATTTTCACAATATTCTCTTATTAAGGATTATAACTTTTCAATATGATTGGGAATGACTAATGTTTTCTCAAATGTTCAAAGCCACGTCAATAGAGATCAAATCAAGGATATTCTATACATTGATGTCCTTTTGTGTGAATGAACAATGTCACTTGAATTGTCGTCTTTTGAATTGTTGTTATGGATGGAGAATTTCCAATTTTGGATATAACATATGCCCCCTAATGTATGAGGTAAAAATGGATCATGATGGCCAGAATGCATTATAATAACCAATGGAACAGGATGTGTAGAAAACATGGTCGGAGATTCCTGGAATCCCATCCTCAACAAGGTATCTGAAACAAAAGAACTATGTCAGACAATATTTCCCTTTGTATAGATATGTCCATGCTCAAGATGATAGAACATGTCCGCCAAATAGATACACTACGGATCCATGACATATATGTAAATGATGTAACAATCATGTCTATGAAGAAATACACAGTGGATCCATTTGATTTATAAGTGGATCATGGCCATGAATATCACACACAATGGATCCATTCCAATATCAATATCATAGAGATGACGGAATACACAATGGATCTATGCCTCATCATGAATCAAGAGAACAATATACAAGTTAACTAAATAATGATTCTCCAAAAGGTACTAGTGTCATATGAGGTGTGGTACAGTCTTGCACAACTCGGGTAACAGAAAAATGTAAGGATGCTACTGTCGGCCCACAGTCTTCTATCCAAACCTCCTGAAGGTACAAATCCTACTCATGTGAATAAATGATATGAAGTTGAAGATGGAGGGAACATTTTGACTACCGATCATTGATGTATATCATTAACAAACCCAGGGTAAGCCACTGATGATGATAATGGGCACCAAGGTACCTAGTAAATTCTAACAAGTGTAAATAGATGTCTTGGAGTTGAACACCTACATAATCTATTGAGTAGAATACATTGGTGTATTCCCACTACCAAATAGTAAGGGAACCTACCATTGATGTTTTCAAACCCTAAGGTACTACCAAAACTCTAGACCTCATCTCCATAGCAATATGGTTGAATTTGATGGGAAGAGACCCATTGGAATGGAGGCATTAAGGAATCCTCCATCCTCCAACACGAAGAAGTATTAGGAATTGATTTGATTTGGAAAAGGACTAGGACAAATTTTTCCAGAACGGACCACCGAGTACATATTATGCATGCACCAAAAGTAAATAGTGCATGGAAAAGACCCCCTAAGCAACAACCAATAATTAAATCTATTGACCAGGGTGAGGATGTACACCAATGATGAAAATGGAATCCAAGGTACAACACAAATCCCTGAATGTGAATAAATTTCTTGACATCGAGCATCAAGGGAAACCACTCAATCAATGATCAATGATGGATTGTCTCTACTTAGCTCAAGGTGACTTTTAAATGATGTAAACATGGCCATTTTTATATGAATCTAGGTTAATGTCTTATAGGATATGAATTGTAGTCAATGAGACACAACATGCCTATGAGAAGTCAATGGAGACATTCCACACAAGCATGAGTATGAACACTGAGTGCACTGATACATAGTGAGAAGAACTGATACCATGGAATGGTTGACACATGAGGTGAAGGAAACTACAAAATAGATGACATAGGATATATCCTTGAATGGTGAGCTTGACACAAATAGTGACTTGGGAAGCTTTTGACACAAAGGAACTAGTAATATAAATATGCAATGTAGGAGAAATTGATAGAATCTCCATATGATTGGAAGAGTAACCAATTAAAGGAGTCCTAACTCTATGATCAAGGTTTAATCCTAAATCTAAATACTATAATACCAACTTGAATTTTAGACTCAAAACCGGTGCTTTTCTCAAAGATGACATGACTAGCTTCCACTAGTAAATAGACATTGGAGATCTTTCCCTTCCTTCTCTCTCTTTTTTTTAAATATTTGATTTTTTTGTCTTTTTCAAATTATAAAGCCTAAAAACTTATAAAATATGCTATAATACATGGGAGGAAACGCGTTTTAGGGACAAGCAAAACTAGTTCCAAATGCAAGGAACAAACCTATGCATAATGCAAGGAACACGAGCAATATAAGGACACTTAGGGGTTGTGTTTCCTCCCAGTAAATAGTGTCAAGTTGAAAAGGAAAAATGATGCAAGGATTAACAATAATGAGATAATAAATGAGGGCTTATAAAGAACTAAAAGATGAAATGCAACATTAGGTTCAAAAGCGCAAGCAAGAAATATGCAAATCCATTAACAATTTAAACACAAAATTTGGAGCCTTATAGGGAATGGACGAAAATAGATGAGGAAGAATCGCATGCAAATTCTTATCCAATTCATGGTAAAACTAAAAATTATTCTGAGGCTATGAGAAAAAATCACCATGGGAACCATTAAAATGGAAAGAGGGTGCTAAATATGGTGACCCACGATACATAGGCTTTGTTGCCAGACTTGTTGAAAATGCATATAGAGATGGCTAACAAACCAATATCTAACAATATCGACCTTATGGAAAATTATAGTGGAAAAAGGTTCAAATGCAGTATAATAAAAGGAAGGCCTAAACCTATATGCAAGTTTCTGATCCTTGCAACCATGAATCCTTAAGCAACCATGATCCTTAAGAAACCATGAATCCAACTGAAATTCATGTCTTCAAGAAACAACAATACCAAGATCATATTCAAAAAATCTAAAAGGAAATGTCTGATATAGATCACTTTGGTAGAACTATGTGCAACTTCAACATCTTCCACAACAAGCCTAAACAAGGAAGATTTTACTAGTGAAGACTCTAGAGTGCCAAGGGTTGAGGATCTATAATTAGTGAGATCATACTCAAAAGGAAAAGTGAGACTAGATTTGATTGAAACTGGCTCAAATACAGGGAGATGATCTTTGGAAAGGATGTCAACATCTAGAGTAATGTGAGACTGTATCATAGACTCCAGGAAAAAATCATATAAAGGAAGTATATCCTCCACGAGAGAACACATGTCAAAACATTCACTTGGACCAATAGGGTGGAGAGATGGATCTAATGTCCCCATTGGATAAGTGACCTGGTCAACTATGTGGCCCAGGTCTTGAGAAGGTAAGCATGAACATAGAGGATTCTTCTCAGTAGAAATTAGAAACCAAGGAGATAAGGCCATAGACAAGGCCAGAGTCATCTGACTACACCCAATTTCATTAGAAGGTTCTCGTAACTTCCAAGGGTTATTAAAGTAAGAGGTCTTAAATTGAGACACCTTTCGAGTGGAAGTCATGGAAACTATTGAAATTGTGTGTACCGGAGATGCATTGGCATGCAATTCAAGTGGGTGTAAATTAAATGTTCCCATTAAAGTAGGATACATCTCCACTACAACATTTTCACAATCCATGGCGGAATGGCTTACTAGGGGAATATTAGATCCATTATCGTGGTTGAACTCATTTCTGCTTAAGGATAGTTGGTCAATTGTAACAATATTTCCTTCATGAGGAAACTTAATGACATGAAAGATTGTCGAGACTATTGACATCATAGCTTGAGCCCAAATTCTTCCTAACAACAAGTTATAGTCAAGTGGAGTGTCAACAACTTCTGCATCAACTTTTATTTTCTTCCCCCCTATCTCTACTAGAAGATCTAGGATAATTCTGTGAGGTGGGAAAATGTGGTAATCAAAATATTTCAACATGGCCACAGGAACAACTACTTTAGGTGATCCTAGAGCCTTCCAACATGATAAATACATGACACATGTGGAGGCACCCTATTCAACAAAAGTACAATGTATTTTGGTATTTCCATATGAAACCTAAATCTAGAATGCCACATGATGGGGTAAATCAGGCTTCCAATATTCAAAATTAAATGTTACTACCTAATTTTCCATGGAGTTTATGGCTCCTAAAGCTGATAGAAATGTCTTCCATTGAGTAGGACAACTCTGGAGGACATGATGGTTACAATGAGGCTCTCAAATCCTTTTACAATAAATAGGAATGTCCAAAACCCTAGACATCCCAGAACCTAACACTAGAAGATGAAGCGCCAAAAGTCATATGGGCCCCATTTGGGTAAGTTAGTACATCAACTTCCTGGGGTCGTAACTTTTGCATACAATCTCCGTTTGGGGCGCACGATAGCTCATTAGAAAGATCTATCTGAGGAATATAGCCTATTAAATGAAATTGATGATCAAATTCATTGTTAAAAGATACCCCAAAAAACATCGTTTAGGGCCTCAAAACGGCCCCGAAAGCTCAGGACCCAAAAAACTGCTAAAAATAGTAAATTACGAAAATTGCCAGAAGACTATTTTGAGCCAGTTGGAAGAGGTGGGACGCCACCGATATCCACCTAGATCAATCCTCCCTCCTTAGGAATCAATGGTCTCCATTGCGTTGAGTTCCTCCATCAGATAAGGAACTTTCTGCTGAATTTGGCCCCGGGTGAGCCACTTGCCTTGGTGCAGGAACTGCCCTGCTTTAACAACTCGATAAAGTTGGATCCTTTGATGTCAAGTGCCCTTGATCTGTGTGTCTACAATATGATCACTGGATTCCTATTGCAGGTAGTCAGGGTTGACCTCTGTTGGTGTCAACTGCTCTACTATCTCTTAGGTGTCTAATAATGGTGGGAAATATGGCCGAAGGAGAGCCACGTTGAAGACTGGATGCAGACCAAGGAAGGGGGGAATGTTGAGCTCAAAAGCAATGTCACCCACTACCTTGGTGATGGTGTACGACCCATAATGGAGTGGGAGAAGCTTTCGATGGGGCCCTGTAAGGCGTTCTTTCTGCAAATGCAACCAAACTTTGTCGCCCACCTGAAACTTATGTGGAACCTGATGTTGATCATGGCACTGCTTGTACATGGCATTAGACTTTTGTAGAATATCTTGAACCTGTTGGCAGATATGCTGGATCCGTTCAATGAACCGGGTGGCTTTGTCAGCTTCTGGAGACGAGTCGGCCGAGGTGGTTTCCAGGGGAAGTGCAACATCCAATGGGCCCAATGGTTGGAATCCCAACCCCACCTGAAAGGGACTGTGGCTAGTTGAGCTATGCAGGGCTTGATGCTGGACATAGGGAAGACTCTCATCCCATGTGTGGGGGTGTGTTGAATTGTACATGCGCAAGATATGTACGACCATCCGGTTAACGACCTCGTTTTGACCGTCTGTTTGGGGATGGAAGGCAGTGGATTTGGTGAGCTTGGTATCCAGCAGTGACCAGAGGCTCGACCAGAATGAGTTGAGGAACCGAATGTCATGGTCTGAGATAATGGTATGTGGGATCCCAAAATGTACCATACTCGTTCAAAGAAGAGATTGGCAGTTGCTTCTACTGTGATGTTCTTCTTGCAAGCAGCTAGAATCGCCATCTTGGAAAAGCGATCAATAACCACAAAAACACAGTCGTTTCCCCTCTTGGTGGATGAGAGGCCCGACATGTAGTCCATTGAGATGGATTCCCACGGCCTGTCAGGAGTAGGTAGAGGGGTGTACAGGCCCTATTTCTTAGTGGTCGGTTTGGAAATAACACAAGTAGTGCAGGACCTAATATACTTGCCGACATCGTGGTGAAGTTTCAGCCAGGAGAAATGTTTCTACAGCACTGCCACCGTCTTTTCGACGCCAAAATGTCCTGCCACCTGACTATAGTGAGCTTCCCAAATCAGCTTCGTGCGCTCGCTTGATGGAATGCAATATGGCCTAGACAGCACAACAACCTGTCCTGAAGATGGAAATTAGCGACCACTGAGTTGGTGCCCAACATTTTATAGGTGGTGGAGAAGTCAGAGTATGTCTCGTAGAGGTGGGGCATTCTGGACGTCTCGTAGCTGCAAGAGTCTAGCATCGTGGTGAGTGCCGCAACAGGAGGTCGACTAAGGCAGTCAACAACTCGGTTGGTACTCCCTGTTTTATATTTGATGAAGAGGTGGAACTGCTGTAATTATGTTGACCACTTCTATGGCGGTCATTCTACAACTTTCCTTGGGTCTGCATGAACTGTAGTGGCTTGTGATCAGTGTGGATGGTCGTCTCCTCCCCAAGAATGTAATGTCTCCACTGGCTGCAGGCTTGCACAATGGAGTACATTTCTTTGTCATAAGTAGGGTACTTACGGACAGCATCTGATAGTGTCTCACTATGATATGCCACGGGGTGGCCGTGTTGTGTGAGAACGATGCCCACAGCATAATCTGAAGCATCTGTCTCGTTCTCAAAGGGATGTTGCAGGTTCGGTAATCAGAGTATTGGCGATGAGCACAAAAGCTTCTTCAATTCATCGAAGGCTTGTTGTTGGTACAGGCCCCACACAAATTTTTCCTTACCGCCACCCTTGGTTACTTGGCTGAGGGCCCATGCGATATGAGAGAATCCTAGCACGAACCGGTGATAGAAATTGGCAAGGCCCAAGAAGCTCCGAATTTCAATGAGTGTGGTTGGGGTGGGCCAGTCACGGATGACCTAGATCTTGGCTGGATCCACATGCACACCATGTTGATCAATGATGTAGCCTAAGTAATGCACCTTGTCCATGCCGAAGGAGCATTTTTCCAAGTTTGCATATAGTTTGTGCTGCTGGAGGGTGTGTAGAACCTGCTAAATATGTTGCAAGTGTTTCGCCCAAGTCTTGTTGTAGATGAGGATGTTATCCAAATACACCACTACAAAATTATTGGAAAAAGGTCGTAGGATATCGTCCATCATCCTCATAAAAGTTGTTGGAGCATTTGTCAAACCAAAGGGCATGACCAACCATTCAAAAATACCTTCTTTTGACTTGAAGGCAGTCTTACATATATCTATATGTTCTATTGGGACCTGGTGGTAGCCAGACTTCAGATTAATCTTACTGAAGTATTTGGCCCCGTGAGTGTATCAAGGAGGTCGTCGATTCGGGGAATCGGGTACCGATTGTGGATTGTGATTTTATTCAGGGCCTGGTAATCAATGCAGAGTCACCAGGTCCCATCTTTCTTTTGTACAAGCACGATTGGGCTCCCACAAGGTGATGAGCAAGGATGGATGTGCCCCTTGTGGAGCAATTCTTGGATATGCCTCTTGATCTCCTCGTTTTCCAACAGAGAGCGACAATAGACTGGCCCATTGGGTAGCGGTGCGCCTGGGGTCAGATCGATGGGACGCTTGACCTGGTAGTGCAGAGGTACCCCGGTAGGAGAGGAGAAGATATCTGAGTATCCTTCCACCACCTTATCCACTTGCTTCTAGTGTGTAGAGAGATCGGTCATGGAGGCCTTGGATGTGGCTGCGATATTTCTCTCACTCTGAGAGCGAATCACGACGAAGAAAAATTTCCCAGTCTGAGAGATGACCTTCCTGCATTGCTTGTCAAAGATCAAGGAAATAGCACTAGGAGGGACTTCCTTGGGTATCCTGTACAATTTCATGTTCAAAGAAATAATAACACTACGAGGCCTGGACTCATATACAGCATGACCTTTCCATAAATAAGGTTGGCCCAAAAGAACATATGAAACTTCGAGAGGAGAAAAATCACACAATACCTCATCCTTGAAGGGATTGATGCTGTATGACAGTCAGAACTGTTGGCTGACGCGGAGATCGCTTCCTTTGCAGAGCCATCCAATGGTGTAGGATTGTGGGTGTGGTGTTGTCGGAAGGGCTAGGCGCTTGACGAACTCTGCAGAGATGAGTTTCTTCTGGCTACGGCTATCAACGATGAAATGTAGCGGGGTGCCTTTTACCCACATCTGTGAATGGAAGAGGCGTTCTCCTTCTTCTGGCTCATCTGGCTCATCAGGCTGGAGTTTGGTGGTAGCAATGGTGGCACTGGGTTACGCTTCAATGATCTGTCTTCCCCTTTCTGGTTGGGACTCAATGTCATAATCCGCATCTAATTCAGATGCTTTCACTTAGGCCACCAGTGACTGCTTTGAGCAACAGTCAGCAGTGTTATGCCAAGGGCTCTTATGGAAGTCGTACCACTTCTCGGTATCTTTCTTTGTCTTTCCGGTGTCCTTCTTTGCTTCTGGCTTGGAATGGTTGTCCTAATACTGTCCATCTTTTCTCTATCCTTTATTCTATGGGTTGGGGTCACCCTTTCCTGTCTTTTTCTATGAGGGTTTCCCAGGCCCAAACTGTTGCATCCTTTGTTTGAGATTCTGCTCGATTTTGACGGCATATCAGTAGGCCGCACCCAAAGAAGAGATGTCCAGAAATTCCATTTCGGTCTGGATGTATCTATGCAGACCACTGTGATACTTGAGCACCAGATGTCGCTCTGAATCCCTGATACCCAGCTTGGTGCGTAGGGTATGGAAGATATTTGTGAACTCTGGAACTACTTGGTCTCTTTCCTGTCGCAGCGTGGTCCATTTGGTATACAAGTTGTCATAACTTCCAACAGGCTAGTATTGTTCCTTAATAGCATCCTTAAAGGATTCCCAGGTGGCCATGACTGAAAAATAATGAGGTTTCATCTGTGTCCTTTTGTTCGCAGACAGTTTCCCATCAATCTTTGACATGGGGAATGGCTTTGAGAAGCGCAAAAGTAATCTTTTCTCTATTCGAGAAGTTATGGACAGAAAAATACCCTTATAGTAGATTCAACCACTTATCTACAGCATCTGCATCTATTTGACCTTCAAACATAGGAATATCGAACTTGATTTGTACCTTGAAGGGGGTGGCACCTCTGCTCGAGGAGGATGCGTCGCTTGTTGGTAGTCGTCGAAGGATTTGCGTGAGACTATCCATCATCTCGTTCTTCTGTTGCGTGAGGGATTCCTCAAGAAACATTTTGAAAGGATATCCTGTCCCGTCATCTTTCTTTTCTCCCACCATGGGAGGTCGCTTGGGCATGTAAGAGATTTTGTCCTCAAGAGAAAAGCTCGAGACCCAATTCTTTGTACCCTGACCTCATTGGGGACATGCATTAAGACGACAAGGAGCAGACCGCTCTGATATCACTGATCTGGATTTTATGAGCAGAAAAAAATGAATACAGATTATTACCAGATGCTTAACACAAAATAACAGAGTACAGTAAAACTGGTTTTCTATTCAATAAGGAAAGAAGTTAAAACTGTAAAATGCAGCGGAAAACAAGCTTGCTGGAATGGTGGCAGCTTATTTCCGAGAAGAGATGTGACAGCTGCGCTCATTCAGAACAAGATGGTTACAATGAGGCTCTCAAATCCTTTTACAATAAACAGGAATGTCAAGAACCGTAGACATCCAAAACCTAACCCTAGGAGACGAAGCACCAAAAGTCATGTGGGCACCGTTTGGGTAAGTTAGTACATCAACTTCCCGGGGTCGTAACTTTTGCATACAATCTCCGTTTGGGGCGCATGATAGCTCATTGGAAAGATACCTCATTGGAAAGTTCTATTCAAGGACTATAGCTAAACATAAAAACTTGATCACTAATTTGATGATCAAAATCGTTGGCAAAAGATACCCCAAAAAACATTGTTTAGGGCCTCAAAACGGCCCTGGAAGTTCAAGACCCAAAAAACTGCTAAAAATAGTAAATTACGAAAATTGCCAGAAGACTGTTTTGAGCCAGTTGGAAGAGGTGGGACGCCACCAATATCCACCTGGATCAATTGAGAGTGGACATTGCACAAGGATCTTATGTAAAATGTTATACTCTGCTATAATTTTGGGTAGCATAGGTGTTTTGATTGTAGGTGGAATTTTTAAGAACCCCCTTTGGTATACTAGGCATAGTAACATTGACTAGATTCTCTGTGTGTAATGCATAAGTTACTTTAGTTGCAGGAGTTTCCTTTCCTTTGGACGTAGACATATTGGTTTCATAATTTTTATTTCTAGTCTAGACATTTACATCCTATTGACACTTGAAAACTTTTCTTTGGATTATGTTTCTTGTGATGCCCTAAAGGGATTCCTAAGGAATTTACGGTTCGAATAATTTAATAAAATATCACACTATTAATGGGAGAGGTTAAATAAAAATAAACATCAAAACCAATTAGCATTTCTTGTATTACAAATTATATAAATATATGTCAGAGATATGGATCTAGCTGAACTAGCTTACCTATCTTAGCAATCAATAACATATCAAGTAAATAAGAACAGAAAGAGAACAAGGAAAAGAATACACCAGATATACGTGGTTCACCCAATTGGGCTACGTCCGTGGGAAGGTTTTCTTCGTATTATCTCCAGAAATCTCCTTCAATCTTACAAGAGAGCAACTACAAATAACCCCAATACAATATAATAAAGCTTGTGATCACAATACCATGTGTCAATACTATGTATGATCGTATATCGCTTTATCATGCAATGTTATGTAATGAGACTCCCTTGACCCTATTATATACCAAGAGATGTGGAGGAATTACTCTCACATATTGCATGTGGGATAATATAATTCTCCATAATAACATCTCTTTAAATAATGATGGATATCAAGAGTATACTTTACCATAATGAATATGGGATATAATGTATTACTCTTTTACATAATATTGTGGATAACTTTCGACATAATACAAAGACATTATTGCCTTCCAAGGAATATAAAATATTCCAACACTCCCCCTTAGTAATGGATGGGAGAAAATCCCTTTCTAACACTAAGGAAGGAAGGAGTCATTACTGCTCCAGCCCTTGATGACAACTTCCCTCTTTGACGAACCGGCAATAATTAATTAATGCAAACACACGAGATATCAGAAATAATAGAACTCAGAATCACTTTTATATTGATCACAGGCCACTTCGAGGGGGCAACCTCCTTTGAGCAAGCTCAATACAATTAACTTCACAGTGCCTTCAGAGGCCTCAACACACACTTATATACTAAGTCTAGGCGCCAATACTATGAGTCAAAACCATGGGCCAATACAAACTATGGATCAACAAAACTATGGGCGACTTACAAAGCATATGCACCAACAACAATAGCACAAACTATGGATCAAAAAATACTACGTGACGACTTACAAAGCATATGCGTCCAACAACAATATACTAACAAAGTAAAGACATGGGTTCCTAACATCCCCTCTCCCTTAGAAAAATCTTTGTCCTCAAAGCTTTAGATGTGGAAATTGATGCAGAATCTGAAGGAGTGGTTCCCCTGTAGCATCCTCGGGTTGCATTCTGGGACACTGGCACCTTTTGAGTTTCAGGGAGGATTGCATGGAAGGTTGTAGACAAAGAAGAACCATATCAGCTACGTGAAAAGTGTGCGTAGAATGGTGTTGATCGGCCAGTTGTTGCAGTCGAATTCTTGCCAGGTGAAGATTGTCCTGTAGAATGAGAAGAAGTTGATCGCGGTTTCGAAGCATTGAGTCAATTGCCTAAACTGGGGAGCTGCTGAAGGTGTATGGAAGAAGAACCGGCAGTGCCTGTCCAGAGACTACGTCATATGGTGTCCTTTTAGATGTGGTATTGTACCACGGGAGTGCTTCTAGGAAATCCATCGAAATAGTTGTCCAAATCTGGGTGGGGATGGGCAAGGGTTCGAGCAGTCCCGAAAGTTGTATCGTTTAACCCTTGTTGACCTAGCAAGTATCACAGTCAACCACCATCCGTTGAATTTTCATTTTCAGTCCCTGCCAAAAGAAGTTACATTGTTCTTGGTCATATGTTTTGAGGAACCTAGAGTGGCCTGCCGATGAAGAAGCATGGAGTTCATAGAAGAGATAGCCTCGTTGAACAGATTGCAACCAATTTGGAACAAGCAGAGAAATAGTTGTAATAGAAACGGGTCATCAAATGTGCGAGAAGGAGCATCTCCCACCATATTGTCCTTACCCTTCTGATAAGTGGTCGCATAGTCATAACCCATGAGTTGGATAACCCATTTTAGGTGTGCTAGGGAGGAGACCCGTTGTTCCAGGAAATTTTCCAGACTCTGGAGATCAGTCTTGATGCAGAAATAATGCCCCAATAGGGATGGCTGCCACTTCTGTACTGCATGAAAAATAGCCATCATGTCCTGCTGAAATGTAGATGAGTGCTTACTGGAAAGGTCTCTTGAAGGCGACAATCCCACTGGTGCAACAAAGACACTTGCATATCTATCCAAGGAAGTAGTGGAGACTGTTGGTGGGTGCATCTGAATGGAATGGAGCTGAGCGATGACACCATGTGAATTCTTCTTAAGGAGATTTTCCAAGCGATGTGAACTGATGATGCAGAGAGACCCTGGTTGTAAGCCTGTGAATTTGTGTTGTGTCCCATTGACTGAAAACTGCATCCAAAGTGAAGCAAAATCCCATAAGATGGGGCCAAATGTGCGTAACCATTGAGCACCGAAAACCACATCACATCCGCCTAAGGACAGGAAAACATGTCAGAACGCAGGTTATAATATTCCATAGAGATACTCACATTGTGACACTTCCCCTTGCAAGGTAAGGTGCCCCCATTGGAAACCATGACTTCAAAGTTGGAGCAAGGATGGACAAAACAATTAGCCTGTTTGGCAGTCCTAGGGTCAATGAAGTTATGAGTGCTACCAGAATCAATGAGTATGGTAAGAGAGAGCTTATTGAAGTATCCCCTCACCCGCATTGTTTTTGGACTGGTGACGCCGGTTACAGCATGGAGAGAGATCTCGGGTGGGTCGTCCAGAGATGGGGTGTCAACAGGCGGGTGCTAAATGTCGACCTGATCATCGACTGTATCTGGAGCTTCTTCACCAAGTTCAGAGGTAGGCAAAGAATCCACATCTAAGAGATAGAGCTTTTGTTGAACACATCTATGTCCCCAAGTGAATTTCTCATCACAATTATAACAAATCCCTTTTTCTTGGCATGCCTGCATCTTGGTTTCAGAAAAATGCTTGATAGGAGTCGGTGGAGGAGCTAGCGGGATGAGACGTCGTTGAGAACCCATATTTCGGAAGGGAACAAAAGTGGGTTTGGAGCACTGTTGGGATGCAATCTTGTCTTCTACCAACTTAGCCATACCTAGGACTTCCATCATTGTGTTGGGACATAAAATTTTAACCTCTGACCGGATTTCATCCTTAAGACCACTGATAAAACAACTCCGGTAGAATTCATCAGACAATCATTCTATGTGATTGGCTAGGTTCTCAAATTCTATATGATACTCTCTCACTGTGCCAATTTGGTGAAGTTTAGTGAGTGCTCCTGTGAAGTCATCAAAAGCACTAGGACCAAATCGTGGCAAAAGGCGTTGGCAAAAATCTATCCAGTTTGGCTCGAGATGAGCTTTGATGTACCAACGGTACCATTGAAGGGATTCCTATTCCAAATGAAAGGATGCAAGTGGAACTTTCTGGACATTAAAAGTATTATGCAAACTGAAATATTGTTCTACTTGGTATATCCATCCAGTCGGGTCAGTACCATTGAAGTGAGGAAAATCAAGCTTCGCCCAAGAAAATTGCTGGAAGAAAAGAACCCGGTGGATGCAAAAGATTCTGGTTATTGGTTATTGTACATGGCTGAATGCTGAAGATGGAGGCTAAGAAATTTTTCATCCAGATCTTGGAGTTTGCTTTGGATGGTTTCAAGTGCTTCCTCCATGCTTTTTGCTCCTACGCGGGTGATAACCATAACTAGGAGTTTTTTTTTTTTTTTTTGAGGAATGGATAGTGTTACACCTAAAATCTACCCATCATCATGATTTAGTGTATACATCCCTGAAGTCATCTGGACCAAGTTCTCATTTGGAGGATTTGTACTCAGTTTGTACATCCTTTTGAGAGGTCGTCGCAGGTTGCACACTAGCAACATGCGACGTCGCAGGTTGCTTCATAGCAGGGTGCGATGAGGTCTGTTAATGGGAAAAAATAGCCATTTCAAGATCTTTCTAGAAGCTTGCCCATTTGGGGGCCTATCCCTGATCTCTTGGAGAGTTGGTACTAGACCCCTAGCCTGTTGGGAAGATCCCCTATCTCTCTCCTACCATCTCTCATCCTATCCTATCCATAACCTCATCCACTTAGTCCTATATATATGAGGCTCACTCCCATACCAAAGGGAAGAAGACTAAGGTATCCATATGCTGGTGAAATCCACTTTGGAGGAAGACTATGGTATTTACATGCTGGTGAAATCTCTCTTAGGACACCTTCACTCACCTCTTGGAGAATTCATGCTTCCTTGGAAGGGCTTGGAAATTGGCTTGTGTGGAGAAGGGCTACTACATTAAGTCATTGGTTGTGGTTCTATATCTCTATCATCTACTCCTCTATTTGCAGTAATACAAATTCTTTCCACCAATGTCGTTCTTGAAGTCTGATGATATTGTGTTGTTTACCTGCTTAACTGTTTACATAGATCTCTTATTGTATAGATGCTCTTTACTCGTTTCTCTTTTCTATGTCTTAACAGGTCTTGCAGCTTGGATCTGACGACCTCGGGACGTGGAGCAACATTCAAGAGAAAGGATCGCGAATCAAAGAGGTAAGACATATAGTACTTTATCCTTAGGTAGATCTAGGAAACGTGTTTGTAGTCTGTTCTATTTGTTCTAGACTCACATTGAGCTAGGGAGATTCAGCTCGCCTCCGGTCGAGTGGATTGTCCGGTAACAAATCTGGCGACCATACTGGGGATATGCTCACCTATGACAAAGTATTGTTGGGATGCATCCCAACTCTGTAGCATGTGTGTCAAGAACGGGACTTGGGCTCTCATCCCTTGTACCCGAAAGAACTTGAGCAACCCATAGTTTCGCAAAGCATCCACACATTGTGGATCATTTGCGGCTTTCTCATCCTCTATATCGTGTTCTCTCTCTCGCCACTCTAGTACCATCTCTGCTTGCTAGGAACCTACCAAAAGGGGCATTTAAAGCATGTTAGGTCCTTCTCCAACTTGCACAAACTCAGTTTTTGGAAGATCTTTGATGTTTGGCATGTGGGTTTCTGCCATCATGCCTCGCTTTCATATACAGCACGACGTCGTCGCAGGTCCCCCTTTCGAGACTTGCGACGACCCAGGATCGTCGCAAGTCCCGAAAGGGCCACTTGCGACGAGCCGAGGGCACATTGGCCCCTCCCCAAACCATCAAAAAACTCAAAAAATGAACAAAAATGGAAAAACTAAACCACTACAAAGTTGTTGGCTGAGATTTCGGCCTACCTGGTCCGGATGGTTGGTGAAATGGCAAATCCTAGCTTCCGGAATTGGCAAAGGAATTTTTGGCTCCAAATTGGTACTTCTCCACCCAAATTGGCAATTTGAACAATAATTATATTTTAGGCCCATATTTCTATTTATAGAATGGAATGGAATATTTCTTTTCAAATATTTTGATGCTTTTGGGCCATTTACTATAGTTTTGACCGTTTGTCATTATATTTAGGACTATTTGACACTTCTTCTAGTGTACAGGAGTCGTAGAGTGGTCTTTTGTAGTGTTTCTCGCATTACCAATGGTAATTACAGGTATGAACATTCCTTTGAACGTTTTGTCGTTATTATTTTTGTTAGTCACATTAATTGCATGAGGATGAGTTCACTCTTCGTTTGTTCTCGTACTCACCAAATCATGAGAAAAAGTACCGAGTTATGATTTATCACTTTTTCGGGCTCGTTAAACTCCCACGGAAAAGGACACCCGCTGGAGTCCATAGTTAAGCTCTTTTCAGACTCCATAAAATTGAAAAGATTGCCAAGCGAACTTGTCGCGTTCACGCTTGTTAAAGTATTTGAATGGTCGTCTTCCTGGTGATAGTTTACCCCTTTTTCGGACCAGGGGGCACTAATTACGAAAAAGGAATACTCCAGCCAATCATGACTAGAAGAGTCCTCTCCCGCGTTGTTTTACCCTTTTCTGGGCGATGAGGCTAACTTTACGAAAAAGGACCATTGGAGTCTTCTTAGTTCTTTTCAGACTCTCTAAATATGAAATGATGACCGAGTTTACCTTCTATGGACTCGTTAAATTTTCACATTGAAGGGCCCTCCATGGGACGAACCCCTCCTATCCTAGGTTCGGAAAATATTTGGGATTGGACTCATCTATGAGATGAGCTATACCGAGAATCTGGTTACCCTCATCAAGCTCGTTAAAAAACACATGAGGCACTCATCGTTCATGATGGGGAAAAAGGAAAGTGTTTGTGTTACATAACTTAGTGGAAGTATATAGTCGTTCTTGAACATGGTACTCATCTGCATTTACATACCAATGCTTGGGTCGTCTATTTGTCTATGACTCCCCGCTTACTTTTTTATTCTTGTTACTCCTCTGAGTCATTCGGAGAAAGATTCCACTATCAGTTGCATTAGAAGTTTGCGTCATTCTCATTTCAATACTGCCAATTCATGCCATGCCCATGTTCAAGAACATATTCATCACTCATTATTTTCAGTCAGTACACACGTCGTCATGCCGTTGTCACTTTGAGTCAGTCTCACATGTTATTGTACCATCCGATCCACTCTACACATATTTTGTCGTGTTTCATGTCGATTGATGGGGGATTCATTATGGCTCTCCTTCGACGGATTCATCCTTGTCGACTTCAGCTCATCATCCAAGGATTGAATCTAGAAACCAGTCAAGTACCTTGGTCCTGCATGCCTCAATGGCAGGTCACCTCGCTTTCATCATGAGTTTACATCATTGAATCTTGATTGAAAGATTTCATCTTGCATTCGACATCAACTCATTTATTCACGCTTGATGATATGTACTGTGATACCTTGGGAATCATTGACATTAATGGTGATCTCCCTCGCACTTGTTAATGGTTTACATCAATGACCGGTAATCAAGTGGTTTCTACCATGTTCGATGTCAAGACATTTGTAATCACATGGATAGATTTGTATCATTGCGGGTTCAGCTTGAAGACCCTGGGGAGTCATGTTTTTACCCAGGTTGCGATGGAGTTTGTATTGAGTCATATTACATGGATCCACTTTTGTATTGGTCATGGCTATGTTATCATCTTATCATGTATCTACGCTTGTGTCTAGTAGCCATGATTGTGTTCAGTCGGTCATTACTCCCATGGATCTACAATGTATTGGTCAACATCCATGTTGTACTACATATGAGATTGTCAGTTCAGAGTCAGTTGTACTGCAACAATGTCCTCCATCCAACAAGTCTTTTTCCATTATTTCTATCAAAGCACTTCACCTGTACATCCTTAACAGCTTCATGCTTTGGGGGGCATTCTATTACACCTAAAATCTACCCATCATCATGATTTAGTGTATACATCCTTGAAGTCATCTGGACCAAGTGCTCATTTGGAGGATTTGGACTCAGTTTGTACATCCTTTTGAGAGGTCATCGCAGGTTTCACACTAGCAACATGCGACGTCGCAGGTTGCTTCATAGCAGGGTGCGACGAGGTCTATTAATGGGAAAAAATAGCCATTTCGAGATCTTTCTCGAAGCTTGCCCATTTGGGGGCCTATCCCTGATCTCTTGGAGAGTTGGTACTCAACCCCTAGCCTGTTGGGAATATCCCCTATCTCTCTCCTACCATCTCTCATCCTATCCTATCCATAACCTCATCCACTTAGTCCTATATATATGAGGCTCACTCCCATACCAAAGGGAAGAAGACTAAGGTGTCCATATGGTGGTGAAATCCACTTTGGAGGAATATTATGGTATCTACATGCTGGTGAAATCTCTCTTAGGACACCTTCACTCACCTCTTGGAGAATTCATGCTTCCTTGGAAGGGCTTGGAAATTGGCTTGTGTGGAGAAGGGCTGCTATGTTAAGTCATTGGTTGTGGTTCTATATCTCTATCATGTACTCCTCTATTTGCAATAATACAAATGCTTTCCACCAATGTTGTTCTTGATGTGTGATGATATTGTGTTGTTTACCTGCTTAATTTTTTACATAGATCTCTTATTGTATAGATGCTCTTTACTCGTTTCTCTTTTCTATGTCTTAACAGGTCTTACAGCTTGGATCTGACGACCTTGGGACGTGGAGCAACATTTGGGAGAAAGGATAGCGAATCAAAGAGGTAAGACGTCTAGTACTTGATCCTTAAGTAGATCTAGGAAACGTGTTTGTAATCTGTTCTATTTGTTCTAGACTCACATTGAGCTAGGGAGATCTGGCTCGCCTCCGGTCGAGTGGATTGTCCAGTAACATATAGAAAAACACAAACAAAAGCTTATTTAGTAAAGGAAAATTTGGATTTGGGAAAAACTCGGATGGGTAATTGGGGTTTGACTAGGTTTTGGACACTTTCTGATGGATAGGGAAGCAAAAAATGGGGATTTCAGAGGCGGGGTGAAAAAATGAGAAAATTTGGTAGAGTGGGACAAAGAAGCAGAATTAGGAAAGGAACACAGTGGCAAAATTTGAAGGCGTTTGGGTGAAAATCGAAGGAGTTATGGAAAACCCTAAAAATAGAAAAATGTGGGATTTCTGGTCTTGGGAAGTGGAATTTGGGATAGGGTCTTCAAGAATGAAATATGCAGAACGGGATTGCAGGGGTGTCAGGGAAGTTTCAAGGAAAACAGAGTTGAAACAAGGGAGATATGGCCCCAAAACATAATTTTATACTTTTTTTTTCACGAATGGATCTGCAACGGCGCGGAAGGGATCGAAAACAGATAGATCGACGGAAGGGATCGGCAACATATGGATCTGATACGACGCCGAATGGATAAAAAATGGCTGGATCTGAAATGGCTGGAGCTGGAACGACTGTCACAATGGATCTGAAATGGCTGGATTTGAAATGGCTGGGAATGGATCTGAAATTGCATGGAAGTGATCGGCAACAGTTTAGCTGAAAAATAGATATGGACCCCAGGTATGTGCGGCTTCCTATCGGTTCAGGGGATTCAATCGGCCACCAATGTTGTCTGACGGCTTGCATATTGGGGCAGTACCCTTCACTCCACAGCTCAGGTAAAACTGATAACCGCTTTGCCACAAACAACAGCTCTTTGTTTACCTCACGGGTGGGAACTAGTCAATCAGGTAGGGGTCATTGCCCTTTCACTGGTAGGCCCTCTCAATGGGCCAGCTACTTTCGGGTTCCTGTGGTACTCCTCACAATGAGTTTTAGGGCTTATGTCCAAGTACTTCCCACAATTAAGTGGATAGGGATTATTCCCATATCCGAAGCTGCGACAGATGTGAAAAAAAAAATTGACAAAAATTTCACCTAGCAATCCCAAGAAAGTGCTCTGATACTAGATGTGACGAACCTGCAATAATTAATTAATGCAAATACACGAGATATTAGAAATAACAGAACTCAAAATCACTTTTATATTGATCACAGGCCACTTCGAGGGGGCAACCTCCTTTGAGCAAGCTCAATACAATTAACTTCATGGTGCCTTCATAGGCCTCAACACACACTTATATACTAAGTCTAGGCGCCAATACTATGAGTCAAAACCATGGGCCAATACAAACTATGGATCAACAAAACTATGGGCGACTTACAAAGCATATGCGTCAACAACAATAACACAAACTATAGATCAACAAATACTACGTGACGACTTACAAAGCATATGCGTCCAACAACAATATACTAACAAAGTAAAGACATGGGTTCCTAACACTCTCATCCCATGTAAAGAGCGAATATGCACATACTTCGTTGTTGTAAAGGATTTCGTGAAGATATCGGCTGCTTGCTGCTCGGTAGGACAATACTCAAGATAAGGAATACCATTTGCGACGAGAACTCGAATGTAATGAGCATCAAGGTCGAGATGCTTTGTCTTGGAGTGATATACCATATTATAAGCAAGTTGAATTGCACCCTGATTATCACATTTCAACATAGTGGACGATTTTGGAACCAGACCAAGTTCAGTGAGAACATGCCGTAACCAAACTGCTTCTTTAGCTACTTCTTTAGCTGCTTCTTTGGTTGTTGTATACTCTGCTTCACACAAATATAAAGAAAGAGTCTTTACCTTATTGTTGGACAAGGAAATCAGACCTGAACCAAGTTGAAATAGATAACCAGCATGACCGTCGATTAGAACTGTCACCTGCCCAATTAGAATCTGTATATCCAGAAAGAGAAACTGTAGCACTGCTTGAATAAAAAACACCATAATACAATGTCCCCTATAAATATCTCGAAATTCTCTTGGATGCCTTCCAATGAATTTCATGAGGTTGCTGCATGAACCGAGAAACCATACTGATGACAAAAGAGAGATCTGGTATGATGTGAGTAAAATATATCAAACTGCCTATGTGTTGATGATAAAGAGTAGCATCAACAAGAGGAGTAGTACACTCAACAGTTAACTTTACACCAGACTGAAATGGCGTAGGAGCAGGTTTACAATCACTCATATGGAAACAAGCCAATAAATCTGTAGCATACTTCGGTTGAGAGAGAAGAAAACCATCTACCATATGCCAAATTTGAAGACCCAAGAAATCGTGCAATATACCTAGATCTTCCATTTCAAAATGCTTTTGAATATTACTTTTTATACTTTGAATTAAAACAAGTTGCCTACCAGTTATAATAATATCATCCATATATAACACAATAGTGAGGATATGATCACAAAAGTTCTTAACATACAGATTTGGATCAAATAGACAACGCTTAAAACCATTATTCAATAAATATGTATCAATTTTTTCATACCAAGCCGTAGGTGCTTGCTTGAGACCATATAAATACTTATGTAATTTGCATACTAAACTTGATGATTCAGCATTAATAAAACCATGAGGTTGTGGCATATAGATATCTTCATTAAGATTACCATTTAAAAAAGCACTTTTAACATCCATTTGGTGTATTTCCCATTTATAAGATGAAGAAAGAGATAAGATGGTTCTTATTGTATTCATTTTAGCAATAGGAGAAAAAGTTTCACTATAATCAATACCTTCAAGTTGATTAAAACCTTTTGCAACTAATCAGGCTTTATATTTTCCAATCTGTCTTTCTGCAGTAAACTTAGTTTTATAAATCCATTTACAACCATCTAAATTCTTTCCCGAAGGAAGAGGAACAAGAGACCAAGTCTTGTTCTTCATAAGAGAATCATACACAACAGACATAGCTTCTTCCCAGTGAGATTTACCCTTAGCTTGAGCATAAGAGGTAGGATCATCTGTGGCCAAAACTTTGGTCATAAGAGAAAAGTTATATCTAGTTCTACGAGTATCAGAAGGGTTACCGATCTCACTACCTAAGTTTTCTGGTCCCAAACAAGAAGGTTAGCAGGAACATAAGTCACTTCAGGAGCTTCGAGACTTTCAGGTGGAACACTTGAAGAAGAGGGTGAACTAAAATCAACAACAAGCTCAGAACTAGAAGGAGTAACAGAGATAGGAGTAACAAAAGACAATGGAATATTTAGGGTAACATGAGGTTCTATAGACTCGGGTGGTGGAGATGTTGGTTGTGGAGCCAGATCTTCCAGTCTCATAGATGATATTGTCTTAGCCGTGTACCCCAGCTTTATATGATATGCAAATCGACTGTACACTCATTCCCCAACCTTGGGCTATTTCACCAACAGATTACGGGCCCATGGTTTTTGGTAACCCGTGGTATTTTCCCATTGTATTTCGCCTTTATAAGAAAGACATTGTAATATGGCTAGGGTTGATGTATTAGGTTTTATGCATTGTAAATATCTCTGAGATCGTGAAGAGAGACTGTGACATAGTGAAGAGGAAGTGCAATGGATGTGATGCAAGTTGTATCCCTTCACTTTGTTGGATGGTATAATAATAAGGACTGGAAATTTCAGTGTGGATGTAGCCCATCTTGGGTGAACCACGATATATTGGTGTCTCTCTTGTAATGTGTTTGTGTGTTTGTATTTGCATCTTGTTTATTTTTATTGCTCTGCGATCCTGTTTTACTAACAATTAGTATCAGAGCCAAAGGTCTAATTGGAAGATAAACCCGTAGGAAACTAGGGTTTCTGGTTCGAGTGGGAGCAATGGTCGAAGAAGGAAAGTTTAAGGTCAAGAAGTTTAATGGCCACAACTACCAGTCATGGAAGATGCAAATGGAGGACTACCTATACCAGAAGGATCTATTCCTACCGTTGGGAGGAAGAGCAAAGCAGCCGGCGACTATGAAGGATGAAGAATGGGAGGTTCTTGACAGAAAGGCACTAGGAACAATACGGTTGTCCCTGGATTCGTCGGTGGCTTTCAATATCTCAAAAGAAAAGACAACAGAGGATATAATGAGCACATTGGGTAAGCTGTATGAAAAAATTTCGACCTCCAACAAGGTATTTATAATGAAGCATTTATTTAATATGAAGATGTCTGAAGGTGGATCTGTTACTGGTTATTTAAATGAATTTAATACGGTTACAAATCAACTAAGCTCTGTAAGTGTGAACATTGATGATGAGGTTAGGGCTATTCTAATCTTGTGTTCATTTCCAGAAAGCTGGAATAGCTTGGTCATGGATGTTAGTAACTCTGTCTCTGGTTCAAACAACTTGAAATTTGATGATGTTATTGGTGTTATTCTTAGCAAGGAAATGCGAAGAAAAAGGACAAGTGAGACATCAAGTAATGCGTTGACCATGGAGAGCAGGGGAAGACAAAAGGAGAGAGGAAAGAGCCAAGGTAATCGTAGCAAGTCTAAAACAGGCAGATCCAAGTCCAGACTGGGAAAGATAGAGTGCTGGAACTGTGGAAAGAAAGGACATCTGAAGAAAGACTGCATATCTCTAAAGAAGAAAAGAGATGCGCAGCAGGAAACTACCCAGGAAGCAAATGTAGCAGGTGATGTGTTACAAGATTCTTTGATTCTTGCATTAGATAATATTAGTGATTATTGGGTAGTAGATTCAGGGGCTTCATGTCATGCTACACCTCATAGGAAATATTTTGATAATTATGTTCCAAGCGATTTTGGACATGTTTTATTGGGTGATGATGAGCCATGTAAAATTGTTGGAATGGGTAAGGCATGGATAAAATTTAAGAATGGAACTGAATGGATGCTGAAAGATGTTAGGCATATTCATGCTATGAAAATAAATCTGATCTCAACAGGGCAGCTGAGAGATGGCAGTTGCTTATCCACGTTTGGAGAAAAGTGGTGGAAGATCACTAAAGGATCAATGGTGATAGCAAAAGGAGACAGGGTAGGTACGTTGTATTTATGTCCTCATAATACTGACCATTATATCTCTTTAGCTTCCACGGGAAAAAATACAACATTGTGGCATCATAGGCTTGGCCACATGAGTGAGAAGGGGATGCAGATTCTCCACTCAAGGAAGTTGCTACCAGATTTGAAGAAGGTAAGCCTGGAATTCTGTGAGAACTCTGTTTATGGAAAACAAAAGAGAGTCAGATTTCTCAGGGTTGGGAAACAAAAGAAGAATGAAAAGTTAGAGCTTGTGCATACAGATGTATGGGGACCGGATCAGGTACAATCTCTTGGTGGCTCTCATTATTATGTTACATTTATTGATGATGCAACTAGAAAAACTTGGGTTTATTGCATTAGACATAAATCTGATGTGTTTGCTACTTTTAAGAAGTGGAAATATTTGGTTGAGAATGAGACAGGAAAAAGGTTGAAGTGTCTCAGATCTGATAATGGAGATGAGTACTGCGGAAAAGAGTTTGATAGTTACTAATCATACCATGGGATTTGTAGAGAGAAGATAGTCCTAGGAGCACCACAAGAAAATGGTGTGTCAGAAAGGATGAATAGAATGATCATGGAGCGTGCAAGGTATATGAGATTGCACGCAAGGTTGCCTTTACAGTTTTGGGCAGATGTTGTAAATACTGTTGTTTATTTAATAAACAGAGGGCCTTCGAGTGCATTGGATGGTGGTATTCCAAAGGAGGCATGGACAAGTAAAATGGTAAACTACTCATTTCTGAGAACGTTTGGTTGTGAAGCATTTGTCCATGTTGATAAAGAAAATAGAACAAAGCTTGAAGCTAAATCAAAGAATTGTACCTTTATTGGATATGGGGTTGATGATTTTGGTTATCATTTATGGGATTATGAAAATAAAAAAATCATTAGGAGTAGAGATGTGATATTCAATGAAAAGGTCATGTATAAAGATCAATTGCAGGGAAAGAAACAGGAAAAGGAAAATGCACAGTACACGGTACTTGATGAAATTGAAGAAAATGAAATTCCAAAGGTGCCAGAAAATCAAGAACAATAGCAAGTACCTGAAACTCCTGCAAGTGTAAGACAATCTATCATGTTAAGTAGACTCCCTGAACGATACTCTCCTTCAATGTATTATTTGTTGATGACTGATGTTGGTGAACCAGAATGTTATGAAGAAGCAATGCAGGTGGAAACTGGAAAGAAGTGGCAGCAAGGCATGAATGAGGAGATGGACTCATTGGTAGGAAACTAGACTTGGGATTTGGTTCAGTTTCCTGCTAGTAAAAGAGCATTGCAGAAAAAATGGATTTACAGGTTGAAGAAAGAAGAAGTAAGAAGCGGTTCAAGGCCAGACTTGTTGTAAAGGTGTTTGCACAGAAGAAAGGTATAGATTTTGATGAAATATTTTCTCATGTTGTTAAGATGACTTCAATTAGGACTATTTCAAGTCTAGTGGCAGTGGGGGATTTGCATCTTGAACAGTTAGATGTAGAAACAACCTTTCTCCATGGGGATTTGGAGGAAGAGATATATATGCAGCAGCCACAAGGGTATGAGGTCAAAGGGAAGGAGAATTTGGTGTGCAAGTTGAAAAAGATCTTGTATGGCTTGAAGCAAGCTCCAAGGCAATGGTATTTAAAATTTGAAAGGTTTATGACAGAACATGGTTATATTAGATGTCATTATGACCACTGTGTTTATTTCAAGAGGCTAAATAATGGAACACATATTATCTTGTTATTGTATGTGGATCACATACTTGTTGTAGGATCTAACATGCAGGAAATAAATGTGCTCAAAAGGGAGTTAGCTAATTCATTTGCGATGAAGGATTTGGGTGCTGCAAAGCAAATCCTTGGTATGAGTATAACAAGAGACAGGAAAAATCGCAAATTGACATTGTCTCAGGGTGAGTACATACAAAAGGTGGTAGAGGTTCAGAATGCAAAATTCAAAACTAGTTAGTACACCTTTGGCCCGCCATTTCAATCTAAGTAAGGAAATGTGTCCCAAGACACAGGAAGAGATAGATTACATGTCTAAGATTCCCTATTCATCAGTAGTTGGCAGCTTGATGTATGCCATGGTGTGCACAAGACCAGATATTGCACATGCAATGGGAGTTGTGAGAAAATATATGAACAATCCAGGTAAAGAAAATTGGAAGGCAGTACAATGGATTCTCGGGTATTTGAGAGGTACTACCACTTAGGAATTATGTTTTGGAGGTTCAGACACTGTTCTACAGGGATATGTTGATGCATATATGGTAGGTGATAAGGATAGCAAGAGGAGCACCACAGGGTATGTTTTTACTATAGGTGGAACAACAGTAAGTTGGATTTCGAAACTGCAAAATGTTGTTTCACTTTTAACAACATAAGCTGAGTATGTTGTTGTTACAGAGGCTAGTAAAGAGATGATTTGGTTGCATAGGTTTATGGAGGAATTGGTTAAGAAGAAGAGGGATAGCAGGTTGTATAGTGATAGCCAAAGTGCCATTCATCTTGCAAAGAACTCAGCATTCCATTCTAGGACTAAACATATACAGCTCAAGTACCATTTCATACGCTCTGTTCTGGAAGATGAACTGTGAGAAGCTGGAAAAGATACATACTAGCCAGAATCCTGCAGACATGTTTACAAAGGTAGTGATTGGAGAGAAACTGAGTTCCTGCTCAATTTTAGTTGGCCTTTTAGCGTGAAGGTGAAGATGATAAATTTGCGAAGTCCAAGGTCTAGCAAGTACAACAGCGGTGGAGTTTTTGTGATCAGTCTCCAAGTGGGAGATTGTTGGTTATGGAGCCAGATCTTCTAGTATCATAGATGATATTGTCTCAGTCGTGTACCCCAGCTTTATATGATATGCAAATGGACTGTACACTCATTCCCCAACCTTGGGTTGTTTCGCCAACAAATTATGGTCCCATGGTTTTGGGTAACCTGTGGTATTTTCCCATTGTATTTCCCCTTTATAAGAAAGACATTGTAATATGGATAGGGTTGATCTATTAGGTTTTATGCATTGTAAAGATATCTGAGATTGTGAAGAGAGATTGTGAGACAGTGAAAAGGAAGTGCAACGGATGTGTTGCAGGTTGTATCCCTTCACTTTGCTGGATTGTATAATAATAAGGATTGGAAATTTCAGTGTGGACGTAGGCCATCTTGGGTGAACCACGATATATTGGTGTCTCTCTTGTAATGTGTTTGTGTGTTTGTATTTGAATCTTGTTTATTGTTATTTCTCTGCGACCATGTTTTACTAACATGAGAGACTTCACTAATATGAACATATCTACGGATTATGACACTCTTATTAGAAGGATCAAACAACCTGTAATCCTTGGAATCCTCAGGATAACCAATGAATATACACTTGTGAGACTTGGGTTCTAACTTTTTTCTGTTTTTCATCAGGAATATGAACCCAACATTCAAAACCAAACACCTTAAAGTTACTAATATATGGTTCTCTACCATTCCATTTTTCCTCAGGGGTAACATGCTTAAAAATTTTTGTAGGAACTCTATTTAAAATAAAGTTAGCACAACTTATGGCTTCGACCCAAAATTTCTTGTGTAATCCTTTAGAATAAAGCATACATCTAGCCATTTCAACTAAAGTTATGTTTTTCCTTTCAGCAACACCATTTTGTTGAGGTGTGTAAGGAACAGTCTTTTGATGTTGAATTCCATGTTTAGATAAAAATACTTCAAATTATTTCTGAACAAATTCCCCCCCATTATCAGTTCTTAAAGTATTAATCTTTTTACCAAAATCATTTTCAACCAAGGATTTAAATACTTGAAATTTAGAAAAAGTTTCACTTTTATTTTTCAAAAAATAAACCCATAATTTTTTACTAAAGTCATGAATAAAAGTAAGAAAATAAACTCTAAGAGGACCACAAATGTCACTATGAATTAATTGCAAAGGTTCTTTAGCACGCCCAGCTTTACCTTTATCAAATATTTCTCTATGATGCTTACCAAGTACACAACCTTCACAAATACTATTAGTAGACGAAATATTAGGCAAGCCATGTACCATTTTAGTTAACATTTTCATTTTACCATAATTCAAATGACCCAATCGTTCATGCCATAATTTACTTAGTTCATCAGCATGAGCAACATAGGAATAAAAGGTTTTCTTTTAGTTGAATTAAAACCAACAAATTTATATAAACCAACAGTATGATCAACAAGACCAGAAGAAACTACTTTAAAGTTGTGGTGGATATATTTAAGAACATATTTATCAGGCCAAGCTTCAAATTTATAACCTTTTTGACATGCAGGATAAATAGAAAGCAAGTTGATGGGCATGTGTTCAACATGAAAAAAAACTTCCAATTGACCATTTGAAACTTTAACATTACCAGAACCAATTACGGAAAGTTTTTTACCATCACCTATAGAGACTTTCTGAGTTGTGTTTTTATTATTGTCATAAGATGTAAATAAAGAATCATTACGAGTCATATGTTTAGAAGTACCAGAATCCATCATCCATTCCACATTAGAAGAAGAACTACTAGACGGAGAAACAACTGCACATAAAGCTACTTGTGATTCATCAGAACCTTTCTTGTTAGCTTTAGCCATTAAACGTTTCGCTTTAAAGCAATTATTTTTAGGATGATTAGTTTTACCACACTGCTTACTGTTGGAGCCTAGGCCGCAGCTACGGTTAAGCTGCGAATTTTGGGGAAAAAAGCACAAGTATGAAAGGAAAGTGCTAATTTTGGGACAAGCACTAAGTTTTGGGTAAGAAGGAGACGGTGCGCAGTACGGTGCCAGATGGACAAGCTCAGCGCAGATCACGGACCGGAAATTGCGGAGCTCGCGCGCACGTCATAGAAGAATGAAGGTGGCTCAGCTACCATAATAAATAAGGCGATGGAGTAGAGGGCTCAGCTACCCTCATTTAAAGGCTAAGTACAGAAGTTATGGTTTCTCGGATCAAGGAGGAGCAACGGACTAGAGCATTGAAGGCGAAGGACAAGCGCCCATACCCACAATCTGCACCGGAAGTCAAGGAGCCTGCAGGAAGCGGCGACATGACTACAAGCGGCGCCTACAGTACACCTAGCCATGTGCATGGTTAGGGTTTTTGGGAATCACTGTTGGGAAAGGCCCACAGTTTTGTAAAGGTGTGACCGTCATGGCCGCCTATATATATGTATACATGATAAGAAGAAGAGTTAGATATTTTTTGGGATAGTTAGATGGTTAGACTGTTAGATAGTCAGTCTCGAGGATAGATCATGTGTTGATTATCCTTTGCTGTGTTTTCTACCGTGTGTGTAGAACTAGAGTGGAAATCGGATAGCCGAGGAGCTAATCCCTGAGTTGCCAGACAGTCTGAGTTGACGTCTGTGCCTTTGTAATCTCTGTAGAGAAGAGACTAGATTGAGAGAAGGGCTCCCAGCTGTGTGCGTGGAGTTTCCTGGAAAGATCTAAGGCTGCAGCTGTGTGTGCAGCATATTGTATAACTCTATCATTTTCTGGTTAATATACACTCCCGTGGACGTGGTTTCCCTCGAGGAGGTGAACTTCACATATTTCTTCTTGTTATAATGTTTGCGTGAATGATTAACTGTTTAAGTTCATTACCTGTGTATGCAAGACTCTTGCATTATCTTTGCGACTGTGTCAGTGAGTTTGGGAAGGTCCCTTGTTAGCTATAAGTGTTTAAGTATTGAAGAAGCGGTGGAGCGCTGTCGCTGCAGCGATCGAGGAAAGCGTTACTGCGCTGGGCGCGCAAGGCGAGGAGGTACTTACCGCGTCGACGCAAGGAATAGTTGCCTTCTGCGCCAGAGCGGAGGAACTGCGCAGCGGGCCTGCTGAGGGAGGAAGCCGCGCAGTTGCGCCGAGGGGCCTGCGGGAAAGTCAGACCACCGAAGTCTGAGGAATCGGAAGAGGAAGAACAATCTCCGCGTCACCAAGGTTAAGGAAATCTGATTCCTTAACCCCCCCATAGCCACTTCGGGTGAGACCTCGAGCTGCTGCGCAGATCGTTGCCGAGAGGGCCAGTGTGCCAAGGGGTTTGTTGCTGCGCTTCATTAAAACCCGGGTCTGCCCAAGAAAGCAGCCAACAAATGGTTCCGTTGCCTTGCGACTTGCTGTTGTGAGACTTGTTATTTCGGCGACGCGCGAGATTGAGGACAAAAAATGGTTCCGTTGCCTTGCGACTTGCTGTTGTGAGACTTGTTATTTCGGCGACGCGCGAGATTGAGGAGAACAAATGGTTCCCTTGCCTTGCGACTTGCTGTTGTGAGACTTACTATTTCCGCGACGTCTGAGATTTTTGCTGAAGCCAGCAAAAGGTTCTGTTACACTGAGACTTGCTCAGCTAACAAATGTGTTACTGGAATCCTACAGCTAAAGAAATTGGAGACTGGTTTGATTTAAAGGCTAAAGAGTTCGCTGAACAAGAAAATAGAAGCTCTACGCTCCAAACAGAAGACTGGTTGCAGAAGTATATTTATACTGACCTTCACGAAATTTTCTTTGTTACATTCGCACTGGAGTTGCACGCTTGGATAGCCAAGGTAGCAGATTCTAGACCCACTGTGCATGTTGATCGACCCGTCGCTTGGACGCCTGAGCTAGTCAGTATTGTGAAGCGGATAGACAATCCTGTGTCCCGCGCAGTAGACTTTTGGTTGAATAGTCTACTGAAAGGTTTCATCACCGAGTTTGCAGTAGATACAAGGAAGAGTTTCAGTGAAGCTGAGAGGAATTTCTTCCAAGTACACAGAGGTAAGTTCTTAAATTCTCTGAACTTATGGATTAAAATGCTTCTGTATGAAAAAGGAAAGCTATGTATTGCTTCTGATGAATAGCATAGACAAGTAATGTCCATAGATTCTGATAGTGATCCTGAACTTATTGGTTGCACTCGTAGTGGAAAACGATATAAAGTAGGCCTTGACCAATATTCTTTTGAGTCTAGCCCAGACGATAGCCAAGTCCCTAGAGCACGCCATATAGAAAGACAAGGGAGTGCTCATATCCCTTATCACCCCTTTACACCACAAAAACCAGACGGAGCTCAGTATAACCCCGCAGTAACACCTTCTAGTAGCCCACACGGTACTTCTAGTACCTCAGAACCACCTTTATTTAACCATCCCAGAAGCACTGCTACAGCACCTTCACCTCAACCTAGCACAAGAAGGATGGGTGATGACATGAAGCTACCAACTTTTAGAGGAACAGGGACAGAAGACCCTGAGCAGCACTGGTTCTTATGTGAAGCCATTTGGACAATTAAGCAAATTAATGATGATGCTGTTAAACTGGTTCAGTTAGCAACCACACTAAGAGAAAGAGCCTTGACTTGGTTCATGAAATACTCAGCAGCACAGAATAGGACGCTTGCTGATGTAAGAAATGCTATGATTCGTGAATTTAAGAAACCTAAATCAGAATCACAGTGTATAACAGAGCTCAAAGACATCAAACAGTTACCTACAGAATCAGTATGGGACTTTGACCAGAAGTTCAAAGCCTTGATAGATCAAGTAAGCTTCGAGTTTGCACCACAGCAGCATAAGGAATGGTTCATTGCTGCGCTGCTCCCACACATTAGACTTCCTCTTATGCAACAGAATCTCAATACTCAGGAACAAGCTCTAGAGATGGCTATGAAACTAGAAGCTTCGCCCATTGCGGGAACAAGCAACGATGTTGCGCAATTGCAGAACCAATTAGCAAACTTAACCTTGCAAGTGCATGATATTAAGAAAGGCAAGGAGATTAAGGAAGAAATTTGGTGTACAAAATGTAAAGCCCAAGGTCATTCAAAGGACCATTGCCCCGTTTTCATAGACTATATTGCAACTGGAGCACCTAACCCTTTACCACAGGCACAGGGGCCTTGGTGTGAAATCTGTAGAACTAGAGGTCATAGACCACAAGAATGTCACTTACTTCAGAAATATGTACAAACTCCAAAGAATCTATATTGTAATTTCTGTAAATCAGTAGGTCATGATGAGAACAATTGTAGAGCATATGATCTTATGATAGAAAGAAAGCATGATGTTTATAGGGTACAAGCAGAGACACAAGGACCCACAGCAGGTCCACCGTATGACCAAACTCGCGACGCCCGAGCAGGAAATTATAGGGGACGCGGACGCACAACAAATTTTGGTCGCGGAAGAGGACAGATCACTTGTTATAATTGCGGAGCACAAGGTCATTTTGCCAGGGATTGCCAAAATCCTACAACCCTCTACAGGTATTGTAAATCTTCTGACCATATCATTGAAGAATGCCCTCAGTTACAGGCTAAGATGCAAGCAAAGACCCCACAGGTCAATCAGAATATTCAGTTGATTGGAGCAGAAAAAAGAGAACCAGACCCTACAGTTAATATAGTGACATGCAGTGGAGCAACCACTGGTGCGCAAGAGATGGGAATGGGAAAGCAAGCGACGCAATGGGTGCGCCGCGCTAATATTAAACCAGCCCCACTTAACCTGCAGAAGCAAAAAGAAGCATTCAAGCAAGCTCAAGAGTATTTCTCAGATCCGAGAGCTTCAAGTTCTGCCACAATTCCGCAGAACAATATTAGATCGCAAGTGCTAAGACAAGACAACCTGGTACAAGAACAGGCCACCACAGCTGGAAGGCCTGACGAGGAGCATGCACTAGGCAGTGTTCATGCGTTCCTGCGACAATGTTTAAAATTGTTGCGCAATGAAAAGGCAACTCTAGAACTCCAACACCTGTTGGATCAGTGCCAACAGTCTGCTTCGACGAACACACCGCAGTGTGTTGTTCACCAGATTAGGAGTCACATTAGAACTGGAAAAGAGATGAGGCTCACAGCGCAGATTGGAGCATTTGAAATGGACGAAGTCATGTTAGATCTGGGCTCAGAAGCCAATGTTCTCACTATGCAGACATGGGAACAGATGGGAAGCCCTCAGCTTACAAGATCCCCTATCCAGCTAAGACTCGCGAATCAGCAACGAGTCTCTCCATTGGGCAGATTACCCAATGTACCTATTGATATTGAAGGAGTAAGAAGCTCTGCAGATTTTGAAGTAATCAAAATCCTGGATGATAGTAGACCATACCCAGCACTTTTAGGAATAGACTGGGCATTTGATAATTTGGCTGTCATTAATTTGAAGAAAAGACAGATGACCTTTGAGGATGACCAGATTAGGGTCATCGCACCACTTGATCCTATTCAAGGACCAAGGTATATAGAACCCATTCGCGCAAAAGAGGAAGCGCGCCACATGGAAAGTCTGTACCAAATGACCACTAACCACAGTGACTATGTCAACCCCACAGCAGATGGCCATATCAGCTGGCGATGCGATAGCTCATGCACATCAGACTCAGATGCAGGATTGGAAAACTGGCAGAATCGTTTACATGAGGTTTCTGCAAGGCGTTGCGCTATGATGACTAAATCCATTCGATGGATTGGCACAGAATTAACTGACACTCCAATTTTTGATGGTTTAACTGAAGTAACTAAATTCATACATGAATATGAACAAAAGCTTCCAGAACAGCAGCGCATACAGGCATTGGACGTAGCATTGCGCGCTACACCCGCAAGATGGTGGGTTGCGCATAAGGAGAATATTCATACATGGCAAGACTGTCGCAGATTGATACTGCGCAGATTTCAGGACACCACAGCCGAAGTCCTACGCAAGTATGAGGGACAGAGTGACCCCAAGTCACACATTGAAGCATGTATTCAGCAATGGTCAGATAGTCCGGAAGATGAATGGGTTCACCTATTCATCCACACATTGGATACAGTTCCAAGGAATTGGTATACCGAAACAGAATTGCGCAAAGGCACTATCAGTTGGCCTCTTACGATAGAAAGCTTTCAACTTACCTTCAGCTTTGAGTCAGAACATCCAAGCATCGATCAGGATTTGAAGTGTATTAAAAAGAAGATATTTGAACAATGCCCGTTATCAGAATATTCCCAACCAGATTGGGCTGTCCAGATAGAACATGCCCTGGAATATTATAATTTCACCGCTGAAGATGAGGAGGACGATCCTCGCAACATCAATATCCCAGAATCAGAAGGGACGCGCAATATTGAAGGTCCTGAGCTTGATATTCCTGCCATCACAGAACACATCAAGCTCAAGAAGATTAACATTGGTACAGAAGCTGAACCAAAGTTTGCTTCTATAGGAGATTATTGGGATGATGAAACTGTTGGACATGTTTCAGAATTATTACGTGACTACCAGGATATCTTTCCTACCAAGTTCACAGAAATGAAAGGCATCCTAGGAGACTTAGGAGTGATGCGCATACCTCTGAAAGCAGACACCAAGCCAGTAAAACAGCGCCCGTAC
Organism: Larix kaempferi; assembly: GCA_027924585.1. Lineage (NCBI taxonomy): Eukaryota > Viridiplantae > Streptophyta > Pinopsida > Pinales > Pinaceae > Larix > Larix kaempferi. Next base: position 413,819 of record BSBM01002093.1, on the reverse strand, counting down.
AGATTGAACCCCCGGTATAAAGACAAAGTTAGAGAAGAAATTGATAAAATGCTCGCAGCAGGTATTATTGAGCCAGTAGAGGAAAGCGATTGGATTAGTCCTATGGTGGTCCAAGAAAAGAAAATGAAAGGTGAAATAAGAATCTGTGTCGACTTGCGCAAACTCAATGATGCATCAGCGCACGATCCATTTCCCACTCCTTTCACAGATGAAGTACTTGATAATGTTGGAGGACAAGAGGCTTACTCCTTCACTGATGGTTTTTCGAGATATCATCAGATCAGAATCCATCCGGACGACCGCCACAAGACTACTTTTGCAACTGAATGGGGCTCATTCCAGTATACGGTAATGCCCTTTGGTCTTAAAAACGCACCTGCTATCTTCTCTAGAGTTGTTGTTGCTGTTTTTAAAGAATTCATTCACAAGTTTTTAGAAGTCTATTTTGATGACTGGACTGTATTTGGCCTATTAAAGAACCATATTGCAAATCTGCGCATGATGTTAGAAAAATGTAGACAACATCAGATTTCCCTTAACTTGAAAAAATGTATATTTTGTGCGCCCTTTGGTATTTTGTTGGGACATATTGTATGCAGACAAGGACTCCTGATGGATCCTGCGAAGGTTGCCATCATTGCTAATTTACCTGCGCCCAACTCAGTTAAGCAATTGCGCACTACATTGGGACATACAGGATACTACAGAAAATTCATCAAAGGATATGCAAGGATCACAGCGCCTATGGAAAGATTGCTGAAAAAGGATTCGAAGTTCCAATGGACAGAAGAATGCCAACAGAGCTTGGACACACTTAAAGAAAAGATGATCACAGCGCCTATTCTAGTTTTCCCGGACTGGAGAAAACCTTTTCATGTTCATGTTGATGCTTCTTCCATAGCATTGGGGGTTGTGCTTACACAGTCTGGAGAAGGAAGTATTGACCACCCGATTGCTTACTCCAGCAGAAAGCTATCTACAGCTGAGAAGAACTACACCACTTCAGAAAGGGAAGGACTAGCTATGGTGTATGCCCTACAGAAATTCAGACACTACCTGTTAGGCGCTCATTTTAAAATGTATACTGACCATTCTGCTTTGAAATATTTGGTCAATAAACCAGTGTTAGGAGGAAGAATTTGCAGATGGCTACTGCTCTTTCAAGAATATGATTTCGAGGTTATTGTAAAACCAGGTAGATTGAATGCAGGGCCTGACCATCTATCCAGGATAGAGTCAGGAGAGGAACCTACAAGTCTGGAGGACAATCTGCCTGACGCGCAGTTGTTTTCTATTCAAGCAGCAGATGAATATTATTCCGATATTCTTGAGTTTCTCGCTACCGGGCAAGCGCCGGCTGAGTTTACAATCCAGCAGAAGAAGCAACTTGTTGTCAGAGCCACAGACTTCACTTTGATAGCAGGCCAGCTTTATAAGTTGGGCCCTGACGAAGTTTTGCGCAGATGTATCTTACCACATGAAAAGAGGTCTATCATCGCAGAAGCGCATTCAAGTACCGCAGGAGGCCATTTCGCAAGAAAGCCGACTGCGCAAAAGATCTTAGCCGCAGGTCTTTGGTGGCCGACATTGCACAAGGATACTAAGGCGTTCTGTAAATGTTGCGATGTGTGCCAGCGAACAGGAAAACCCTCAAGGAGAGATGAAATGCCGCTAAGACCCCAGATCACACTGCGTGCTTTTGATAAATGGGCCATTGACTTTGTAGGACCTATTAACCCACCAGGAAAAAGAACTGGCGCAAGATACATCATTACAACTACTGAATACCTCACCAGATGGGCTGAGGCGAAGCCAGTTAAGAACTGCGACGCTGCCACTGCCGCGCAGTTCATTTTGAGAACATTATCACTCGGTTTGGATGCCCAGTGATCCTCATGAGTGATCAGGGTACGCATTTCCTCAATGAGACTATAGAGGCCCTTACTGAAGAATTTCAAGTTAATCACCATAAGAGTACACCCTACTATCCTCAAGCTAATGGTACGGTGGAAGCATTCAATAAGATCCTTGAGAATGCCCTGACGAAGATCTGTAATCAACAAAGAGATGATTGGGACCTTAGAGTCACAGCTGTATTATGGGCTTACAGAACCACTTGCAAGAAACTAACAGGTCACACACCTTTCAGCTTGGTGTATGGACAAGAAGCAGTTATGCCCACGGAATACATTGTTCCCAGTCTCAGAATTGCGCAAATTACAGAGATGGCAGATCCTGATACTATGAATGAAAGACTTTCGCAACTGCTTGCCTTAGAAGAAGACCGACTTTTAGCCGGATTCCATCAACAGGTACAGAAGGCAAGACAGAAAGCTTGGCATGACAAGCACATTAAGCATAAGCACTTTGAAGAAGCACTTTGAAGAAGGAGACTTGGTACTCCTTTATGATAGTAAATTCATCAAGTTTCCGGGCAAGTTTCGTGTACATTGGTTAGGCCCTTTTCGGGTGACAAAGATAACAGAAGGAGGCGCAGTTCAGCTTGCAAAGCTTGATGGAGAATTACTACCTACAATGATCAACGGGAGTCGGCTCAAGCTTTATCGCAACGGCCACCCCGCTCTGTCGACCTAATATATTGATAAAAAAGTGCAAATGTCCGGTGTAGTTGAAAGAGACATCGCATTCACAGTCTACACGGAAGCTGCGAGACACCTTCAGTTTCCGGCTTCCCGCGCAGTTCCCTGAAATATCCGCGCATCCTGAATAAAATTTGTTTGAAGTGAGCTTATCTTTGCGCTCTGGCAAAGTTTTGTTTTTTTGGACCGTTGAACCACTGCTCTTGCGGAGTTCCCTATGTCAAAGCTGACGCTTGAGGAGTTATCAGCATGGACCCCTTTATGCACAGTTACCTAAGCTGAAATGACCCACCGCCAAACATTGAATTACCGCAGTTATGTAGCCGCGTCTGAATAAATGAAGGATAAGTCCGCTATTTAAGTCTAGCCGCTCTGACGGATTCGGCTTGATCTCTGAAAGATTTGCATTTAACTCAGGCGCCGAAAGCATTAGCTTCTCCTGGAAGGCTGTCAAAGCCCGTCAATCACAATAAATGCACCACTGCGGCGAGGAGGATAGCGTGTTGTCAACTCATGTATAGCCGCCTACAGCTAAGTAACCCCACTTGGTCGCATTTACTATCACCTCTGGCTATAAATACCTCACACTTGTATAATTTTCGGGTTACTTTCCTCGAGTTGCTATCTTGTTTAAGAATCGACGTTATTGTTTTCAGAGCCGAGTTGTGCAGAGTATTTTCCCTTGTTTTCAGCATCCATATCCTACGCAGGTCCGCCATTTGCTGTCCAAAGTTTTGGTTCCCTACATCGGTTCACGACGGAGAACCTGTCAACTGAAGAAGTTGTTCGTCAATTCCTGCGCCGAGGCTTAGATTTCGGCATGACTACTCCAGTCACGGCTTTGACTTATGTACACCCTGGATGGACTGATCCTAGACAGTCGCCCGGCACGAGAGCATCTCAGCAACAGCCAGAAGAACCTGTTCCAGAGTCGTTGGCCACCATGGCGAACTATATTCCGCCGCGTCCAGATGATGCGCCAGAAGTACAGATCCCGAAGAATGCAAAGTATCCCATTCCGTTACCGCCACTACCGGCTAGCGTGCGGGTAGAAGGGCAACTGTTGGGACACCTTCCACTGGTCAAATTCTCTGATTTCAATCTGGGAGACTATAAAATGTATCCCCAGTTTGCGCCAGATCGATATCTGACGATAGTCCACAATCCCATCCGAAAGGTCGATGAATTTACCCCAAGAGGATTTGCAGCAAACTTGGAGAAGCCAGGTTTGTTGAATTTGTTGAAGCTACCACACTTTGGGCGTAGCAACGAAGTCAATGCAGTTGTTAAGACGCTGCTTTCATGTGTTCATGGAGGTTACCTTTGGCTCGGGAGGCCAATTGATCTAAATGTTGATTTGATTCACCGCATCACCGGTCTATCTAAGGCTGGTAAGGATCCCAATATTCATTTTGTGGGAAAGGACAAGGACAGAAAATTGGCTGCACAGCTGGTGCAGAAGTATAACTTGACAAGAGGAGGTCGGGCTTATGACCTCACTACAGTAGAAGATGAGGCACTGCGATTTACAGGAAGTCTGCTTGCAGGCAGACTTCTCACAAAGTGCCGACCGAAGGAAGTTACTGGAGCTGTCGTGGAGCTCGCCATCGCAGCTGCGAAGGGAGAGCAGTACAACTGGTCTCTCTTCCTGCTGAATTCTTTCTTGGCTGATTGCCTGAATGTGCAGGACAATGCAGCCCAATCATTCCATTTTTCTTGGCTTCTAATTTTATGCGCTCTCGTTCGGTGGAAGGAGCCCCCGAATACTCAGTTCCTTCCGCGCCGCGCAGGAGAGGTTGCCGGCATGCGCTACATCAACCTCTGGGATTCTCCCAATCCCGCGAAGCGCAAGATGAATCGCGCTGTATTTTGTGAATACTACTATCTCCTCAGAGATACCATTCAAGAAATGCCCAGGCTGAGCGAGGAGACAGCCACATTATATGAAGGAAAGTTGGCTTTTACTGCCGACATACATCAACTTTACCTCCGCCCTTGCGGCATTCCAGATGAATGGGCGCTAGGCCTTTACAGGATGACTACCGAGGATGTTGAAGAAACCATCAAGTCTTGGTCGGATGAGTGGAGGGAGGCCGCCGATCTCGCATCCGCGCTGCCAACCGCCGCTGCGAAAGAGAAGGATAAGGGCAAGGAAGCCCCGGAGCAAAGAAGTGATGAAGGTTCCACAGAACCGGCCACCAAGAAGCAAAAAGTGTCGCATCCCGCTGAGGCTATTCCTTCGGGGATCGACCAGTACCTACACGAGCAATTTCGCGAGCTGCGCACTACGCACGCTCACATCAGAAGTGCTTTAGAATTGCAGTTTGTAGAATTGAAAGGTCTCGCAGGAAGAGTTGCACAGACCCATGCGCCAGCATCTACTTCGCAGGCGCCACAAGTAAATCCAAGTGCTGAGCGAGTTGAAGTACTCGCAGGAAGGCACACTGCCGTGCACATTCCGCCTACCAGCATGACACTTCCAGATCCGCTAGCTGCACTACAGGTAAGCTCAGTTGGGCCTGTAGAAATAAATTTGTCTTTAATTCCTATAGAGACTCTACAGCTTGTGCATGAGAAAGTTTCTGTTGAGCTGAGAGCTAGAGAGCTCTCTACCTTCCATGCAAACCAACGACTGCAATCGCAGGAGTTAGAGTTGAAGGCAAGCCATAAGAATATCTCTGAGAAGCTTGCACTTTATGAGGCGCAAGACATCGGCATCAGAAACGCAGTAGATGAGATTGCCCAGGAATTGCCGGCTTGCGAGATTCAACCAGACCTCCCTCTGGTTGCAAAAGTTCAAATTATTGGAGGAAGGGTGAAAACCCTGGAGCAAGAAATAGTTGCTATGGCTGAGGGCCATAGAACCCAGATCGCTGAGCTAGAAGCTCGCGTTGCTGCGCAGCTTACGGATGATGCGCAGGTACAATTTGAAGCGCTGAGCAGAGCTTCCACACAGATGAAAGATAGAATACAGGAAGCCGAGAACCTGATGAGCCAAGCTATGGAAGCTTGGGCGGAGCTTGAGAAGCTCCCTTTTAAAGTTGGTCTGTCGGAACAGGTGCAAGCTGCAGAACAGTCCCTCACTGTTCTGACTGAAGAAGCTAAGGCCTTAGCAGGCTTAGCAAAAATGAAGAAAATGAGTGAAGTGCGCAGAATGCAGCAGCAACTGCACAAGCTCAGAACTGAAGATGAGAAGCTCACCAACAGCATTCAGCCATTCATGGAGGAGTATGCTGAAATCGTTGCCCAATTCGAGGCAAAAATCAAAGAGATTGTTGAATCTCAGGAGGTGATTGATACCATCACTAAAGAAGAAGCCACCGCAGAAACGGTGCAGACAGCTGTGGAGTGTGTCGATGAATTGGACTCCGCTATTGCGCAGTGGAAGAAAACATTCGCGGAGACCCAAGCACAAGCAGATGCGCAAATCAAGCGACCACACGCTAGTGCGAGTGGCTCGAGGGCGAGCCACAAGTGAGTGTTAGGGGCCTGTTGGAGCCTAGGCCGCAGCTGCGGTTAAGCTGCGAATTTTGGGGAAAAAAGCACAAGTATGAAAGGAAAGTGCTAATTTTGGGACAAGCACTAAGTTTTGGGTAAGAAGGAGACGGTGCACAGTACGGTGCCAGATGGACAAGCTCAGCGCAGATCACGGACCAGAAATCGTGGAGCTCACGCGCACGTCATAGAAGAATGAAGGTGGCTCAGCTACCATAATAAATAAGGCGATGGAGTAGAGGGCTCAGCTACCCTCATTTAAAGGCTAAGTACAGAAGTTATGGTTTCTCGGATCAAGGAGGAGCAACGGACTAGAGCATTGAAGGCGAAGGACAAGCGCCCATACCCACAATCTGCGCCGGAAGTCAAGGAGCCTGCAGGAAGCGGCGACATGACTACAAGCGGCGCCTACAGTACACCTAGCCATGTGCGTGGTTAGGGTTTTTGGGAATCACTGTTGGGAAAGGCCCACAGTTTTGTAAAGGTGTGACCGTCATGGCCGCCTATATATATGTATACATGATAAGAAGAAGAGTTAGATATTTTTTGGGATAGTTAGATGGTTAGACTGTTAGATAGTCAGTCTCGAGGATAGATCATGTGTTGATTATCCTTTGCTGTGTTTTCTACCGTGTGTGTAGAACTAGAGTGGAAATCGGATAGCCGAGGAGCTAATCCCTGAGTTGCCAGACAGTCTGAGTTGACGTCTGTGCCTTTGTAATCTCTGTAGAGAAGAGACTAGATTGAGAGAAGGGCTCCCAGCTGTGTGCGTGGAGTTTCCTGGAAAGATCTAAGGCTGCAGCTGTGTGCGCAGCATATTGTATAACTCTATCATTTTCTGGTTAATATACACTCCCGTGGACGTGGTTTCCCTCGAGGAGGTGAACTTCACATATTTCTTCTTGTTATAATGTTTGCGTGAATGATTAACTGTTTAAGTTCATTACCTGTGTATGCAAGACTCTTGCATTATCTTTGCGACTGTGTCAGTGAGTTTGGGAAGGTCCCTTGTTAGCTATAAGTGTTTAAGTATTGAAGAAGCGGTGGAGCGCTGTCGCTGCAGCGATCGAGGAAAGCGTTACTGCGCTGGGCGCGCAGGGCGAGGAGGTACTTACCGCGTCGACGCAAGGAATAGTTGCCTTCTGCGCCAGAGCGGAGGAACTGCGCAGCGGGCCTGCTGAGGGAGGAAGCCGCGCAGTTGCGCCGAGGGGCCTGCGGGAAAGTCAGATCACCGAAGTCTGAGGAATCGGAAGAGGAAGAACAATCTCCGCATCACCAAGGTTAAGGAAATCTGATTCCTTAACCCCCCCATAGCCACTTCGGGTGAGACCTCGAGCTGCTGCGCAGCTCGTTGCCGAGAGGGCCAATGTGCCAAGGGGTTTGTTGCTGCGCTTCATTAAAACCCGGGTCTGCCCAAGAAAGCAGCCAACACTTACAAGGATCATACACTTTATTCTTCTTACTATTTTCATGATGTGCATAGAAGCATGGCCACATTTATTAGTATGATTTGAAGTGTGTGAACTAGAACCTTTAGCATTATTAAAACTATTCTTAGGATTCTTATTATGTGCCATAAGAGCTTTATTAGATGAAATTTGTCCTGAAACAATCAACTTTTCTTGCTTATTAATCAACCCTTTACAAAAAGCATCAAAAGTAGGTTTCATGGTATTTGTAGACAATTCAAGAGCTCTATTCCTAGTTTGAATAAACATGTCAAAACAAGATTGATCCACATTGCAGTTGGCATTTGTTGTCGGATGCTAACTTCGACACATTCTTGACTAGTCTTCGCAGTTGATATAACTACGACAAGTTTTTGACGCAACAGGACTTCGACAACTTCACACCTTCGACATATTCAGTGACCTCACAGTTCGCGACATCAGTATACAACGTCGACATGCAACCAGCGACTGTCGAACCTCGACAAACTGTCTTTCTGTCTTCCAGTCGACTGTAATGGTTGAACAATTGAACTGCTCTAACTTCTTCTTTGTAACTGAACGTAACAGGAAGGAACCCAAGCTTCTCATATTTCTTTATAAGCATGTAAACTATTGTAATACACAGCTAATCGGAGCTAATAGGATTTTATCAGATCTTCATCTTAATCAATCTAGAACAGCTCGCATTCCTGCATTTTGTCTGTGTGTACTTGTGTTATCTGCATTGTGTAACCCTGTTTTGCTCTTTCTGTTTATTAAGCTTCTGTCATAACAGAGCCGACTCATTCAGTCAAACTGTTGTCCCCCTCATGCTTCCTGGACACGATACGGATCATTGGTATCAGAGCATATTCAGTTTCTTGCTTAAGTTTTGCATATACACTTCTCTCGAAGTTACCTGACTTATGCCGGTTCAAACTCGCTCACAATCTCAGCAATCCAAATAGACGCGATCTCCAGATATGACAGAAGAAACAGATGATAGACATGCAGCCGATGAGACAGCACAGCTTATTGAGCAAGCTCTAGCTCGACAACGAACTGAAATGTTTTCCCAGTTCAATGAGATTCTCTTGCGATTCGCCTCGACATCCGGAGGATCCTTGACGAAAACTCACTACGATAAAATTAGCCCCTTCAAAGTACAAATGAATCTCTATATACCGAATCTTGAAGGAAAGATTGACGCAGAATCCGTCGATAATTGGGTGCAACAATTGGAATCCTATTACATTGTAAATCAACTCTCCGAAGTTGAAAAAGTCACCATTGCGTCCTTAAAAATGTCAACCTCCGTGCATTGTTGGTCGGAGAACCTCTCGACAAAGATGGAGAAAAATGAAGACCCCATTGACACATCGAATAAATTCGTCGAACACATCCGGAAGGAATTTTACCCGCTGAAATACCTCAAGCAGCAGTATAAGAAGTGGCAGCAGCTAAGGCAATGGAAAGACCAATCAGTACAGAGTTACACAGACGAGTTCTACCGACTCATGGATAGACTTGGCATCTAAGATGAAGAGAAATTGCTTGTTCTGAAATACACCAGTGGATTGTCTCAGTGCATCCAGCAGGAGATGGAATTTTTTACTGTCAATACGCTTGTGGATGCTTTCCACTACGCCAGCAAACTGGAAACCAAGCAGAAAGAAAAAGCACGTTTCGCGACAAAGCCGACATCAGGAAGACCACCCGATAAAAGGACACCCGCCAACTTCGACAAGTCGAGATCTTTTCAGCCGACACCGCCAAAACATAACGACACTAAGAAGCCTTTTCATAAAAAGGAACGTAGCAAACAATCGTCGACCGGAAAATGGTGTGATTACCACCACTCATCTTGGCATGATACGTCTGAATGCAAAGCTCGGAAGACATTTTTGGTGAAAGTGTCGACCTCCGACGCATTTGACAAGACGGTGGAAAAATCTGATCCAGATGTGACGACCCTTTTGACCTTGACAACTCAAGCGGCCTCGACTATTGTCGACGAAGAGGAATGAGAGTGCCTATTCCATACACGAATATGGGTCCAGAGCAACCCTTTGCATCTGATTGTGGACAATGGGAGCCAAAAGAACTTCGTTTTTGAAGAACTGGTGAAGAAATTAGGTCTTGTCACCACTCCACATCCTCAACCTTACAACATCGGTTGGATGAAGGATGGACAAGAACTACGGATCACTCGACAATGCAAACTCACCTACTTCATAAAACCTTTTGAAGATGAAGTACTCTGTGACGTGGCACCACTCTCCATAGTCGACGCCCTGTTTGGGAAACCTTACCTTTGGGATAGACATGGAAGTTATCAGTCATGGCCTCAGAAGGTTATTGTCAGAATCCGAAATCGATGGTTCAACATAACAAAGTGTCAACCTACACCGACGGTTGCACTGATATCTACCAAACAGACAAAGAAGCTCATCAATCATGCTCAGAAATTTGCATTAATCATGATCAAGCCGCAACATTCTAAGAAGACCACAGCAACGAGTCAAGTTACTGAACAATGCATCTCTCGACATATGCAGCAAGTCGATCATATTCTTGATGAGTACCAGAACCTCTATCAAGCTCCAGACGGAGTACCTCAGCATTGCTAGGTAAAACACTCCATTGAACTGGTTCCTGGTTCTTCTTTGCCTAACGCATCTGTTTACAGAAGATCCATTCTCGAAAACGAAGAGATTCACAGACAAATCCAAGAGTTAATCGACAAAGGTCATATCCGACCCAGCTCCTCTCCTTGTGGAAGTCCAGTCGTCCTAGTTCCGAAGAAAGACGGGACTGGGTGCATGTGCATCGACTACAGAGCTCTCAACAAAATATCGGTGAAGAATCGGTACCCTCTGCCGCGGATAGACAACCTTATCGACTGTCTGAAAGGTGCTAAATTCTTTACTAAACTCGACCTCAAGTCGGGATACCATCAGATTCCAATCGAGCCCTCAGATGTGTGGAAAACTGCTTTCAAGACCAAGGGAGGATTGTTTGAATGGTTAGTCATGCCTTTCGGCTTAACCAATGCACCTGCGACCTTCATGCGACATATGGATAACCTTCTCCGACCTTTCATCGACAAATGGGTCATTGTCTATCTCGATGACATATTGATTTTCAGTCGATCATGGGAAGAACATGTCGGACATCTTCGACAAGTCCTCGACACTCTCCAACAACATCGGTTCTATTTGAACATGGACAAGTGCTCTTTTGCAATGACCAGCATCAAATATTTGGGGTATGTAATTGACTCTACAGGCATTCACGTCGATCCAGACAAAGTATTGATCCTCAAAGATTGGCTCATTCCTATAAGCATTCAAGAACTAAGAATTTTTCTTGGTTTGGCGAATTTCTATCGACGATTCATACTCGGCTTCAGTCACATAGCCTGGCCCTTGAATCAATTGAGGAAAGGAAATGGGAAAACTGTCTTTCAATGGACAGAAACACATCAAGCAGCTTTTGAAAATCTCAAACACATGCTCTGCACTGCACCAGTACTTGTGTTACCTGATTTACATCAGCCCTTTGAGATTGAGACGGATGCATCGGACTATGCCCTGGGCGCAGTGATCACTCATTCCGGTCACCCAGTCGCTTTTCATTCCGAGACTTTTAACGACACGGTTAAAATATACTCGACGTATGAAAAAGAACTGTATGCCATTGTGCAAGCTCTTAAGCAATGGAGGCATTACATCCTTGGAAAGGAAATGGTCATTCTTATTGATCACAAGCCTCTACAGTTTACTTCGACACAATCAAAGTTGCAAACAAACCGAAAACTCAAGTGGATTAATTACCTACAACAATTTCAGTTGGTGATTAAGTATCGAAAAGGCAAGGCTAACGCCGCTGTAGATTGCCTCAGTCGACCACCCATTACTCTCCTCTTGACAGTGATGAGTATGCAGGGTTATGGCATGACCACTTGGCAACAGTTGTACAAGAACAATGACTTCTTAGCAATCTACCGCCAGTTACAGACTAACAAGTCGTCGACCTCAGACTTCGAATACTTCCTGAAAGATACCTTTCTATACAAGCTTGGACAACTTTGTGTACCGACCGATGAGCAACGATAGCAGCTCATTTGGGATGCGCACTACAGCAAGACCGTAGGACTCTTTGGAGTAGCAAAGACACTTTCTATTCTGCAGAAGTATTTCTTTTGGCCTACACTTAAATTCGACGTCAAGAAGTACATTTGATCATGTGTGGTTTTTGCCATTGCTAATCCACCTAATCGACAACAAGGATTGTACACACCTCTGCCAGTTCCTAGTCAACAATGGGAATCTATTTCTATGGACTACTTGACGGGTTATCCTACTACCAAACATCAGCATGACGTGATATTAGTAGTAGTCGACTAATTTTCCAACATGGCCATTCTCATACCATGTAAGAAGACCATGACAACACAGCAGACTGCTCAACTCTTCCTTACACATGTTTGGAAACACTTTGGTTTACCCACAACCATCATTTCCAACCGAGATGCCAGATTCGTTAGCATCTTTTGGAAGACTCTTTGGCAACAGCTAGACACACGACTCTCATTGTCGACAGCTGTCCACCCTCAGACCGACAGACAGATGGAAGTTGTGAATCACTTGGTAGTACAACTGCTTCGCATGTACAATCACCAGCATCGATGCACATGTGATGATAGTCTTCCATACATTCAGAGATAAGCACATGATATGTTGCATAGAACAAATGAGAAAGCTAAGGCCCGACACGACAAGCATCGCATTCCTCATACATTTCGCATTGGGGATAATTTTTGGCTACATCTTAAGAAGGAGCGCTTCACAAGTCCTTCCAAGAAGTTAAAACCTTTACGATATGGTCCTTACAGTATTCTTCGACAGATTGGCGAGAACGCTTTCCAGCTTGACATTCCTGCTTGCCTGGGTCTGCATCCAGTCTTTAACGTGGATTTAATTCGACCATACCATGCACCCTTGTTGGAATAGAATGATTTCTCAATAGCAGATCCCGTAGACATCAATCCGGATATTCAGGAGCCTCTTCCTTGTGACACCATTGTGGGACGACGGGTACACCTTACGAGGACGAACACAATTCCCTTGTTTCAGGTTGCCAAAGCTGGCCAAATCCCATCTCAAGGAAAGTGGTACTCTGCTACTGAAATTATCGACAAGTTTGCTCACCTTCACGAGCAAACAATGGGGTCCATTGTTTCTTAAGGAAGGAGGTCTGATCCACATCACAGTTGGAATTTGTTGTTGGATGCTAACTTCGACACATTCTTGACTAGTCTTCACAGTTGATACAACTTCGACAAGTTTTTGACGCAACAAGACTTCGACAACTTCGCACCTTCGACATGTTCAATGACCTCACAGTTCGCGACATCGGCATACAACGTCGACATGCGACCAGCAACTGTCGAACCTCGACAGACTGTCTTTCTGTCTTCTAGTCGACTGTAACGGTTGAACAGTTGACAGTTGAACTACTCTAACTTCTTCTTTGTAACTGAACGTAATGGGAAGGCACCCAAGTGTCTTAGATTTGTTTATAAGCATGTAAACTATTGTAATATACAACTAATCGGAGCTAATCAGATTTTATCAGATCTTCATCTTGATCAATCTAGAACAGTTCACATTCCTGCATTTTGTCTGCGTGTAATTGTGTTATCTATATTGCGTAACCCTATTTTTCTCTTTCTATTTATTAAGTTTCCGCCATAACAGAGCTGACTCATTCAGTCGAACTGTTGTCCCCCTCATGCTTACTGGACACGATACGGATCAAAGATGGCAATTTTTGTTCTACAAGAATTATAAGAGCAGTGTCTGTTTTCTTGTAATCTTTACCACAATTATTGAATTTTTCATTTAAAGTTTTTACTTCAGCATGATATAATTCTACTCTTTCAAAGTTAGTAGGATCTAGCTCAAAAATCTTATTTTCAATGTAATAAGCAGAAACATCATCAGATTTATCAAATAAAGAAGCAAGAATTTTCCATACCTCAACCGGGTTGTCTTCTACCTCAATACTTACCTGAAGACTATCTGAAATCGTTTGACCAATGAGCCCTCTTGCTTGATCACATTTATCTTCCCATATAGCCACATCTTTAGCATCAATAGGTTTTTGGTGTTCACCATTAACAATCCTCCTTAGATTCTTACTCCTGAGAACATCAATCATTTTTCTTTTCCATGCAAGATAGTTAGGACCAACAAGTTCAGGAATAGAGGCTACTTCTGAAGTCATAATGACAGAAATATTGACAATAACCCAAATGCTAGAAATGACAAGAGAAAAAAAAGTGAATAACTGAAAATTGATACACTTTACCATATTGATCTGCAGAAACACAGTAAAAAAAAAGTAAAGAAAAAGAAACTTTTACTTACAAACCTTGAAAAAGTGCCATGAAAAGTCACTCATGGGTCTACCAACATTAAAATCACAGGTAAAAATCGATACTCGTAGGTTTTGTATGGTGCAGTCGTGGTTACTCGCGGGTTGTTGTAAAGTGAAGTCGCAGCTACTCGTGGGTATCTGTGCAGTAAAGTCGCGGTTATGCCAAAGCACTCATGGGTCTCTGCATAGCAGGGTAGTGAATATACAAGAAAATCACAAGTTTATCAGTGGAGCAGTCGCGAGTATGTCGTAGCACATGCAAGTCTGCACACTGAACAATTGTGGGTTTGCAGTAGGGAAATTCATGGTTAACCGTGGCCGCAAAGGAAAAGTCGCGAGTGTCTAGTTTGAGGCCGAAAACAGTACTGAATAAGCCGAACACGTAAACTTGCACAAAGTCTACCAAACTTGGACGAAAGCTGCCGATCTGACAACTAGAAGATAGATCTCCTTGATTAGAATCCAAAAATAATATAGATCTACAAAACCAACATCAAGAAACCCTTGAAAAATTTCTGCAAAATTCTACACAACAGGGTTAGGGTTAGAAAAAAAACTGCAGAAATATGCCCAGATCTGAAGAGAATCCTAATGGCTACCAGATAGAAAGAAAATCTACAAGATAAACATTGCCCAGATGATAATATTTATTGATTGAAAGCTATAGAAGGTGCTAGATCATAGCAACCAGCTCTGGTACCATGTCAGAGATATGGATCTAGCTAAACTAGCTTACATATCTTAGCAATCAATAACATATCAAGTAAATAATAACAAAAATAGAACAAGGAAAAGAATACACCAGATATATGTGGTTCACCCAATTGGGCTATGTCCATGGGAAGGTTGTCTTCTTATTATCTCCAGAAATATCCTTCAATCTTACAAGAGAGCAACTACAAATAACTCCAATACAATATAATAAACCTTGTGATCGCAATACCATGTGTCAATACTATGTATGATCGTATACCACTTTATCATGCAATGTTATGTGATGTGACTCCCTTGACCCTATTATATACCAAGAGATGTGGAGGAATTATTCTCACATATTGCATGTGGGATAATATAATTATCCATAAAAAATCTCTTTATATAATGATGAATATCAAGAGTATACTTTACCATAATGAATATGGGATATAATGTATTACTCTTTTATATAAGATTGTGGATAACTTCCACCATAATACAAAGACATTATTACCTTCCAAGTAATATAAAATGCTCTAACAATATAAAACTAAGTATGTTTTGTACTTCATTGTAGTAGAAAACTTTCTAGAGCTCCATAGGTGAAGCCACGCACCTCCCAAACCTTTTTCCAACTAAAGACTTGGGTTTAACTCTCCAACCAACCTAACTCCCTTAGGAAAATGCTGAGATCCCCAGAGCCTCAACTCGTAATCTATGTCAATAGCTCACTTCCCTTGCTAAATTCCCTCTGTAAAACCCTCACCGTAAAAACTCCCCCTTTGTGACAAAAAACCACTATAAAAATAATCCCCATCAAAAACCAACTCCCCCTCTTTATTTCCCCTAAATTCCACTTGCGTCCTCTCCCCCTCCACTTGGAATTCATGCAAATAATATTTGCAAGTACGACAAGTGGTGTCCACCACCAATTAGCCCTATTATTTGTTAACTTTATTTAAGTTTTCAATTCAATATTCATATCAACTATTAAATAAATTTCATATAAATTTTGGTACAAATTAAATTTAGTTTACTTAATTATATTTTATGCTAATAATGTATTTAATCTCTTATATGGCATTACATATAACTTAATTATGTTTAAGTATTTAATAGCATATGTTGGGCACTATATGTTAATAATGCATTTAATCTATTATATTGTCATTACAGTTAGCTTAAGTATGTTTAAGTATTTAATAACATATATTGGGCATTACATAATTCCCCCCTTATGAGAATTTCATCACAAAATTGATTCAGTTTACTAGAGACCGATAGAGAACTTATAAATTGCACACCATTAAGAGATGTGCACCTAGATAACTAGTACTATTTTGCAAGTGAGTAGGTTACTCGTGCGGCCATCATAGGTAAGTCTTGCACCTACACTAATATAGTAATATAAGAAATATATCTTCCTAGAATAATTACATGCTTCAAGTTAAAATCCAGAATTTTTTTTTTTATAATTACCAAAAGTACCCCCAAAATCCTCACACACCCTCTCCCCATACTCATACCATTTGATCAACCTCCTAACACGTCCAATACTTTAAATGGTCTCACTCGCCATGGCATGGTCCTCTGCTACAACTAGTATAAGGGTCACCCCATGTGGTGTGATTGTTGCAAGCATTAGAAGTCACATCATAGCAAACATACTCCTTGCTCTTCACTGACTTCTAGCATCATGAGAAGGCGTAAGGCCTACCGATCTTCGTTGGGATATATGTCCCCAAGATATCATCTAGAGGCACCAAGCATCTAGTCCCATATGTTAACCAATGTACACCAGGAATCTCGAAGGGTTGGCCCAAAAACTCCCTCCACAACTCTTGATAGCCACAACCCTAGGCATCTAAAGTCCTACAACACAACTCCATTGTAAAGTATAACTCTTACCAATTCCTAGACTTCCTGTATTTTAGGGGAAAGGACAACTAGTATAGATTACAAATTGATATTTGAACCCAAGATTTCCGTTTCCCAGAAATATTTATACCATAATGTGTGATAATAATATATTCTCCCTCGTGGATATGGGATCCCATGAGATCACAGAATGAACTAGACTTCTAAGCCCATGGTGGATCTCCTTCCACATGACATATCATCAAGCAATCTTAAGATTAGTAAAGGATCATTTAGAGACATTGTCATTAATATGAGCATCATGGTACTGCATGCTAACTCATCTCATCAACAAACATAATGTTATCATATGGACATTACAATCATGTGATCATCAGGAACATTTAATATGTAATAAAGGATGAAATAATTACAAGTAACATCCATACAATCAATTCAATCCAGCAAATGAAGAAAAGAAACCTCGTCATTATTAATTAATCCCAAAATATGTGATAAAGCAACATGATAACATTTCCGTTATCATTTTAATCCATAGCATATGTTGAAACAACATAATAACGTCGTCATAATCAATTAACCCATAATATCTAAAAATCATAATTAACATCAACATGATGAATATAATCCATAGAATGTGTGGAAACAACATAATAATGTTATCAAAATCAGTTAACCCACAATATGTAAAAATTATAAACAACATCAGCATGATGAATATAATCCATAACATGTGTAGAAACAATATAATAATTTTATCAAAATCAGTTAACCCACAATATGTGAAAATCATCAACAACATTAGCATGATGAATATAATCATAGTATGTGTGGAAGCAACATAACCATTTTATCAAAATAAATTAACCCACAATATGTGAAAATCATAAACAACATCAACATGATGAATATAATCCATAGCATATGTTGAAACAAAATAATAATTTTATCAAATCGGTTAACCCATAATAAGTGAAAATCATAAATAACACCAACATGATGAATTAATCCCTAGCATATGTGGAAATAAAAACATTACATCATCATAATCGTTTATATTATGATTAATTCTTATAGTATTTTCAACAAGTTTATATGTGCGGAATGTCCAATACTTACATCCATTGTCTACAAAATCATCAACCCACTAAAACCCATGAATCTATTAATATTCAATTGATCTACTTTAAAATGTATAGAAAATATCAATGCATTGCTTTTGCGTCCTCCGAGGTGGTGGTTCCTGGGCTATAGCGATCCCATGGTACCTTCACCTAACCAAGTGTCTGGTTCCTGAGCTAGCAAAAAATGCGATGTAGTATACAATATGGTTCGACTTGAATGGCTCCCTCCTTGGAAACCTGCAATCCTTTCAATTTCAATACATGAGAAGGATCAGGAACATAAAGCCTAAACATCGAAACATGAAATACAAGATGCATTTTGGTAAGTGCGATGGAATATCAAGCTTGTAAGCAACAGGTCCAATACTTTTAAGGATTTTGAATGGTCCAACAAATATGGGGGATATTTTAGTACGTTTCCCAAATCTAAAGGTACTTTTAATGGATCTCACCCTAACAAAAACTTCAACACCCTCCTTATATATTATAATCATTCTTTTTGCATCATCATAGCTTTTTTTATGGTCTCTAGATTCTTTAATCTGTTGCTTAATTATAACCATTTGATCTTCCATTTTTTGGAGCATGTGTAGTCCTAACAAAGCGTGATCTTCTAACCGATCCTAGCGTAATGGGTTTGCAAGGTATCCCATATATGATCTCATATGGAGATGCATAGATGTAGTTATGGTAACTATTGTTGTATGAAAATTTTACTAATGGGAGGTACTTTTCCCATTGGTTTTGTTGATCTATGAAATACATCCTCGGCATATCTTCTAACACTGGGTTAACTCTCTCAGTATTACCATCTGTTTCGGGATGACATGAGGTGCTACATTTAAGATAAGTACCCATAAATGCTTGAATACTTTTCCAAAATCTTCTAGTAAATCAGGCATCTCTATATGATATAATATTTCTGGGCAATCCATGTAAGCCAATTAACTCCAGGAGAAACAATTGAGCAAAGGTTGGGGCATCAAAGGTGTTTTTTTGTAGGAATAAAGTGGGATCTTTTAGTTAATTTATCCACAATTACGATAATGCAATTATGCCTCAAAGGGGTCATGGGTAGTACTTCAATTAAATCCATTGAAATAACATTCCATTTAGTCTCTAGTATATCATGTGTTGAAGAATTCCTACAAGGTGGTGATGTTTGGACTTAACTTGTTGACATTCCAAACATCATGCCACAAATTGCACAATATCTCTTTTCATCCCTGCCCAGAAGAAAACCTTTTTAAGATCATCATGCATTATCTTTACCACGGGATGAGCTGAGTAAGGGGCCCTATGGGATTCTTCCAATATCAACCCCCTAAGATTATTGTTTTCAAGGACATAGATCCTCTCTCTTGATCTTAAGGGTCCATCTCTTTCCATGGATAATTATTCAAAATTAAAACTTCTAGGTCCTCCTTCTTGAAAATGGGACATCACTTGTTGATACCAGCCATCTTGGGAAAGGTGACTTAAAATTCGATCCCTCAAGTCTACTTTTAGGTATATCACGAAGTGAAACTTGCGTCTTCTACTTAAAGCATCTACTACTCTATTCTCCTTTCCTTTGATATAATTCACCCAAAATTCATACTCACCAAGAAAATCACTCCAATATCGCTGGAAAGCATTGAAGTACTTTTGGGTAAAGATGTTCTTAAGACTCATGTGTTTTATTTTAAACTCAAATTGACATCCCATGAGATAATGTCCCCATAACTTAAGGGCCATAAAAATGGCTGCCAATTTGAAATCATGGGTGGCATAGTTGATTTCATGGCTCCTGAGCTTGCGTGAAGCATAAGCTATGACACCTTCATCTTGCATTAGAACATCCCCTAATCCTTTCCATGAAGCATCCATACAGATGAAAAAGTCCTTGTCCATATGAGGCACCCTCAATATCAGAGTGCTTGTTAATCATCATTTTAGTTCTATAAAGGATTCCTCACACTCCCTTTTCCATTCGAATTTAAGTCCCTTCTTTTGAAGAGAGGTGATAGGGTAGGCGATACGGGAGATATCTTTCACAAAACTTTGACAGTATCCAACCAACCCCTGTGATGTACCTGCAATAATTAATTAATGCAAATACACAAGATATCAAAAATAATAGAATAGAATCGCTTTTATATTGATCACGGGCCACTTCGAGGGGGCAACCTCCTTTGAGCAAGCTCAATAGAATTAACTTCACGGTGCCTTCAATGACCTCAACACACACTTATATACTAAGTCTATGCCCAATACTATGAGTCAAAACCATGGGACATATAATACTACAGGACGACTTACAAAGCATATGCGTCCAATACTATGGGCTAATATAAACTACGGATCAACAAATACTACGGGACGACTTACAAAGCATATGCGTCCAACAACAATATACTAACATAGTAAAGAGAAGGGTTGACATAGGTTCCTAACATCCCCTCTCCCTTAGAAAAAGCTTTGTCCTCAAAGCTTTGGTTGGAGAAATTGCTGCAGAATCTAAAGGAGTGGTTCCCCGGTAGCATCCTCGGTTTGCATTTCGGGCCACTGACACCTTTGGAGTGTCAAGGAGGATTGCTTGGAAGGCTGTAGATGAAGAAGAACCCTGTCAACTACGTGGAAAATGTGCTCAGAACGGTGCTGATCGGCTTGTTGTTTCAGGCGAATTCTGGCCATGTGAAGATTGTCCTGCAGAATGAGAAGAAGTTGATCGCGGTTTCGAAGAACCGAGTTGATGAAGAAGCATGGAGTTCATAGAAGAGATAGCCCTGTTGAACATATTGCAACCAATTTGGAACAAGCAGAGAAAGAGTTGTAAGAGAAACTGGGTCATCAATTGTGCGAAAAGGAGCATCTTCCACCATATTGTCCTTACCCTTCTTGTAAGTGATCACATAGGGATAACCCATGAGTTGGATAACCCATTGCAGGTGTATTGGGGAGGAGACCCATTGTTCCAGAAAATTTTCCA
The DNA here is from genome assembly GCA_027924585.1 of Larix kaempferi. NCBI lineage: Eukaryota > Viridiplantae > Streptophyta > Pinopsida > Pinales > Pinaceae > Larix > Larix kaempferi. Next base: position 393,181 of record BSBM01002093.1, on the reverse strand, counting down.
GACTCAGGAGATCAGTCTTGATGCAGAAATAACTGCCTAATAGGTATGACTGCCACTTCTGTACTGCATGCAAAATAGCCATCATTTCCTGCTGAGAGGTAGATGTGGCTACATTCTTACTGGAAAGGTCTCTTGAAGGCAGCAAGCTCATTGGTTTAGCAAAGATACCTACATATCTATCCAAGGAAGTAGTGGACACTGTTGATGGGTGCATCTGAATGGAATTGAGTTGAGCGATGACACCATGTGAATTCTTCTTAAGGATTTTTTCCAGGCGATGTGAACTGATGATGCAGAGAGACCCTGGTTGTAAGCCCCTAAATTTGTGTTGTGCCCCATTGACTTTAAACTGCAGCCAAAGTTTAGCAAAATCCCATAAGATTGGGCCAAGTGTGCGTAACCATTGAACGCCCAAAACCACATCACATCCTCCTAAGGACAAGGCAAACATGTCGGAGCATAGGTTATAATCTTCCATAGAGATACGCACATTGTGACACTTCCCCTTGCAAGGTAAGGTGCTTCCATTGGCAACCATGACTTCAAAGTTGGAGCAAGGATGGACAAAACAATCAGCCTGTTTGGCAATTCGAGGGTCAATGAAGTTATGAGTGCTACCAGAATCAATGAGTATGGTAAGAGGGAGCTTCTTGAAGTATCCCTTGACCCGCATTGTTTGTGGGGTGGTGACGCCGGTTACAACATGGAGAGAGATCTCGGGTGGGTCGTCCTGAGATGGGGTGTCAATAGGCGGGTGTTGCATGTCGACCGGATCATCTACTGTATCTGCAGCTTCTTCACCAAGTTCTAAGGCAGGCGGAGAATCCACATCCAAGAGATAAAGCTTTTGTTGAACACATCTATGTCCCCGAGTGAATTTCTCATCACAATTATAGCAAAGCCCTTTTTCTCGGCGTGCTTGCATTTCTATTTCAGACAAATGCTTGATAGGAGTTGGTTGAGGAGCAGGCGTGATGGGAGGTCGTTGGGAACCCATGTTTTTGAAGGGAACAAAGGTGGGTTTGGAGCGTTGTTGAGCTGCGATCTTGTCCTCAGCCAACTTAGCCAACCCTAGGACTTCCATCATTGTGTTGGGACAAAACATTTTGACCTCTGAGCAGATTTCATCCTTGAGACCACTGATAAAACAACTCCTGTAGAATTCATCAGACAATCCTTCTGTGTGATTGGCTAGTTTCTCAAATTCCATCTGATACTCTCTCACTGTGCCAGTTTGGTGAATTTTAGTGAGTGCTCCTGTGAAGTCGTCAAAAGCACTAGGACCAAATCGTGGCAAAATGAGTTGGCAAAAATCTGTCCAGTTTGGCTCGGGATGAGCTTTGATGTACCAATGGTACCATTGCAGGGCTTCCTGTTCCAAATGAAAGGATGCAAGTGGAACTTTCTGAACATCAAAAGTATTATGCAGACTGAAATATTGTTCTGCTCGGTATATCCATCCAGTTGGATCAGTACCATTGAAGCGAGGAAAATCAAGCTTCGGCCAACGAAAATTGCTAGAAGCAGAGAACCCGGTGGCTGCAAAAGATTCTGGCTGTCTGGTATTGTTCATGGCTGAATGCTGAAGATGGAGGCTGAGAAATTTTTCATCCAGATCTTGGAGTTTGGTTTGGATGGCTGCAAGTGCTTCCTCCATGGTGTGTGCTCCTGCACGGGTGACAACCATAACTAGGTTTTTTTTTTTTTTTTTTTTCATCAGACTGGAGTGGCTACGGCTCGAAAGGGATCTGGAACAACGCCGAATGGATTGAAAATGGTTGAATCTGGAACGGCTTGCAAATGGATCTGAAACGACGCAACAGTGATCAACAATAGTTCAGCTGAAAGTAGATATGGACCCCAGGTATGTGCGGCTTCCTAACAGTTCAGGGGTTTCACTCGGCCACCAATGCTGTCTGATGGCTTGCGTATTGGGGCAGTACCCCTCACTCCATGGCTCAGGTAAAACTGATAACCGCTTTGCCACAAACGACAGCTCTTGGTTTACCTCACGAGTGGGAACTAGTCAATCAGGTAGGGGTCGTTGCCCTTTTCACTAGCAGGTCCTCTCAATGGGCGAGCTACTTTGGAGTTCCTGTGGTACTCCTCACAATGAGTTTTAGGGCTTATGCCCAAGTACTTCCCACAGTTAAGCGGATAGGGATGATTCCCAAATCCGAACTTGCAACAGAAAAAAATTTGGGCAGAAATTCCACCCAATGTTCAAAAACCGGATCTATATTGTTCAGAATCGCTATTATAGGATGTTTCCGGAACTGGAACAACCACTCTGCTTCTACCCATGAAAGCGGAATAGAAATCTGGGCACTCGGTCAAAAGATTTTCTCGCCGCAATTTCCACGGCCGTCACCGAAATTCTGAAAAATTGCTGATTTTAAATCCGCGCTATCTCCACTTTTAGAACTCCAAATGAGATGATTTTTTTTTTGAAACTGCATATTTTTGAAAGAGGAATTCAGATATGCAATCAGTTTCTTCTGATTTTGTGCAGAGAGTTTCAAAAATTGATCTGAAAGTTTCCGCCCAAAAAAAGAAAAAAAATTTCCCACTTGTGCCAAGGAAAGTGCTCTGATACCAGATGTTATGTACCTGCAATAATTAATTAATGCAAATACACGAGATATCAGAAATAATAGAACAGAATCGCTTTTATATTGATCACGGGCCACTTCGAGGGGGCAACCTCCTTTGAGCAAGGTCAATACAATTAACTTCACGGTGCCTTCAATGACCTCAACACACACTTATATACTAAGTCTATGCCCAATACTATGAGTCAAAACCATGGGACATATAATACTACAGGACGACTTACAAAGCATATGCGTCCAATACTATGGGTCAATACTATGGGCTAATATAAACTACGGATCAACAAATACTACGGGACGACTTACAAAGCATATGCGTCCAACAACAATATACTAACATAGTAAAGAGAAGGGTTGACATAGGTTCCTAACAACCCCATAAAGATACATATCTATTTAGCCTTCCTGGGAGTTGTCAAATTCATTATATCCTCAACTTTACTAGGGTCAACAACTGTACCCTCTCCACTGATTACATGACCCATATATTGAATTTCTTTTTGGAAGAAGGAACACTTAGACAACTTCCCATACAATTTGTGTTCTCTAAGACACTGCGGCACTAATACTAAGAGTTCTTGATGCTCCCTCTCATTTCAAGAATAAATGAGGATGTTATCCAAAATATACTTGAACAAAATGGTTTTCAAGCATTTTGAAATACATTGTTCATTAAATTCATGAAAGTTGAAGGAGTGTTTGTTATCCCAAATGGTACTATGACAAATTCATAATGGATGAACCTTGTTCTGAAGGTAGTTTTTGGGATGTCTTCCTCGATTCTCAATTGGTGGTACCCTGATCTTAGGTTGATCTTGAAAAATAAAGCCACGCCCTTTATTTTATCAAACAAGTCATCAATGTGAGGCATACGATACCTGATTCTAATAGTTGTTTTATTAATATCACGATAGTCGATGCAAAGCTTGAGGGTGTTGAATATTGTAACTTCAAAGAATATTATATTTGTACTTTATTATTCCAGAGATGTTTCATCCCTCCGAGGTAACCCTATTATGTATCCGGAGATGTTTATTCCTCCGAGGGTTTGTATTAACTAGGGTTATTAGACCCACCATGTGGGGGTCGGCCCTGTGGTTATATTTTTGGGGTTATTAGACTTCTCCAGGAGAGGTCGGCCCCATTAGGTCTTTTAGTCAGTTGGGGGTCAGTATAAATAAGAGAGGTGAACTCCTCATTAGATCACTCACTCACTTGTGGAAGAGTGCGCACTTGTCTGGGAGATCTGCTAAGGAGACAAAGAAGGAAGGAGCACATCTTGTATTTTGGTTGATCATCTTATTGAGGAAAGCTTTGCTGGGTTTTCTACCCCATGAGGGTTTTCCAGGGTATATTCTGTGTCTATCTTGTGATTATGTTTCTTTCAGTGATCTTGCTTGTCTATTTGGTTTAAACTTAACATGGTATCAGAGCTAGACTGAATAGGACATCTTTCACAAGGTAAGAATACCTCTCTCTCTCTCTCCGGTGAATTTAGGGTTTTAGCCCAAAGTTTATATTATTTATTTTTGGTTGCATGGCTACATAGCTCTTTTCAATACCTTTCTTTTTAGCTATAGATCGAACTTTTTGGTTGGGTAGAACTCCGGTAAATCCAAACCCTAATTCTACCAAAAGTGCGATACGTCAAATTTTGGTTTCAGAAAAAAGTTGGAATTTTTGAATTCTGATTACATGGCTGGATAGCCCTTCTCAAGAGCATTCTTTTGAGCTATAGATCGAACTTTTTGGTTGGGTAGAACTCCGGGAAAGTAAAACCCTAATTCTACCAAAAGTGCGATAAAATTCTGTTCCAGATTCCGGAAAAGTGAAAAGTAACTTTCCAGGTAAGTCTACTCTGTCTCTTGGACTTCCCCAAGAGAAGATGGCTCCAAACACTAAGCTTGAAGACAAGCTAGAAGGTATAGAAAATTTTCGGGCATGGAAATACAGAATTGGTCTCATTCTTGAGGAGAATGATCTTGCTCATTATATCAAGGAGGAAGTTGCAGAACCAGAAGAAGATGAAGCCAAATAAAAACACAGGAAGGATTTGATTAGGGCAAAGAGAATCATAGCTGATTCTATTAAAGACCACTTGATTCCCCAAGTGGCCTCCAAGAAGACTCCAAAGGAAATGTATGATGCCCTAGGAAGAATGTATGAAGGAAAGAACATCAATAGGAAGATGAATCTAAGGACTCAGTTGAAGAGTACCAAGATGCACAAAGGAGAATCCATTCAAGACTACTTCTCAAGAGTCTCTCTAATCAAGGAGCAACTAGATGCCATTGGTGATACTCTTGATGAAGATGAACTTGTGATGACAGCTCTAAATGGTCTCACTAGACCTTGGGAGTCATTCATTCAAACTATGTGTGCCAGAAAAGAAAGTATGAAGTTTGATGTAGTTTGGGAGGATTGTGTACAAGAGGACGCTAGGGTTGCAAATCGAGAAGCCTTGCTGAAATAGGATGACCAAGCCTTGGCCACCCACACCAAAAGAAGAAGGAATCAATCCTACACTAAAAGGGGTAGTCACAAGGAGTCTCATCCTCCACACAGATTTCAAAAGAAAAGAGGAACTACTCAAAGAAGAGATTACTCTTCTTTCCAGTGCTATTCTTGTCACAAAATAGGACACATTGCTAGACATTGCCCTCTACAGAAGAAAAAGGGTACTTACTACAAAAGACACCAAGCACATCTTGCAGAAGATGATAGTGAAGAAGAAGAAGTAGAGGAAGAAAGGTCTCACAATAAAAGGCCTAGAGATGAAGAGGAAGAAGAAGAAAGGACCTTCTTCAAAAGAAGGTCAAGAAGAAATACAGAAGAAGATGCAGAAGAATATGTTCTCTTCTCCGCACTCTCTGGATCTATAACCCCTGGAGAAGGTACATGGCTTATTGACAGTGGTGCTTCAAAGCACATGACAGGTCAGAAAAAGACTCTCTCAAATCTTGAAGAAAAGACTTCTCCCCAAAAGGTATCTCTAGGAGATGACTATCAATATCCCATTAAGGGAATTGGTGAAGCAAACTACAAACTCGATTCTGGAACCCCCATGAAGATGAAGGAAGTTTTGTATGTTCCAGGTTTGAAGAAGAATTTACTTTCAATCTCAGCATTAGACAAGAAAGGCTATAGAGTTGCATTCATTGATGGACAAGTGTTAATGTGGTCCAAAGGCAAATCTATTAAGGATGCAATTGTTATTGGTGAAGAGGAAGGAGGTTTGTATAAACTTAAGGGTCATCTAGAAGTGGCCTTTGTTCATGAAACCTCTAGTCCCAGTGAGCTATGGCATAGAAGACTAGCTCACATTAACTACAAAGCCTTACCCTATGTAAGCAAGGTGGTCATAGGACTACCAGATTTGAAGGTTGATCATAATGGCTCATGTAAAGGATGTAAGAAAGGGAAGAATATCAAGAACTCCTTTCCAAAGAGTGAAACAAAGACTAAGGGTATCTTGGAGTTAATACACTCAGATGTATCTGGTCCAATGCCCACCACCTCCTTGAGTGGATTTGAATACTATCTCTCTTTCATTGATGATCATTCAAGGAAAACCTGGATATACTTTCTAAAAGGTAAGAATGAAGTTTTTGGAAAGTTCAAAGAGTTCAAGGCTCTAATAGAAAATCTCTCAGAAAAGAAAATCAAGATTCTCAGAACAGATAATGGTGGAGAATATACTTCAAAAGAGTTTGAAGAATTTTGTAAAGAAGTTGGAATCAAGAGAGAACTAACCACTCCCTACAATCCCCAACAAAATGGGGTTGTAGAAAGGAAAAATAGAACCATCATGGAAGTTGTGAAGACAATGATACATGACCAGGATCTCCCATGTATCTATGGGCTGAAGCAGCCAAGACAACAGTATATGTTCAAAACATATTATCTCATAGTGCTCTTGATTTCAAAACTCCAGAAGAAGTGTTTACTGGAAAGAAGCCCGAGGTAAGCCATCTTAAAATATTTGGGTGTCCTGTGTACATCCACATTCCAAAAGAAAAGAGAACCAAGTTGGATCCTTCTGGTAAGAAAGGAATATTTGTTGGTTACTGTGAATCATCCAAAGCTTTCAGGATTTACATACCAGGCTTTCATCATATAGAAATCAGTAGAGATGTAACTTTTGATGAAGAAGCAGCTCTCAAGAAATCAAGAAAATTCCAACTTGAAGAAATCTATGAAGAAGATTCTTCTTCTAGAAACTCAGAGGCTGTTCACATCCCTGAAGACATTCCACCAGAGGATCATGACATGTTGGAACCACAAGAACCTCCTATCTCAGATTTATCAAAGAAAAGAAGGCCAGCATGGGCTAGAGATATTATCCAAGGGGCTGAAAAATATGGTGCTCCTAAAGGCTCCATTAGAGAAAGAAAGAAACCAAAGCTAGTGTCCAACTATATGGCCTTGATGTGTGATCTTGTGGATCAACTACCTACTAGCTATGAAGAAGCAGCTCAAAAGAAAGAATGGGTAGAAGCAATGACAGAAGAATATCAGTCGATAATGAAAAATGATGTTTGGGATATAGTCCCCAAACCAAAAGATAAAAGTGTGGTTTCTTCCAAATGGATTTTCAAGATAAAACATGCTGCAGACGGTAGCATTGAAAAATACAAGGCAAGGTTTGTAGCCAGAGGATTCTCACAAAAGGAGGGAATTGACTATGAAGAAACATTTGCACCTGTTGCTAGGTATACTTCAATTAGAACTATCATGGCACTTGCATCCATGATGAAATGGAAATTGCATCAAATGGATGTTAAGACAGCTTTTCTGAATGGTGTAATTGAAGAAGAAGTATACATAGAACAACCTCAAGGTTTTGAGGTCAAAGACGGAAGGACCCATGTATGCAAACTGAAAAAGGCATTATATGGATTGAAGCAAGCTCCCAGGGCTTGGTACGGAAGGATTGACAGTTTCTTAACAAGCATGGGCTTTACCAAAAGTAAAGCTGACCCCAATCTTTATCTTAAAGTGATGGATGATGAACCTGTTATATTGCTGTTATATGTAGATGATCTATTCCTAACCGGAAATGAGAATCAAATTATTGAAAGCAAGAAGAAGCTTTCTTCAGAATTCGAAATGAAAGATCTCGGATTAATGCACTACTTCTTAGGTCTAGAAGTGTGGCAAGAGCCAAAAGGAATCTTTCTAAATCAAGGTAAGTATACTGTGGAAATTCTCAAAAGATTTGATATGTTGGAGTGTAAAGCCATGGCCACTTCCATGGACTCCAACCTGAAACTATTAGTTAATGATTCATCAGAACTAGTGGACATAACCCTATATAGACAAATCATTGGATCATTGATGTATTTGACAAATACTAGGCCGGATATATGCTTTGCTGTAAATACCCTAAGTCAGTATCTAGTAGAACCTAGAAAGGTTCACCTTATAGTTGCAAAGCATATAATGAGGTACCTAAAAGGTACAGTGGACTTTGGTTTATACTATCTTGGAGGTAATGAACTCAAGTTACATGGTTACTCAGATTCCGATTGGGCAGGTAGTGTCTCAGACAGAAAAAGCACTTCAGGCGGATGTTATGGTCTTGGATCTGCCATGATCTCCTGGTTCAGCAAGAAACAATCTAGTGTGGCCCTCAGTACTGCTGAAGCAGAATATATAGCTGCTTGCTCTGCCAGCTGTGAAGCAATGTGGCTTCGGAAACTCTTATCTGGAATTTTTTACTTAGAAATGGATCCCACTGTGATTATGTGTGATAATCAAAGCTGCATTAAGATGACTGATAAGTCAAAACACATTGAGATCCGTTACTTCTATATACGAGACATGGTGCAGAGAGGAGCCATCAAACTTGAGTACATAAGCACTGAGGATCAGATTGCCGATATCCTGACTAAACCTTTGTCTCGAGTAAAGTTTGAACACTTCCGAGACATGCTTGGTATAGTCCAGAAGGACCCTCCTCGAAAGGGGGAGTAGTATAGTATTTGATAACAATTTTGTTTTGTTGCACTTAGCTACTTACAATTATTTATATTTAGAACTCTTCTATATCTTTTTTTTTTTTTTTATGGATAAATGTTTTGATTCTAGATGTATTAGTGAGAATACATACTAGATGTATAAATGTTTTGATGCTAGATGTATTAGTGAGAATACATACTAGATGTATACATGTTTTGATGATTAGATGTATTAGTGAGAATACATGCTCTTGGATATTTGTACCTGTATAGTTGAGAATACAGATGGGGATTGGATCATCCCTGGACTTTCAGTCCTAAAGAGAGCCGTAGACGTGAGGTCTCCGAGAATGAATTCCTTAGTGGACAGTTGAGGGGATTGGATCATCCCTGGACTTTCATTCCTAAAGAGAGCCGTAGACGTGAGGTCTCCGAGAATGAAGTCCTTAGTGGACAGTTGAGGGGATTGGATCATCCCTGGACTTTCAGTCCTAAAGAGAGCCGTAGATGTGAGGTCTCCGAAAATGAAGTCCTTAGTGGACAGTTGAGGGGATTGGATCATCCCTGGACTTTCAGTCCTAAAGAGAGCCGTAGACGTGAGGTCTCCGAGAATGAAGTCCTTAGTGGACAGTTGAGGGGATTGCATCATCCCGGAACCACTAGTTCAAAATGTACGTGATCGGGATTGTATCATCCCCGGACCTTGGTCCCTGAATTGATCCATAGATGTATGGTCTTTGAGAATAAAGTGATGGGGATTGCATCATCTCGGAACCACTAGTTCAAAATGTACGTGATGGGGATTGTATCATCCCCGGACCTTGGTCCCTGAATTGATCCGTAGACGTATGGTCTTCGAGAATAAAGTGATGGGGATTGCATCATCCCGGAACCACTAGTTCAAAATGTACGTGATGGGGATTGTATCATCCCCGGACTTTGGTCCCTGAATTGATCCGTAGACGTGTGGTCTCCGAGAAGTGGGGATTGTATCATCCCCGGACTTTGGTCCCTAAATTGATCCGTAGACGAATGGTCTCCGAGAAAGTGATTTTTTTATAAAGATGTGGTTACTTGTATCGGTAGGATACTTGTATTGATGATGTGGTTACTTGTATCGGTAGGATACTTGTATTGATGATGTGGTTACTTGTATCGGTAGGATACTTGTATTGATGATGTGGTTACCTGTATCGGTAGGATACTTGTATTGATGATGTGGTTACCTGTATCGGTAGGATACTTGTATTGATGATGTGGTTACCTGTATCGGTAGGATACTTGTATTGATGATGTGGTTACTTGTATCGGTAGGATACTTGTATTGATGATGTGGTTACCTGTATCGGTAGGATACTTGTATTGATGATGTGGTTACTTGTATCGGTAGGATACTTGTATTAATGATGTGGTTACCTGTATCGGTAGGATACTCGTATTGTTGATATGATCACTTGTATTGGCATGAATACTCGATACTGATGATCGTGTGATGACGATGCTGTTGATCGTGTGATGACGATGCTGCTGATCGTGTGATGACGATGCTGATGATCGTGTGATGATGATGCTGCTGATCGTGTGATGACGATGCTGCTGATCATGTGATGAAGATGCTGCTGATCGTGTAATGACGATACTGCTGATCGTGTGATGACGATGCTGATGATCATGTGATGACGATGCTGCTGATCGTGTGATGACGATGATGTTGATCGTGTGATGACGATGCTGATGATCGTGTGATGACGATGCTACTGATCATGTGATGACGATGCTGCTGATCGTGTGATGACGATGCTGCTGATCGTGTAATGACGATACTGCTGATCGTGTGATGACGATGCTGATGATCGTGTGATGATGATGCTGTTGATCGTGTGATGACGATGTTGTTGATCGTGTGATGACGATGATGATGATCTTGTGATGACGATGATGTTGATCATGTGATGACGATGCTGCTGATCGTGTGATTACGATGATCGTAATATTGATGTTGATGTTGATATTGATGTACCAGTAACTGTTTGAGTTACTGATGAAGACAAATTGAAGAAAGCTTCCGATGATTTATAGATGTATCATGTATAGTGACTCCTTGCTCCTGCAGATGCTGTTATAATATCCTTCTCGTTAAGGGGGAGTGTTGAATATTGTAACTTCAAAGAATATTATATTTGTACTTTATTATTCCGGAGATGTTTCATCCCTCCGAGGTAACCCTATTATGTATCCGGAGATGTTTATTCCTCCGAGGGTTTGTATTAACTAGGGTTATTAGACCCACCATGTGGGGGTCGGCCCTGTGGTTATATTTTTGGGGTTATTAGACTTCTCCAGGAGAGGTCGGCCCCATTAGGTCTTTTAGTCAGTTGGGGGTCAGTATAAATAAGAGAGGTCAACTCCTCATTAGATCACTCACTCACTTGTGGAAGAGTGCGCACTTGTCTGGGAGATCTGCTAAGGAGACAAAGAAGGAAGGAGCACATCTTGTATTTTGGTTGATCATCTTATTGAGGAAAGCTTTGCTGGGTTTTCTACCCCATGAGGGTTTCCCAGGGTATATTCTATGTCTATCTTGTGATTATGTTTCTTTCAATGATCTTGCTTGTCTATTTGGTTTAAACTTAACAGAGGGACCCATCTTTCTTTTTCACGAAGATAACTAGTGCTCCCCAAGGTGACACACTAGGATTTATGAGCCCCAAGTTGATAAGCTCATTGAGTTGCACACCCAACTCATTAAGTTCTGGTACAATCATATGGTAGGGTGTTTTTTATATCGGTTCTATCCCTGGTTTCAAGGGAATGGAGAAATCAAATTCTCTGTTGAGATATTGTAACTTCAAAGAATATTATATTTGTACTTTATTATTCCGGAGATGATTCATTCCTCCGTGAAGATCTTATTGTATATCCGGAGATGTTTATTCCTCCGTCGGAATGTGGTAACTTGGGTTATTAGACTTCCCTAGTGGGGGTCGGCCCTGTATGTGTTATGTGGGTCAAAGGGTTATTAGACCACCCTAGAGGGGTCGGCCCAGTCAGTTATAATGGGGTATTTAACCTAATGGTTAAATACGAGCCTACATGTACTTGTGTAAAATACATATCAGAGTAGTGTATAAATAGAGGAGGTGTGTTCCTCATTATACACATTCACTCACTTGAGGATAACGCACTTGTGGAGGAGAGGTCTGCTATTATGGAGGAGGAGATCATGTCTCAGGGTTTCATCTTTGTATATTGCTGGTCATCTATATTGAGGAAGCTTTGCTGGGTTTTCTACCCCATGAGGGTTTCCCAGGATAAATCTCTGTCTCTTGTGTTTATGCTGTGCTTGTTGTTTCTTCAGTGATCCTGTATATGCTATTATTGTGAAATGGAATGTAATGCTGCTATTTTCTGTCTTAGCATCTTGAATTTTAACATGGTATCAGAGCTAACCTGAAGGAAGACAAGGTATGGCACTAAAGACACTTGCTTTACTTACGACAATTTGAAGGTTAGGGTTTTACATAGCAAAAACCAGTCATCGTAGCACTTTCGCTATACATCCGTTTTGGAGAAGTTTTCGGATCTGAAATTGTTACAGGACGAAGCTAAAATCTCCAGGTACCTTGTGTCCAAAGGACAACCTCTAATTCGTTGTACTTTGTGATTTATGATCTGTACAATATAGGGTTTCTGCCTCTTCCAGATCTGAGTCAAAATCAGGTGACCTTGGGAAAAAGGTCATAACTTGGGATAGGAAGCTCCAAATGAAATTTCGTGAAAAGTGACAGGTAGTACACAGACTGTGCTATCTCAGAAAACTTTTTCAGAGGCCGAAGTTGAATCAGTGACACGTGGCACGCCGTACAAGTTCGCTCTCCTGTATTATCCCATAAACAGGTCATGTTGCGACACTTGGCATAACTCTCTCTCAGAGAATCCAATTGAGGTCATACCTATCAGGATGGAAAGATAACAGGCCGAGCTATATCAGAAAACTTTTTCAGAGGCCGAAGGTCAAACAGTGACATGTGGCACGCCGTACAAGTTCGCTCTCCTGTATTTTCCCAAAACAGGTCACGTTGCGACATTTGGCATAACTCTCTCTCAGAACATCCAATTGAGGTCAGACCTGTCAGGATGGAAATCTAACAGGTCAGACTATCTCAGAAAACTTTTTCAGACCATGTGGATCAAAAATTTCAGAGTTACACCAGAAACAATCAGGTACATATTTCTGTCAAAACAGAATTATTTTTTGGTACCTTCATTCATGGCTTCCGGAATTTAGGGCTTTGAAGAAAGTTGGAATTTTTGTAATCGGAGACCACGGCTGGATGCTACTCATCAAAATAGAAATTTAGAGACCAATATCAGAATTTTTGGTTGGGCAGAAGGCCGGGCTTGATTAGACCCTAGTTCGGGACTTTGATCAGAAAAGTGGAAAATTAGGGCTTCTGTAAAAATGGGAATTTTTGAAATCTGTGACCACGGCTGGAAGCTCCTCAGAAAAATAGAAGATTAGAGCTTTGGATCAAACCTTTTGATGGGGCAAAAGAGTGGGCTTCATCAAACCCCAGTTCAGGGTCACGTCCAGTGAATCCGAAAGTTTCAAAGGCAAAATTAAGGAGTAAAACTTTGCAGTTTTCAAATTCTGAATATACCAGTTTGATCAGCTCATCAAGGTCCAGTTCTTGCAAATCAAGTGGATTGGGTTAATCCTAGAAGAAGATGGATTGGTCACCTGCATAAGTGAAGAAGTTCCTGTCTCAGAGGGAGATGAGGATAAGGGCTTACATAAGAAGAATACAAGCGATCTCGACAGGTATGACTCATTGAGGTATGTTTCGATATTTGTCCATGATTAAGTTTATGGTATGTTTGTCTTCAGGTTATTACAGTTAGTACAATTTTGATTTTAGATTTGTCGTATAACCTTAACAAAATTATGAATGCATGATAGAAGATATTCATTGGTTAGGGTGTTGACACTTATGATTGTACTAATGCATTATGATGTTGTGTGAGGTTGATGTTGTCTGCTAACAAGATACAGGTACATCACAAAAGACAAATCAGGTTCCATGACCATGAAAACATGAAGACAAAGACTCATCCATAATCTTTGTTCTACTTACGAGGTATGTATGACTTTGTTATATTATGCTTAACCTATGAGACATGCAGGTTCTAGCTCAGGATCTCTAAATCATTGAAGAGAATGTTTAGGTATGTTGTACATAACCAAGTAGGTATACTAATCCAGGTATGTTTCCCATGAATCTTACCTTGTGTTAGGATCCCTTATATAAGTATACTTGATATGATTGGTTATGCTTATTCATAAAGTTAGTAATCAAGGGTTTATGCATGATTTAATTAACCAGAAGAGTACTATGATCAAACAAGAATATGCATGAGTAAAAGAAGACTTACTTGAAACCCTAAATACTAATGATCATGACTATACATATTCAAGATTATTTAGAATTAGAATGTTTTGAGAATATACTAATGAATGAATGTTTGTGTATGAGATCATGAGGATGACACTAGTGCACACTTGAGCATGCACAGTGGTACAGAATGAATAGAAGTTCAAAGGACATATAGAAGATCAAGCGGGAGGCAACCACACAAACATAAAAGATAAGTATTTGAGTTGTTATTTGAAATAGTAAATGATATTTCTTGTATGCATATTTGTATTCCTAGAACATATCATGCTGAGTGCAAACATTCATAGAGCATTGAACATTATACTACTAATATGCATATGATTGGTAAGTTGGACAAACATTCCATTGTTGCTTGTCTAGAATGAAACCTCTTTGCTGACATGCTAAGAGCTGTGCACACTCTCGATAGTATGTTCTGGTAGAGATGGAAGGCATCTAGATAGCCACTGTATGCATACAGGATATGGGAAAGTGTTGTGCCAAAGTATTGGTCAAGATAGTTGCATAACTATATAAATGATATCTGTATGCATAATAGGTTATCATGATTTCATGATTATGAAGGATTACTAATCATGTACTTAATTTTGTTTTGTAGGAAAGATCATGAAGAATAATGAACACCGAACAAGTGATGGATGTTCAACAAGAAGATTTACAAATCAAACAAAATATAGAAGGCTTGTGGCTAGAAGATTCTCTTAGAAAGAGGAAGAGAATCATGATGAGATGTTTGCTCCAAGTGGCTAGATAAGACCATTCTCTTAATGGTGCAATTAAAGAAGAAGTGTGAATCAGGTTCTGTATGGGTTCCCAGGATCGATAGTATATTGATGAGAATACATGTGGGGATTGTATCATCCTTGAACACTTGTTCTAAAGTGAGCCGTAGACAGGTGTCTCCGGGAAAGAAAAGGGATTGGATCATCCCTGGAATTTCAGTCCTAAAGAGAGCCGTAGACGTAAGGTCTCCGAGAATGAAGTCCTTAGTGGACAGTTGAGGGGATTGGATCATCCCTGGACTTTCAGTCCTAAAGAGAGCCGTAGACGTAAGGTCTCCGAGAATGAAGTCCTTAGTGGACAGTTAAGGGGATTGGATCATCCCTGGACTTTCAGTCCTAAAGAGAGCCGTAGACGTGAGGTCTCCGAGAATGAAGTCCTTAGTGGACAGTTGAAGGGATTGGATCATCCCTGGACTTTCAGTCCTAAAGAGAGCCGTAGACGTGAGGTCTCCGAGAATGAAGTCCTTAGTGGACAGTTGAGGGGATTGGATCATCCCTGGACTTTCAGTCCTAAAGAGAGCCGTAGACGTAAGGTCTCCGAGAAGTGGGGATTGTATCATCCCCGGACCTTGGTCCCTGAATTGATCCGTAGACGTATGGTCTTCGAGAATAAAGTGATGGGGATTGCATCATCCCGGAACCACTAGTTCAGAATGTACGTGAGGACTGCATCGTCCATGAACTGGGTTCAAAATGTACGTGAGGACTGCATCGTCCATGAACTGGGTTCAAAATGTACGTGAGGACTGCATCGTCCATGAACTGGGTTCAAAATGTACGTGAGGACTGCATCGTCCATGAACTGGGTTCAAAATGTACGTGAGGACTGCATCGTCCATGAACTGGGTTCAAAATGTACGTGAGGACTGCATCGTCCATGAACTGGGTTCAAAATGTACGTGAGGACTGCATCGTCCATGAACTGGGTTCAAAATGTACGTGAGGACTGCATCGTCCATGAACTGGGTTCAAAATGTACGTGAGGACTGCATCGTCCATGAACTGGGTTCAAAATGTACGTGAGGACTGCATCGTCCATGAACTGGGTTCAAAATGTACGTGAGGACTGCATCGTCCATGAACTGGGTTCAAAATGTACGTGAGGACTGCATCGTCCATGAACTGGGTTCAAAATGTACGTGATGGGATTGCATCGTCCCTAGACATGAGACTTGTCTTAAAGTGATAAGGACTAATCCTCCTGTAAGTAGATTGGGATTGCATCGTCCCTAGACATGGTGAAGTGTCTTAAAGTGATAAGGACTAATCATCCTGTAAGTAGATTGGGATTGCATCGTCCCTAGACATGGTGAGGTGTCTTAAAGTGATAAGGACTAATCATCCTGTAAGTAGATTGGGATTGCATCGTCCCTAGACATGGTGAGGTGTCTTAAAGTGATAAGGACTAATCATCCTGTAAGTAGATTAGGATTGCATCATCCCTAGACATGGTGAGGTGTCTTAAAGTGATAAGGACTAATCATCCTGTAAGTAGATTGGGATTGCATCGTCCCTAGACATGGTGAGGTGTCTTAAACTGATAAGGACTAATCATCCTGTAAGTAGATTGGGATTGCATCATCCCTAGACATGGTGAGGTGTCTTAAAGTGATAAGGACTAATCATCTTGTAAGTAGATTGGGATTGCATCGTCCCTAGACATGGTAAGGTGTCTTAAAGTGATAAGGACTAATCATCCTGTAAGTTGATTCGGGATTGCATCATCCCTAGACATGGTGAGGTGTCTTAAAGTGATAAGGACTAATCATCCTGTAAGTAGATTGGGATTGCATCATCCCTAGACATGGTGAGGTGTCTTAAACTGATAAGGACTAATCATCCCTAGACATGGTGAGGTGTCTTAAACTGATAAGGACTAATCATCCTGTAAGTAGATTGGGATTGCATCATCCCTAGACATGGTGAGGTGTCTTAAAGTGATAAGGACTAATCATCTTGTAAGTAGATTGGGATTGCATCGTCCCTAGACATGGTAAGGTGTCTTAAAGTGATAAGGACTAATCATCCTGTAAGTTGATTCGGGATTGCATCATCCCTAGACATGGTGAGGTGTCTTAAAGTGATAAGGACTAATCATCCTGTAAGTAGATTGGGATTGCATCATCCCTAGACATGGTGAGGTGTCTTAAACTGATAAGGACTAATCATCCCTAGACATGGTGAGGTGTCTTAAAGTGATAAGGACTAATCATCTTGTAAGTAGATTGAGATTGCATCGTCCCTAGACATGGTAAGGTGTCTTAAAGTGATAAGGACTAATCATCCTGTAAGTTGATTCGGGATTGCATCATCCTTAGACATGGTGAGGTGTCTTAAAAGGATAAGGATTGATCATCCTGTAAGTTGATCTGGATTGCATCATCCATAGACATGAGAGATGTCTTAAATTGAGAGGGATTGATCATCCCATAAGTGGATCAGGATTGTATCATCCTTGGACCTATGTCCTAAAGTGAGAGGGATTGACCATCCCATAATTGGATCATGTGTGTTGCAGGGTATGCTGCTGTTGTGTATACTTGTATCAGTGTGGATACTTGTATTGATAGATGTATTAGTGAGAATACATGCTTTTGATGATAGATGTATTAGTGAGAATACATGCTTTTGATGATAGATGTATTAGTGAGAATACATGCTTTTGATGATATATGTATTAGTAAGAATACATGTTTTGATGATAGATGTATTGGTGAGAATACATACTTTTGATGATACATGTATTGATTAATGTACTTGTATGGTTGAGGATACTTATGTTGTAGATCGAGATGATCCAGATGCTGTAGATCGAGATGATCCAGATGTTGTAGATCGAGATGATCTAGATGTTGTAGATCGAGATGATCCAGATGCTGTAGATCGTGATGATCCAGATGCTGTAGATCGAGATGATCCAGATGGTGTAGATCGAGATGATCCAGATGCTGTAGATCGAGATGATCCAGATGCTGTAAATCGAGATGATCCAGATGCTGTAGATGAGATGATCCAGATGCTGTAGATCGAGATGATCCAGATGTTATAGATCGAGATGATCCAGATGCTGTAGATCGAGATGATCCAGATGTTGTAGATCGTGATGATCCAGATGCTGTAGATCGAGATGATCCAGATGCTGTAGATCGAGATGATATGACGATGCTGATGATCGTGAGATGACGATGTTGATGATCGTATGATGACGATGCTGATGATCGTGAGATGACGATGCTGTTGATCATGTGATGACGATGCTGATGATCGTGTGATGGCGATGCTGACAATCGTGAGGATTCAGATATTGATGTTGCTGTAGCTGTTTGAGTGCTGCAAAAGATAAAGACTCAGTACTGAAGATGTTGATGTTCCAGTATTGAAGATATTCCAGTAACTGGTTGAGTTACTAATGATGTTGAGAAAGCTTCCAATGATTTATAGATGTATCGTGTATGATGTTGATGACTCCTTGCTCGTGCAGATGCTGTTATAATATCCTTCTCGTTAAGGGGGAGTGTTGAGATATTGTAACTTCAAAGAATATTATATTTGTACTTTATTATTCCGGAGATGATTCATTCCTCCGTGAAGATCTTATTGTATATCCGGAGATGTTTATTCCTCCGTCGGAATGTGGTAACTTGGGTTATTAGACTTCCCTAGTGGGGGTCGGCCCTGTATGTGTTATGTGGGTCAAAGGGTTATTAGACCACCCTAGAGGGGTCGGCCCAGTCAGTTATAATGGGGTATTTAACCTAATGGTTAAATACGAGCCTACATGTACTTGTGTAAAATACATATCAGAGTAGTGTATAAATAGAGGAGGTGTGTTCCTCATTATACACATTCACTCACTTGAGGATAACGCACTTGTGGAGGAGAGGTCTGCTATTATGGAGGAGGAGATCATGTCTCAGGGTTTCATCTTTGTATATTGCTGGTCATCTATATTGAGGAAGCTTTGCTGGGTTTTCTACCCCATGAGGGTTTCCCAGGATAAATCTCTGTCTCTTGTGTTTATGCTGTGCTTGTTGTTTCTTCAGTGATCCTGTATATGCTATTATTGTGAAATAGAATGTAATGCTGCTATTTTCTGTCTTAGCATCTTGAATTTTAACATGGCATACCTGGAAATTCCTTGGGAAACACATTTTTAAACTCATTTTATATCAGGTGTAGGACCAAAGAATATTTGTTAACTTCATTGATTGCTTCTATCACATATATTTTACACCCTTTTATCATGCATCTCTTAACTTTATTATCCAAGATGAAGCATAACGACACCTATCTCTTGATTCCCTCAACGACCATAGGATTTCCCAAATCATCATGGAAGTATACCTTATTTTGGTAGCAATCTACCAAGACTTGATGAGATTCAAGCCAGTCCATGCCTACTATGATGCCGTAGGCTCCCAGAGGTGTGTTGTACATCTTCATTCTAGTTACGCACCCTCCTATCTTAACAATACAATTCTTGACCAAGGATCCCACCAAATTCTTAACTCTATAAGTTATTTCTACTTGACTGAAATCATTTTGGTCTTGGGCTTCCAACCCACACCTAGATAATGTAGAGGGAGAGATGAAACTATATGTTGCACTAAGGTCAATTAAAATGGAAAGGGAAATATTTATAGTCTTTCTTGGAATGTGCATTTTCTTGTAGTTTTCTCAATTTCATGTTTATTACATTTTCAAAATATGTTCTGGAATGATATATATTTGTTTCAAATTTTTCAAATATATATTTATTTGTTTATAATATCTTAACAAATAATAATAATACATTGAAGTTATAAAATTTATTTTCAATTAAATTTATTAAAATTTTATTTTATTTTATTAATTTTTTTTTTCTTTGAAATGTTTGTAACTTAATGTTTGAATGAATTAGTAACTTAAAACTCTGTTTATCAATATTAATGCAATTACTTATTCATACTTATGCTCGTATTATCTCCATTTCTCTAGTGATTTATATTGGTAAGCTTGTTACTAGCTTTTTTTCATTCCAGTAGTTAAGATATCTTTTTTTAAGTGCCAGAGCATTATGATCACGAGATCAATTGAATGATTGCGATGCATGTTCATTTTCATCTCGAAAGTTATTGATTGTAATATTTCCACACTCAAGATTATCATCTCATATCGTAGAGTCTGGTGGATTTAGACATAAATTAGGTCAATAGCATGCAAGTCTTTTTGGGAAAGCTTAAGTTCCATAATTTTTTGACATATCTATTAATTATATCAAGTTGTTAGCTTAATTGGTAAGCAATCAAAGAAGGTACGAGGTACATATTGTTCTTCTTATCCTTTCCTTTTCGTAGATGATGTTATGGGATAGTTTGTCAAATATGTTGCATATTTTTCATTGAATATGTCATGTCCCCAATTTTGACTCAGTCAGTTCCCATAGGTAAAGAGGACAAATTTGTCCCTAGGGATATTAATTTTATTCAATTTTGTAATCATAGAATAAAATTAGCCTACTTAATTATTTTTAAATTATTTTTATAAATAATATTCCTAAAAATTGTGCAAGTGGGCCAAGAGGGTGCCCTCATGAGGATAAGCTTGCTAAATTGGAACTTAGGACAAGAATTTACCAAGGTGTCTAAAGCAACATGTTGGATTTAGAAATAGATCAAAAGCAAGCAGGTGTAAGAAGTTTTCAAAAGCAGGAAATTAGAAATATCTAGGAAAATCTAAGGAGGGCGCAGTTTCCAAAAGGGAGCTCAATTTACAAAGCAAGAAACTCTAACAAAGAAGGAAACATCTTGAGACAAAGGGGGGCACATTTTCTAAAAGGGAGCTCAGTTTACAAAGCATGAAACATCTTGATACAAAGGGGGGCGCAGTTTCTAAAGGAAAGAAAATGTTGTAAGGCAAAAGCAAGGCAAGTATATCCACTCATGGGTGGCCCATGCGGAAGGGTTCTCACAGGTCACCAAGCTATTCAACTTGCTCAACAAGTCACCCTAAAATTCTATAAAAGAATGATTCCAACTCCAATTCACATCTTTTGACCATTTTGTAATTGAATGTGAGAGCTTTAGCTTCTCTTGTTGAGTGATGTGCCTCAACCTTGCTTTGGGTGATGCTCCCCTCAGCCATTATTGTTCCAGTAGCTCTTCCACTCTCTCTTGCATGTACTGAATAATATTGCATAGCTATTGAATATCATTTTGCATCCATTAAAGTATGATCTCATGTTGGGGTCTAAATTCCTTGAAGACTCCCAAAATATTGAAGAAGGAACCTCTCCTGCAGCAACCTTCTATCTTCTTCCTTCACTCTAATTCTCTATGGGAATCAACCTATGATGATTCGAATTCTTCCATGATGGAGGAGGATTCCAGATATGCTCACTGAAGTTACATCAATTCCACTCATGTTGTTCGGAACCTACCTTCACTATGTATTCCAGACTCCAACCAATGGAGCTTTTTTTGATGTAACTGAGACGCGGTTCATGTTGGGGGTTACGAAGACCCTTAGAGTCATTTTGGTGCTGAAAAAATATCTGTAATATGATGTTTAATTTCTAATAAACTTTCCTTAATATTATTCATAAATATTCCTTTCAAATTTTGCAAGTAATTAAGTCATTTTCCTACCTATGCTCATTAGACTAGAAATTTTGACTAGTTTTGCCAAAAAGGTTGTAAAACGAGTTATATAAATACAAATGTCATTATGTAAAGTTATGCAGGTCATTAAGGTCATAATTAATCCATAAAAAGTTTCATAATTCAATTTAGTTCAATTTGTACAATGTTTGGGTCCACTAGAAGTCAAACTAGTTAGGCAGTCCAACAAGCTAGTTTTATTGTTTTGCCTGTAAAATCTATTATATGAACTCAATTTCAATTATGTAAGTTGATGTGAGTTTTTTTTTTTTTTTCCTTAGAAAAATTCGTAATTTTATTTCAAAAAGGAACAAAATTACATTCTGCACATGTAATAGGATCACTAAGATCCCTACATTGTCACATATTACATCCCATATTAATTACTTCAAAAATTCAATAAAAAATTGATGATATGACTGTCCTCCAGCCTTCATCTCCGACTACTGTCTCAGCAAATGACTTGACCATCTTTGATCAACTGTTGTCCTTACTTCCCGCATCAAAAAACCATATGAATTCAAAAAATGGTTGTCCCAGCCTGTATCTATAAAAAGTCTCAAATGAATCGTGACCTTCTCTGATAACCAATATTAATGCTGTTCTACAGCCCCCACTGTTAACATTTTATAATCTGATTGCATTCAAATACACTACAATAACCATACTATAACCCTATGGTTATACTCGATGATCTGTGACCAGGAGCTGACAGAACGCGTCCAGAGCTATTGGCCGGTCCTCAAAGGCATAATTAATCCTGAGGTATGTCACCCATTGTGCGATTACAGCGAGCAGCAATCCCTTATCTCCCCCATCAAACAAAAGCTCAGTAGATCAATGCAGTGCCGCATGATCCTCATAAAATGGTCTGTGATAATAGCTGAATGTGCCTGCCGGAGAATGTATAGTTATCCTCCATGTACCATTAGCTAAAGCCTGCTGCGTTGCCTCCTTGGATAGCTGGTCTGCCATCCCATTCCGCTCCCTGTAAACATGTGTAAATGTGATGTGGTTAAAAGACAATTTTATCCGGTTCACCTCTTCCAGGATAGGTAAAAGATCCATCACATGACACAGTGTAGTCTCCTTTTCCCAGTTGATGACTAACAAGGAGTCACCAAAGATCTGAAGGGATAAGCATCCTTGTTCCAGGGCAAATAACATCAGCAATTTTAGCGACATGAGTTCTGCATAGTTATTTGTTCCTCTTCCCAAACCAGCCACCAGATGGAAATAATGCTCCTCAGATTTGTATAGGACTCCCCCCCCTCCACAAACCGATTGTAGGTTTGAGGCACCATCGAAATAAGCCCACGGCATGGAGAGATCAATCTGTTCTACCCGCACAGGTCGAGTTCTGCTCACTTGTACAGGGGCCACAAAATGAAGGGTGACCGCCACCATCTGAGCCACTACAGATTCCAGAGGTACCCTGCAGTCCTGGAAAATCACCTTATTGCGGGCAAGCCATATGCCCCAAGTGTAAATACACGGGAGAGCCCGGAGAGGGGAGGAATATTGAACAGACCACCATAATTGGAATGCTTCCAGCACACTCGCTCCCCTCCACCCCACCTTATTTGCCAATATCTTGCTGATTTCAGACCAAACAGTCTGTGAGAATTGACAATGAATGAAAAGATGAGCCAGATTCTCTTCAGCATCCTTACAAAGAGGACATATCCCCGGACCTTGGAGAAAACGTTTTTGCAGAATGTCCCAAGTAGGGGCCTTATTTTCCAGGATCGCCCAGAATAGTAATTTAGCTTTACCCGGACATCTTAATTTCCACAATAATTTCCACCACCACACCAATACCCTGTTATGGGTTTCCACATTGAGCTGGATATATCCATGTTTAGGTGCATATACTCCGGAGGGATGGTGATCCCATATAAGAACATCTGCCCTATGGGTCAATCTAATATGGGTAAGTCTTAACCGCCGTATATAATCCTCCCATTCCTCCTGCAGCTCAGCCGATATCCCAAGTTGCCGAGCAGAAAACCACCCCTGTTGCCATAGTGTAGAAGCTCCCTGATCCGCTAAATCATTCAGATTATAACATCCTCTAGAAGCCAAAAAAGACCTCAGTTCCACAGAAAGGACATGTCCACCCCTGCAACCAACCCAAGGGTCCAACCCTATCCGAAGGAGACTCCCATCGCCAATCCTCCACACTAATCCCGATCCGACTAAAGAGAAATGCTGCACCACTGCTTTCCAAACCACAGAGCAGTTTGCCCTCGACTTATTTCTCAGCCTGATCCATTCGAGAAGTGTTAAAGGGGCAATATATTTATGATAGACCACCCTAGTCCAGAGACTCTGTGTATGAATTAAGCGCCACGACACTTTGGCCCCCAAGGCTTTAGCAAACATGAAAATATTCTTTAAACCCCATCCTCCCAAAGCCTTAGGAACAGCAATTTTCTCCCAGCGTACCCACACCAAGGCCCGATGCTCACTCGTACCCTTCCAAAGAAAGGCAAAACACAGTCTCCTGATCTGCTCCAGAACTCCAATGGGTATCCAAGCAAGAGACATCCAATATACCGGAATTGCTTCCAATACTGATTTTATCAGAACCAGCCTCCCTGCCCGAGAGAGCCATTTATGACTCCAACCATGAAGACGCTGTTCTAATTTTGCTATTAACCAGCTCCAATCTGTCTTCAAATAAGCATTCGGTTTCAAGTGAAAGCCAAGGTACTGTAATCCATCATCTAAATCCAAGGTCTTGTATGGTAGTTTGTTAACCAAGTTTAGAATCTCCGGCTCGGATAAATTCGAGCATGTGATAGTTGATTTGTCGATATTTACTAACATACCCGCAGCAGCTTGCACTGAGTGGAGGCCTTCAACCACCTTGTCAATATCCTGGCTCGTGCCATCACAGAAAATCAGGATGTCATCAACAAAAAGGAGATGTGTAATGAACAGTACCTGAGAGATAGATATGCCTCTAAAAGAACCAGCAGCTTTTGCGTTCAGAATGAATCGGCTAAGTCCTTCAGCGACGAGGAGAAACAACAGCGGAGATAGGGGACATCCCTGTCGAAGCCCCCTCCCAGCCTGGAAGAAAGGGCTAGCAGAACCATTAATTAGAACAGCAAAGTTCACCGTTGTGAGGCAGGCCATAATCCATCTGATAAAATAATAGCAGAACCCCAGGTGGGTAAGAAGCATCCGGATATAAAGCCAGCTAACCCTGTCAAATGCTTTGGAGAGATCAATCTTAATCACCGCTCCCTTCTGCTTCTGCACCTTGAGCGTGTGTAATCCTTCCTGTGCAACTCCAATGGCCTCATGAATTTGGCGTCCTTCCAAGAAGCCAAATTGCTCACAAGAAATGTGCTTAGACAAAATATTCTTGAGTCTTCGCGCCATAACCTTAGAGATGATCTTATAGATGTAGTTACAGAGAGAGATTGGTCTGAATTCAGCAAAGCTGACAGGCTTGTCAGTCTTCGGTATCAGAGCTAAAAAAGTGGAGTTGAAGGGGCCATGGACAAACCCAGCCTAGCGCGATTCTTCCACCACTTGCAAAATCTCCTCCCCGAAGAAGTCATAGAATCCTAGGAAGAATTCTATAGGCCATCCATCTGGCCCCGGGCTGCTATCTTTATTTAAGGATTTCATCACCGACGAGAGCTCATCCAGCGTCACCTCCTCCATCAACAGTCTGTTTTCTGCCTCCCCCACAAAACTGGGAAAAAGCTGTGTCACCCGAATAACCTCAGCAATGGATATGCCAGGTGGAGCCGTGAATAGATCTCCAAAATTTCGAACTCCCAACGCTGCTAAACCATCAAAGCTGGAAACCTGTTCCCCAGTATCAGAAGATAGTTCCCAGATAGAGTTTTTGAATTTTCTCCCCTTAGCATATGATTTAAAGAATTTGGTATTCTCATCACCGCACTGTAGCCAAACCGCCCTGCTTTTCATTCTCCACAGCTCTTCCCGCTCACACAGTAACACATTCCTGCGTCTCTCCCACTCCAACAACTCACCTTTCTGCATATCATCCAGGAATCCCATGCCCAGACTATTATGTATCCTAGCAATGTTTAGCTCAGCATCTTGTAAGTTCTGATCATCAATCACCCTTTTGTCATGAGCCCATGTGCTAGTGGCCTCTTTAATTCTTTTCAGATTGTGATAAAAGTGAGCACCAACAGGCGTCTGTGTGTCAAGAGGACGATGAACCCATTGCTCCTGAACCAGTTTAATGAAAGTCTCCTCCTTCAGCCAACTAGGATTGAATTTGAAAGGGCTGGGTGGTTTTTTCCCGCTACCTCGTAACTCCAGGAAAATGGGGCAATGGTCAGATATCCCACCTGACCCTACCCACTGTCTGACTAGATCAACCCCATGTGCCAACCCTTCGGCCACCAGAAACCTATCCAGTCGTTTAGCCACTCTATGAACCCCAGCTCTCATATTCCTCCAAGTGGGAGATAGCTGGGATGGTATGATGTCGAGAAGATCCTTCCTGACAAAGGCATTGATGAAATGATTTGCTAATGAATCTGGAATAGCCCGAGGCCCCCAGACTTCAGAAGACCCCAGAGTAAGGTTGAAATCCCCACCCAAAATCACATCCCTGCCATCAAATATATCCATGTCTAACAAGGAGTCCCAGTAGCCCACCCTATTTAAGTAGGGCCCATAAATATTGAGTACCGTGATCATCCGACCTATCTCAGCATCCCAAACTTCCAAACCAAGACCAGAGGATACCCCCCAAGTACAATCACATATGCAGCTCGTGACCTTCCACCCCGATGCCAGCCCTCCAGAGCGCCCCCTGGCATCCACCCCTACAAACTTCCAGCCAGGGAGCAAAGATTCTAATGTACGAACAACATCCTCACAGCCACCCAAAGTTTCTTGCAGCATAATAACGTCCGGTTGATTTAAGTCAATCAACCTACGAAGCGAAGATTTTTTAATTGGGCTCGCCAACCCACGACAATTGAAGGACATAATCTTCATAAACAACCCCCATCCGGGGCTTTCACTGCTCTAAGTGCCCACTCAATAGAAGATTGTGTTCCCATCACTAAATCCACTTTAGCCCGTTCTTTAGCTTTAGTCATATGGGATTTACGTCCCCAGCCTTTCCCCTCAACACTAGAGGCCAACTCAGGTAGTCCCTTGCCCCCCGATCCATCTGCAGGGATCTCCCTACTACGAAGAGCATATCGAATATTCCTACCCTCGGAGCATGAAGAGTGTGAGGTAGAAACAAAAGATGGCGTGACATTACCCATATCAGGCCGAAGTAGATGGTCATCCTGTCGAGGAGGAGACCCAAGGCTGCCCCCCCCCAAAACAGATGGGTCAGCTAGAACGGAAGGAGAATGAAAAGGAGACATACCCGAGTGTATCTCAGAAGGACCCTGACGATGAGAGGGCTTCTCCCGCTGCAATAAAGTGGCCTGTGAAATCGGAGTAACCGAACTCAAGGAGTCCCCCTCAATAACAGGAGGCTCACGCCCATGCTTCTTCGTTCCAGTGTTCACCAGGGCTGGCAATCGATCCTCTGATTCGATCCTCCCATCATTAACTAAATGTTCCACAGAATCAAGAATCCCCCCCCCCGTCAGTAGCTGGCCCACTCCCACCCTCCACCTCCACCTGAGAGTCCACTTCCAACACAAGGACAGCTACTTCATCTGCAGCAGCATCATTCAGAGGCATACTTTTTCGAAACGATAAGGGACAGCAGGCTACAAGATGTCCAAGAGCATGGCAGCGATGACACCTAAACGGCACGCCCACATAATCCAGTGTTTGAACATAATCCCCATCCTTGGAATGAACTTTAATCTCAGCAGAAAGTCCCATCCGAATGTCGAGATTGACTAAAATCTTAGCAACCGAGTATATGCCAGTCTTCAGATGGGAGGAATCAGAGCACACGTAATCACCAAGATAATTCCCGATCTCTGCAAACCTAGTCTCGTTCCACATATGCATGGGAAGTCCAGGAATCTTAACCCACATCGGTTCTTTAGCTACTCTTTCCGTTTTAGCGTCGAAAAAGGGGGACCATCTTTTCAGAACAAGTGGGACTCCCAGCATCGACCAATGTTTACACAGAACAGCATTGACCTCCCCGCTGTTCAAGAATATGAAGGAGAACCAACCTTTCGATAAAACACGGACCTCCGGGACAGATGGCGCGATGTTAAGCCACTGCTCTGCCACCCAACGCTGAAGGAAGCCTCTGCCTAATCTCCTGCCTCTAACATGTCCTACCACAGCGGTATGTGAGTAATCCACGGCCTCTGCCAACGTAACATCGACCCCCAGCACTAATTGATCCAGTCTCTTACGTTCTTTGACCTTCTTAACTGGGATTTTATTTGAGTCAGCCTTGGCAGACATCCCTGTTCGTGGCTGGAAATCGTCATCCAATGCATCCCCTCTCCCCGGGACCGCCATCAATGCACCACACAGCTGCCAGCTAATGGGCCAATCGAAATACACAATGAACAGATAAAAAGGCAGGATCCAATGGGAAAATGTGCAAGAAAATAGAAAGAGGAATAATCCCTTCCCAGTAACTTGTCCAGAGTAGTATTCAGGCAAGGAATACTACCACAGCGTCCCAAATTAAAGATCAGCAGTAGTGAACACTCACCATCAGAAACAAGAAAGCGATAACCTCACAGCCTGCCCCATTAATCTCACAGCCTGCAAGCAAGCTGGATGGACCCCGGCAATGGTCAAAAAAACAAGATAACCTCAATCATCTACAGCTCGGATCCACCAGAACGCAACTACCAGGGATGAAAACACCCAGCATCAATCCCAGCATCTAGCTACTCCGCGATTGTGTCAATTGGCTCAGCTCCAGTCGCAATAGATTTCATCTCGCACAGGAACCCCATAGTGCACAGATCAATGGCACGAACCTCAGAATTCTAAAGTGATCCTCCAAAACCAATCCATAATGACCCTGCAATGTACTCAGAGACCAGCTTACTCATGTTCAAATATGCCTCCAGACATCACCATCAAATATCTAACGTACTCCTTCAAATCGCTTCTTGGAGCCAAACTCTTTCACCTCCTCGACCCAGATTTTTTAACCAATAAGTTGATGTGAGTTATTTATATAATAATGAATCATATTCCAGCTTCATAACACTAATTAGAGAATTTCATTCATTTCTTTGGAAGGAAAATAGGAAATCCAACCTATTATTCCAAATTGCAGTAACAACTCCCCAAATATTAATCCCTTTGTCATATGTTGTTCCTTGCTATTTATTGAAACCATATGATCTCCAAACATGCTCAGTTCATCCAATATTATCCACCCTTACCTGATCTAGTTTGTATACGCGGATGCACCCAAAAGTGTTGCGGTAGACTTCGGCGATAGCCGAAGCTCGAAACATAAATGGTCTCTGTGATTTGTACAAATGATCCATAAACCTTTTACCTATGACAAATTTTTCTGATGCACACTGTCCCATGCAAAAATAAAAACCTAAATATTCCCCTATCATCCTTTGGTTTGGGTTTCCAGTGGTCAGAATTGTCATTGTTCAATTTACATAAGTTGTCTCAATCTTACTAGTAAAAATCCGAATTAAAATTGACAATTTTGAGTTGAGATTCCATTATATTTTGGCTGGGATATTACAGTGGTATCAAAACACTTTCCTTCACCCCTATGGAAAGAAAGAAGCTCAATGTTGAAGAATATTGCAGAACAAATCTTCAAAAGTGAAGTATGAGGCTTTTACCAGTGACTGAGGAAGATTTTGAGCCATATGAAGAAGAGGAAATGTCCTCTGTTGGAGATTGTTATTTGCAGAGGTTTGAAGAATATTAATTTAATGACCATATGTTTGAATAGGACATAGGATATGATCTACCTATGTTTAAATGGGATGGAAAAGTTTCATGTGGAAAGAAGATGAAGGGATCATTTCAGTGTCTCATGGAATACTATGCCTTAAAGGAAGGGATTTGGGATCTCTTATCTTTTCGAGATTACTGTGAACTTGTGGTAGATAGGATGATCAAAAACCAGAGGGTGGCTTCCCTGATTATCGATAATATTTTCCAAGAAATGAAGCATATGTTGCAGCATAGAGAATAATCAAATATCTCTTCCCATATATGCCCTGAGACATCAGTTCATAAAGGAGAAAATACTAGTCATAGGTATGATCAGAAATCTGATTTTTCATCACAACCATCATACCATGAGGAAGAGCCTACAAATATAAATCATCCTATTTTCAGCATCCATGATGTTGATGAGTTACCAAATCGTTCATCAAAAGAAGATGAAGAAGGTCCATGCACAACTGAAGATCCAGCAGTCCAACATCTCGTTGTTGGCAATGTGGAAGGTGAAATCACTCCTAGTTTCTTTGTGGGTGATCTAAAAATCATTACAAGGTATGATGATGTTGTCAGTAGTGGTAATACATATTTTGGATATGATCCAAAGGATGAACATGAATCATATTTACAGTCACCTCTTGAGCTTCATCAGGAAGTATAAAACAAGCACACATCAGTGGGGTGTGAATCAAAAAAATTGGAGAAGAAGCCTGCTAACATAAGACTGTCACATGAGGAGGAGAATTGGGAACAAAGGTATGGCTGCAATTTTGATTTTTTTATGCCTTTGTTGCATCCCCAGACAGAAGCCACTTCTAGTGGGAATATTAGCTTGGTTGAGTCCTCCAGTATTGGGGTTCATGAAACAAAGGAGATTGAATTGCAAGAAGCAAAAGAGGAGGTTCACTAGCAAAAACCTATTTCCGTGATTGGGCCATTGAAAATGAGTGAGGGAAATATCAAGGAGGCCTAGGACAATCTCCATGAAATTTCTGCTTTTATCTCTCACTGTTGTTGGAGAAATGCATCAATGGAGGAGCAACCCTCTGTTGAACATTTTGTGCACATTCGGGAAGCAATAGGAAGCCTAAGAGGAAATTTTTCTCAGCTGCTTTCTGATAGAGATCTTTTATTGGAGCTTGCAGAATTGTATCATGGCACCTCCTTAAGGGATGAAGAAAAGATTGACAAGATCAACCTTGATTTGGAATACACCCAATATTCTTTGAAGAATACTCATAGAGCGCTTCAAGAATCTGGGCAGTATATTGAGAAACTACATGAGAAGTTGCAAGAATCAAAGTTCAGTCCCTACATTGGAGACAATCATTCTGTTGTTGCTGCAACACCCTTCCCCAAAAAAATTTGAAGTTATTTGGGGCCCCTCCTGCTAACACTTTTGTAGCAATCTTTTTAGTTCCTCTTTCAGGTTTGCCACTAACTAATCAGAATTTCACCGCCTGCTTCCAAAAGAGTCTCTCATTTTATCTAAGGCAAAGTCATCCTTTCCTTTAGTGCAAATTTTAGTCTTAGCTTCCCCGCTATAGCGCGATATTTAGACTTGAGCCTGCTGCGACTTTGGTGCATCTTTAACCACAAGTCCTCCGTGAAGCGCAAGCCTTGACTCTAATTCAGCCCCCCTTTCAACAAGTCCCAAGTCTGTTATCTGGCGCAATAAGCCAAAAAAACAGTTAGCACAAGAGATAATTTTCCTCGGTCGCTCAAGGTGCAAGAATTATCATTACTTCCCCACCTTGGAGTTGCGCTTCACTTCCTTTGAAGGATTAAAAGTTAGCGCGTCACTCCCCAGCGCAACTATGATGATAGAGTCGAACCCCAAGCACTAGAGATGCGCTTATCCTTCCCGCTTGCAAATCCACGCTCATCTTTCAAGATAACTCATATCTGGCGCATTTTTTTTGAGTGCAATCCTAACATTGGGATCGCTGCTTGAGCGCAAAGATTATCTTTGATCGTGCGCTTACCACATAGCGTGAAACATTACACTCCCCACTTGGCACAAAAGCCGAAATCAATACTCGACGCGAAAAGATCTCATCGATCCCTGTGCACCGGCAGAGTTGGTAAGGCTTTTAATAAAGCCATGTGCCATTCTTAATGACTGATTCCTCGAGCCCCATGCTCATAGCCCTGCCAACTTTAAACGTACGTGAGCATTTAACTCTCCCCTATTTAACGCATGCAAAGGCGTTTCTGGGTTTTTATTTGGTCATTTGCACTCAGAGCGCTTGCCATCCACGTCGAAGTTCAAAACTGTTGTTCGCTACAAACAGTTGAGGTCTCAGAATGCTCGCCATACTGACAGGTAGGCTCTTTCCCAATCTTGCTTTTGGATTAGTAGGTTAAAAGAAAAAATCACCCACGCACAGTTGAATAGCTCAAACGACCTTCATTTTACTTTGCATGAAAGCTAGAAAGGACGTAGAACAACCGCTGTTCTTTTCCCTATGAGGATACCAAGACACCATTTTTAGACCAAAGTAGAGACAGCCCCATCCCACAGGCATACAAGTCTCTCCCCTCTGTTGCATTTTGGCTTTCCTAATTTTTTCTCACAGAGTTTTCGTTCACCAAGCGAAACCCACGGCTCCCCACGACCGCATGTTGAAAGTTTTATATGTTTTCTTGGTTGTGTAATAGTTTGGGGGTCTTTTTCCTTGAGTAGAGTCGTTTTTTTTTTTTTTTTTATCTGAAAATATGAAGTGCCCTGGTCATGAGGTCGAGTCGTCCCAGTAGTATTTTAAGCGTACTCATATTTTTCGCTCAAACCCGTAGAAGCCGCAACATTCCGATGCCTCGTTTGCAAAACTCCTGTCCAACCATCCTCTGCGCGTAAGGCCCAACCCTTGCTCGACCAAGAGCGAGTTTTATTCATGCCGAGGTTTCCTAAAACTTCCATTGCTCGGCCGAAGCTGCCATGGGGATGTGTTAAATCAACCATTTAAGCCCATTTAGAAACTCGAAGTCATGACTCGATCCTTAGCCGATAAAGCCTGCGGCTGTGGAACTTATCCCTTTTCAGCATAGCTTCCACTCTAAGCTGTTGATGCACGAAATGTTAAACATTGATGCATAGATAATTTCGCATGCATTATGTTAAGCGCTAGTGCAAAAATAAGGATAGGAAGCAGCGCATGCGAAAATGTGTAAGCTAGCGCGCGAGTGATTTTAGATTTGGCACACAAATGAAATTATGGCGCTGGCGCGCAAAATATTTTAGGTCTTAGCGCAGGAATATATTTTCGATCGACGCCCGAATAAGTTTAGGCGCCGACGCGAGTGGAACGTTTAAATCTTAGCGCGTGAATTCCAGCAGATACCCCAGCGTGCGCTAGGTCGCCAATCTCAGCGCGCGTATTATCCTTAGTGTGGTGCAAAACTTAATTTAGGCGCCAGCGCAGAAGTCTCCATCAGAACTCGTGCAAGTGTTTGTTTCACAATCCTAGAGATGCCTGCATGCCTAAAATGAATCGCGTAGACCCAAAATGATCTTGCTCTTTGTCTTGATTTGTTGTCTTTGTTTTAGCATGAAGGGACATTGTTGAATTAAGCTTACATGTGAAATGAAGATAATTATGTTCATTTTAGATAGCCTCTAGTTTATGAAAGTGTCATATTTTGGCTTTGTTTTAGAGTGTTT
Source organism: Larix kaempferi (assembly GCA_027924585.1). NCBI lineage: Eukaryota > Viridiplantae > Streptophyta > Pinopsida > Pinales > Pinaceae > Larix > Larix kaempferi. The sequence goes on along the minus strand of BSBM01002093.1, from coordinate 360,194 downwards.
ATAATGTTTGGAAATGGTCTAAACTAAAGTTTTGTGATATTGCCTTGCTCGCCGCAAGATTACCATGCACAGGAAGTCAGCCAAAAAGAAGGCAGCGTAGAAAGTGACCTCAGACTCAGAGGTTGAGATTTTGTTGCACACTTCTCTCGTCACCATGTTTGATGACACACAAGCTACCACTAGTGTTTCCCCTGGGAGCGTCGCCCCTGAATTTCAATGGGGTGATCTATACAGATTCATCATGGCTCAAAATGATTCGACGGCCCCTATAGAAGACGCTCTGGTATATGCCAACATCAGAAGGTCCTTTTTGCATAAGGCAACACCTCGGCCAGAGTTGTTCCCTTGTTTTGAAGTTGTTGGATGGCTGATTCCTAACATTCGGACCAACACAAGGCTTATGACTGATAAAAATGGATTGGTCCTAGCTTCTTTCGACCCCGATCATGTCACTGCTGCCTACAGATTACCTTCACACAGGGCTTCTTTGGATGATGAATGGATGGAAAAGCATCAAATGGACTTGTTAGAAACTGCCTGTAAGATGACTATAAATGGCAGGCAAATCAGGAGGAGGCAAAATAATGAATATGAGAGAAATCTCCTAAAAACCCCTTACAGGTTCATTGTATTGATGTTGAGTAGGCTCTTCAGCATGCCTAATGGCAATATCTTTATGATTGGATGGGTGCCAGTGATGTTTCACATTTCCACAAAAGGCACCATCTTCAACTGGGCTGAAATAATTTCAGATAGCTTGGCGTCACAGTTAAGAGAAGCCCAAGGAGGATTGACCCAAAAGAAGGCAGTTTTCTTCATGTCTTCATACCTAATTGACTGTCTATTAAGCAAGCATTCATTCTCGTTCTTGGGTTGTTCGTGGAAGCCAAATAAAACAGCTCTCTTCATAATCTATGAGTGTACATGGGCGAGTAAGTATGCAAACCACTACAAGATGATTTATGAAAGGTTTATCATGCTGTTGTACCAGCTCATTTTTGTGCAAGAGCCAGATTGTATGTCAGAGAATGCAATGCCTGTCATTGAACAATTTGGAGACTATTATCACAGCGCAGAAGGCACATACATTAGGATGAGTGGAGGGACTCATGAACCATTTATGTTCCCTCGGTATGTTACAGACTTTGTTATTCATAAGGAGGCCATGAGGCAACTCTTCGGCACCGGTGCCATAAGCAGGTTCTTAACAGAAAGGAGGAAGGGCATGTACCCTCCCATGCCATTTACCATAGGAGCCTATAGCCTCCCAAGAGCAAGAGATGGGGAAAATTACGCTCAAGGCTTAGAAATATTCCACTTCGACTCTGTCCCTTTCAGAAGGCATGACCCTAAAGGCGTGGTAAGCAAGCATTGTGTCGACCTTAGGTTTTCCTTTGAGTACGCTCATGCGGCAGACCGAGAAGAAGAATTCTTCAGAAGCGCCTGCAACCTAACTGAGTTAGGAAAGTGCTACAATACAAAGGTTGTGAAAGTTACAAGCCCCAGACCTAGCGGTTTGATCCAAAGAGAAAGGGAGGCATCAACCTCACAATCAGGGGAGCCATTGGAATTGGAGCAGGACAGAGTGCTCCAAGAGCAAGCTCTCAAGCAGCAGCAAGATCAAGAAGAAGCAAGAATTCAAGGTGAGCTAGCCGCCAAGCTTCAACAAGAGGAGAGTGCTAGGAGGCATCAGGAAGAGGCCACCAGGATCCAGAAGGAACAAGAAGATCAGGTACCCCAGCAGCAAGCTTCCAAGTAGCAAATTGAGGAGGAGCAAAGACCCTTGGGTGAGAAAGCTGGTGGATTACAGACTCAACAAGGAGAGTCTGAAGAAGCAGATGGGTTGCAGACTCAGCAAGGAGAATCTGGCAAAGTAGATGGATTGCAGACACAACAAGAAGAGTCAGCAGGAGAGAAAGATAAAGAGCAGATAGAGAAGTCTCTCGATTCGGAGCCATCTACTCCGATAGATATGGAGATTGATCCACCATTGATATGCACCACAGGGAGAATGCACGAAAAAGGTACCTATTCAGGGAGCTTAGTGCTGACCCCATATAACCCCAGGAAGCAGCGCAAAATAGCAGACTTGGATACTGTATAGTTTAGTCCAAGGAAAAGGGACATCATTGATAGGAGAGTCCAGAATATAGAAGGCACAACAATGAATATGGAAACCGAGGAGAAAGAATATGAACTATGGGTAATAGAGAAGACATTGGTCCAAGGAACTGATATCGACCCTACATTTCAAGCCCAATGTACCATGGAATCGGCTAAGGAAACTAAAGCCAACATTGATTTCTTGAAAGAAAAGATAAAGCATTACAGAGAGCAATGCCTTAAGATCAAAGATGACAGAGCGAGGGAGGTATTGGAAGCAAACAAGCTGAAGGAGAAATACAATCAATTGTTAGGAGAGCATCTGGTGCTTAAGTTAGAAATTCTCCAGCTCGAAAATGATAAGAACTCCTTAGAAGTGTAGTTGGCTTTCTCTGAAGGTGAGCTGGAGAATATGAGGGCTCGGATAGCAGAATTGGAAGAACTCGAAGTAAGCAGGGCTCAACAGATTCAGCTCCACCAGCATGAATTTGAAGGGCTGATCCAAGAAAAGGAACAACTGGCAAGGCAGCTCAAGGAGGCAGCAGAAGACCAGCAAAACTTGTCCACATTTCACAAACAAGCATGTGATATGCGGATCAAAATCCATCAGCTGCTAGTACTGATCTCGGAAGAGATTTGGAGTATGAAAGAGATGATTAAGAAAATAACAACAATTGAATCCAAAGCCCTAAAGACCCAAGAAAGGTTTGCAAATCATTTAGAGGATTTGAAACGACAATCTGAGTGGAAAAAGGGAAAATATCAGCTCCCTTCACACTTGTGTGCCCCTACAGGAGATGAATTGGATGTGGATATGGGGATTCTTGAGTTCGTCAGAGATTGTGGCACCAAACTAAGTGTGGAAATCAAAAGGACAGTCCACAAGTGTTGTTCCATCTATTCCACACTCAAGGAATTGCTTAGCAAGTGTCATCTGGTTATCCCCGCCTCCATTTATGATTTCCCTAAAGAAGAAGACCGAGTGTTCGAGTTACAGAATGAGCTGGACGAATACTTGGCTAATATCAAGAAGATAGAGGTTTTGACTCAGGATGAATTTCAACGGTTCATTTGCTAGCCTGCAATACATATTTATTTCCTGGAAGCAATGGCAAAAGAGGCTACACAAGTAAAAGCACTGATCAAGTCAGACCTTCGTAAGCATTAAATAGCATACCGGGCAACAGTATCTTCTCGTAGCAAGCTCATCGTAAGGGACATAGCCCAATGGACTTCATACATTCAAAGTGTAGATGGCCCAGTAATTTCAAGCGAGCCGGTTGGTGGATGCGTGTCTTTGAGCCAACAAGCAAAAGCCCCAGCAAATTAGATAGATCATTTTTATTCTTTTTTAAGCAAGCGAAAAAATGGGATTTCCACCTTTGTGTATTTTCTTTAAAAGGACAGCTGGTCTCTAGTTTTGTCTTATTTGTAAAACCTTCCACGTATTCATAGGCCTTGTAATGATGCGATGAAAGCCAAGGGAGGAGGTTATAGAGTTAGGGTACACTTGTAATCCCAAGAGGCACTTTGTAAGATTATAAATAGAAGGTTAGAGGGAATAGAGAAGGACTTTTTTGGCAGGGAAAAGAAGCTTCTCAGCTTGTACGGACTATTTTGTAATTAGCTCTGTGGAAGTGATTTTGCTTAATAAAGAGCCTGAGGGAGACATTCGTTTTTCCTAGAAATGGATGTTGGATGTTTGTTGGATTATTCTTGTGGCGTTCATATCTTGCAGTGAGATCTTTCTTTGCTATTCAAAATTATTTTTGTGTGTTGAATGAACTTACTTATTTTTTGTGCAGTGATGTTTCTCTTAACATGAGTAATAGAATGCTTTCACATGGATTAAAAGCTATCTTTTATATCTTTAATCTCTCGCTGTAGATGTATCTTTGTGATTTAATGGCTATCTGTTGATCTTTAGATATTTTCTTCAGCACATTGCTCATATTTACAGTTTTCTTTTTGCAGGGATAGATTAGATTTAGTTCAGTCTTAGATACAGATTTGTTTCAAGCTCTGCATTTAGATTAAATTAGCTTAGGTACTTGCACATCATTTTAATAATAAAATAAAAAAGAACGGTGGATCGGACCATAACCGGTGTAAAAGAAAGCAAATCTGACAGTAGCCGGAACCGCTAACCAGACGGATTCCCCATACCAAACGGTGGACAATCTATTTGGGATAGTTTACCGGGGAGAATCCCTTTTTGCTTGATGCTGCAATCTTCGAGGCATCAACACATTCTTACATAGCTTATTGCATACATGGTGCAGAAAGAGAACATCATGTGATGGTGGCACATGAAGTACAATCTGATTTGCATGTGCTTGAGGAGTTAGAAGACAAGCAAACTGAATACCAAGCACCTACTCATTTCCATAAATATTATGAGTTGCCTCTAGGAGGGAGTTGCATGGTTTTGGAAGAGGCACATGATCTCACCTTGATTCATCCAATGACAAGTGTTATGAATGATTATTTACAAGAGTTGGGTCACTATCCTTCATTCCACACACCTATGGCATCCAGCACACATATGGATGAAAAGTGGGTAAAGGGATTCTTCCTTTTTGTGCCACATGCAGAGCAGGAGGCTCGTATAATTGATACAGATGATATGTTCCCTTCCCAGTAGCAGTGGAGGCATCCCATGCCTGTTTTTGTAGCCTCTTTTGACAAGAAGACATCAAATATACACTTATCTTCAATGTGTGGGTCATTTTATGGAGTCTTGCAACCTTGGATCAATGGAAGAGGGTTGAGCCATTGGATGAAGAGGGAATCACCTGTTGAGTTCCATAGAGATCATGAGATCTATTTATTTGAGGAAGACATACACATGGATGATTTTGATATAACTTACTCTCTTTTGGAGAAGCATTATAGGACATGGGATCCTCACCCTTTTCATTTTAGTTTCATGGATGACACCTTTGCTTCTTGTGTGCATTGGTCACATAAGAACCCTTTAGTTGGAAAGGAAAGACTTGTTGAATTTTGGCCTCACTCTTTGAAGGGATATTTGGTGATGTATAGTCTTTCTTTGATTTAGCTCTACATTGGAGAGTTGCATATTTTGATGGGGATTTCACAGTTACCAAGTTACTTATTTAAAGATGATCTTATTGTTTGTTGGCATGTTGTTTCCATCTTCCCTTGCATTTTACATAATGATGGAACTTTATGGTTTTCATTAATGCTTGGAAAGATACAGATTGTACAATGGAATCCTAGCATTCCATGGGATGTAATTTTTTCACTTTTGACACTACCATATAGATACTTGCAGTGGGGGCAGTGGGATCTAGGCATTATTTTGCCTAACAGTTGGATTGCAGAAGTATTCCTTTCCATCAGAATGACAAACAAGCAATGCGATCCTAGCATTGTTGTTTCAGATCACCGGGAACATATCTATGGTTGTTGGCTTATTGGTGAAAGCCAATATTTCTTCTCTTGAGTTCATCTTTGCAGTACAGAGTTTCAAAATTATTAAGTAAAGAAATACTACAGAGGTTCAGTTTGGATCCTAGGATCATTTTTATTTTAAATGCTCTAGTTTGAAGAACTAAAAAAAAAAACACTATGGGGAGTAAAATCAGAGTAGAGCAGCAGCAACCATGGTGGAACCTTGCAGAAAAATTTGTTCATAGAGTCCACTACTTCAAAATTGCACAGCAGATGATTTTGATTGGAAGTAGAGATTTTGTTGGAAGGTGCACAGGTTCATCTTCCATAAATTCAATTGCTTGAGGACAAGAAATTTTGGGAAGGGAGGACTTGTCATATCCCCAATATTGATTCAGTCAATTCCCATAGGTAAAGGGGACAAATTTGTCCCTAGGGATATTAATTTTATTCAATTTTATAGTCATAGAATAAAATTAGCTTAAGTCTAGTAGATGAGATAATTTAAGTAATTTTAAATTATTTTTATAAATAAATATTACTAAAAATTGTGCAAGGGGGGCAAGAGGGTGCCCTTGGGAGGATAAGCTTGCTAAATTGGAACTGAGGACAAGAAATTAGCAATGTGGCTAAAGCAACCTGTTGGATTTAGAAACGGGTCAAAAGTAAGTAGGTGTAAGAAGTTTCCAAAAGAAGGAAATTAGAAATATCCAGGAAAAGGTAAGGAGGGCACAGTTTCCAAAAGGGAGCTCAGTTTACAAAGCAGGAAACGTTAACAAAGCAGGAAACATCTTCAGACAAAGGTGGGGCACAGTTTCTAAAAGGGAGCTCAGTTTACAAAGAAGGAAACTCTAACAAAGAAGAAAACATATTGAGACAAAGGGGAGAGTAGTTTCTAAAGGAAAGAAAACATTGTAAGGCTAAAGCAAGGCAAGTATATCCACTCATGGGTGGCCCATGTGGAATGGTTCTCATAGGTCACCAAGCTATTCAAATTTATCAGTAGGTCACCCTAAAATTCTATAAAAGAATGATTCCAACTCCAATTCGCATCTTTTGACCATTTTGTAATTGAATGTGAGAGCTTTAGCTTCTCTTGTTGAGTGATGTTCCTCAACCTTGCTTTGGGCGATGCTCCCCTTAGCCATTATTGTTCCAATATCTCTTACACTCTCTCTTGCAGGTACTGAAGACTATTGCACTGCCATTGAATATAATATTGCATCCATTAAAGTTTGATCTCAAGTTGGGGTCAAAATTCCTTGCAGACTCCCAAAATATTGAAGAAAGAACCTCTCCTACAACAACCTTCTGTCTTCTTCCTTCTCTCTAATTCTCTGTGCGCATCAACCTGTGATGATTCGAATTCTACCATGATGGAGGAGGATTCCATATCTGCTCACTGAAGTTACATCAGGTCCACTCATGCTACTCAGAACCTACCTTCACGATGTATTCCAGACTCCAACCAATGGAGCTTTCTTTGATGTAATTGAGACACGGTTATGTGATATTTTACAGGATAGATCACACAGCTAGAGTAAATCTCACTAATCTCACTCAAGAATTGCAGAGAAGAAGAAGAAGAATTGAATCAGTAATCACTCATTAACACAAGAAATGACAAAATTTTTTGTTATCATACATCAGTTGTAAGCTGGCACTGTGAAAGTAGAATAATAACTCAATACACTCAAATGAATTCGAATACACCTAAGTTCATTCGAATTCTCCCCAATGTGTGGCTTGGATAGCATTGGAGACATCACCCAATCAGTGGTAGTAGTCACAAATAGTCAAATATCAGTCAAATGAGTCTAACCGAGTCATGTGAGCACAAATCAAGGGAAGGAGACTCCAAGGAGGGTGCATGGGGCTGTCAGTACATCAAGTGGCACTCTGATATAGACGACTGGAAGCTATAGGAAGTTAAACTGAGCAATAAATGCAAGAACTTGGTAATTAATGTTGTAATTGACTGTTGTGATCCAAGTAGGTGTAGTAGGGCGCATTAGTCATCCAGGTGAGGGAAACAAGGCGCACTAGGTAGGTAGGAGGGCTACAAAGGGCTAAAAACAGGTTCTAGGGGGCTGAAAATAGGCTCCAGGTGCTGGGGAGACTACCATATTGATGACTGGATGCATGCATGCAAATATAAAAAATGATGGTGAAAATATTCCAATAGGTTCATGCTGGGGGTTACTAAGACCCTTAGAGTCATTTTGGTGCTGCAAAAGTATCTGTAAGACGATGGTTTGATATGGATTTATGTGAGAAAGAAATGAAAGAGCATATATATATTCACATACATAGATATATGGAAAGAAACACAGTGATACAATAAACCCAGATTCTATTAAAATGAACGAAATAGAACAAACTGTAAAATAAAAGCAGCTAGAATGGTGGTAGCTATATCTCTTAGAAGAGATGTGGTGGCTACGCTCATTCGTGACAAGATGGATACAAGAAGATGCCAAAAGAGCCTATTTATCATAAGCATGAGGGTTAGAACCCTAAAAATACAAAAACCTAACCCTAGAAGACACTACAACAAAATATCCCTTTAGGGGCGGTTTTGGCTTGCGGGGGTCTTAGTAAAACCCCCCCTAAAAGTTTTTTCAGACCTTTGGAGGCGGTCTTTTAAAACCGCCCCTAAAAGTCATGGAAATTGGACTTTTGGGGGGGGGGGATTTTAAAACCGCCCCCAAAAGTCCTTAAATTTGACTTTTGGGGGTGGTTTTGGGAAACCCCCCCCTAAAAGCCCAATTCTTATAACTTTTGGGGGCGGTTTGTCAAACCCCCCCCCCAAAAAGTCATGATAATTGAACTTTTGGAGGTGGTTTTTTTGGAACCCCCCTCAAATGTCATGAGAATTGAACTTTTGGAGGCGGTTGTTTGAAACCCCCCCCTAAAATCCCAATTCTCAAAAATTTTGGGGGTGGTTTGTCAAGACCCCCCCTAAAAATCATGAGAATTGAACTTTGAGAGGCAGTTTGTTTGGAACCCCCCTTAAAAGTCATGAGAATTGAACTTTTGGAGGCGGTTGTTTGAAAAGCCCCCCTAAAAGCCCAATTCTCATAACTTTTGGGGGTGGTTTGTCAAAACCCCCACTAAAAGTCATGAGAATTGAACTTTTGGAGGCAGCTTTTTTGAAACCCCCCTTAAAACTCATGAGAATTGAACTTTTGGAGGCGGTTTTTTGGTACCCCCCTTAAAATTCATGAGAATTGAGCTTTTGGAGGTGGTTTGTTGGAAGCCCCACCTTAAAAGTCATGAGAATTGAGCCCCTTACCCTTAGACATTATGTTTTGACTTGATAATATGGCCCAATCAATGATAACCATTCTTGGTTGTATAGAGCTTGAAATGGCCATTTCTTGCTTATAAGCCAAATATTTCCCACATAGAGATGACGTTATGGACTAGGGCCCCATTTGTGGGCCCCGATCCCTTGAGGAAAATGTTATGGCCTAGGACTTTATATGTTTACCCTAGAACATGGACTAGGCCATGAGAGCCATCCTTAGTGTTCCAAACTTGAAATGAACACTATATTCCACTTACACGATAAAGATTCCCTTTATAGGGCTTGTATGGTGGACATAGGCCTATTAATGTCACATGATCCCTAGAGATAAAATGGCCTAAGCTAGTAAGGTTGATGCAGAAGAATTATCCTTACTTACATGGCATATTTGGATGTGTGAGGTTTCGAGTTTAATTAATGTGTCCTCCCACCTTGTAAATGGCCAGCTTTTGCCTTGTATTTGTTCCTTTGCCTTGACACATTAATCACATATTACATTCTTTTACTCCCTCAAATTCCTCACTAGTCATGTCTTCGACAAATGAAGGTCAATGTCCAAACTATGATGATAATCTTAAAAGGTACCATGATGGAATGCCCTCACCGTTTGGCAATTTTTGTTGGTAATTGTAACTGGTATGTCAAATCCACTCCAAGTATCTATTAGGTCCACATAAAGAAACAACAAGACCAATGTAAGAACATCTCTCCATGCTTGAAACAATGCATATCTCCATTGTAGCATTCTTTTAAACAATTTGTGAGCCTCCTTGATTTTCCCATTTTATATGCAATCCCAAATCACAACATTCCACGAGACAACATTATTCTCAAGCATGTTATTAAACATTGTTGAGCTTTGTCCATCCTACCATTATGGGCATATTTCATAAGCATTATAGTCCACAAAATGGTGTCTCATTGAGACATTCTATAAGCCACGTGATGAGCATATTATAATCAACGTTATTAAACATTGTTTAGCTTTGTCCATCCTACCATTATGGGCATATTTCATAAGCATTATAGTCCACAAAATGGTGTCTCATTTAGACATTCTATAAGCCACGTGATGAGAATATTATAATCAACCCTCCACACCAATTGTTCCAAGTGAAGATGGCATTCTTTGGAAATACATCCACAAATTATCAATGCTGTAAAAGGTCCCAGAGAATCTAGCTTGCCGCATCCAACCTTTACACTCATCCTTTCTTTTCAAAGAGGGACTTTGTTGCGGCTAGGCCATATTCTCTAATGATTAAATGTTCCTAATTGGGGAGGACCTTAATCGTACTTAATATTTCCAAAAATTAATCTAGAGTTTGTTAGGGATCAATGAACCCATATACATTAGTTATATTGCCCTTTACCCTTAAGTCTAAAGTATAAATCGCTTGTCATCTATCAATAGGTGGTAAGTTGGTTTTCTAGATCCATGTTTATGGGATCCTACATCATTTCCATAAATCTTGAAAACCCTCTCAATCCTCTAGTCGAGCAATCGCATCCTCCCCATATCATTTTGGTGAATTTATACATGTTATACATTTTGCATTTTGTTTATTGAATAAACACTAAGTCTAGTTTTTCTACTCTTATTTTGTTTTTCAAAATGATTTGTTTCTTAGGTGCATTATTGCCCCTTATGTTCCACAAGAGAATTTTCATTTAGAAGGCCTAGGCATTTGAATAAATGTCTCCTTAAGTGAGGTTGTTTGTCTTGGGTTAATTAATTGCTCCCTTTTCTCCTTCAAGTTATCATTGAAAATTTTCTCGCCTCGTCCTAACTTAGATGTTGTCAACTTTGTGGGATTTGTGTCTATTCATGATCATTTCTTATGGGAACTTGAGAATCCTTCAATATTTCTATCCTCCCATTTCCATTTATCACGTGCTAGTGTATATTCACCACTTGCTAACTTTAAAGGGAGATTTTATAATGTTTTATTATAATTCAAGGATAATAACTCCATGTCCACTTCTTCCACATCCTCCTCCTCCTCTTGCATTCAATTCTAATATATATATCTTCTTTATGCTCTCTTTTCCTTTTTTAGCATTAAGGTCATTTGCAATATTACTATTTTACCATTGCCACAATCTCATTCATTATCCTTTGTTGATTCCATTTCTTTGGTGCGGTTTCTATCTTAAATTCATTTAGTTTCATGTATATAGTCTATTATTTGGTCTCCTAGTTATTTTTTCTTCCTCCTTCCATCCTTGGATATGATTTTAATTTGTTGTTTGATTAGTGTGTATTGTATCCTTCATTATTAATTTCTCTTCAGTTTCATTATGATCTTGATTGTCTTCTTTATTTATTCCTTGAGATTTATATCCCTCCTTCTCCATCTTCTCATGGTTATTCACCTCATGAGTGAGTTTAATGAAGCAAGGGACCTTGGTTTGGGTTTTTTAGTGGCACCACCTTCCCTTTCGTCTAAACTACTACTCAACCATCATAGTTCCTATTTCCATTCTCCTCCACTTGCACATGTTTAACATTGAGGGTGTTGTCCCATAGTTAATGGCAATGCTAATTCCATTTTATGTTAGTGAAAAGGGATATTTTCATAGTCTAGATTTTGGACCCATCCATTGTCCATATAGTCTAGATTTTGGATCATGACTTGAGAAAGTCGTCTCCTTCAAAGGTACACTTTTGAACTTTAAGAATCCCTCATCCTAAATGTCACTCTACTACTTCTTGTCGATGGTGGTCATCCCCTTCTTCTCGATGGTTTCTGTCCTCCTTGTCCTTTTCTCCCAAGGTATTAAGGATTCTAAAGGATTTGATTGAGAGTTATTCTTTAATTCTAGATATAGGTACCATACTAATTGGCAATTCCATCCCTCATTGAAGGCTAAATTTTGATTCAACCTAAGTCTATCTATAATTCTAGATCACCCTATTGAGTTTTTCCTTGATCCTTCTGTCCACATATAATAAGTAAACATTCTTTCCTCCCTACCTACCTAGGTCATCGTTGATCATCTTCAATGGTTCCCTACCATCAACAATTTATCATCTACCAAATTTACCAAGCATCACCTATGGAATTTTAGCCTCAGAAATTAGAAGCATGTGCTGAATTTAGATACCCATTTCTCTAAACAATTTGAAAGTGCTCTCCTATGGCTATCAGAGACTTGGAGCTACTAATTTTAGTAAGATGTTATTTTCAATTTTTCATAAATTTGATCATAATCTAAAAACAAATTTGAATGAAACCCTCCTGTGTTTTTTCTTAAACATGAAATTGTTTTTGTTATTTTGATATTGAGCTAGGTTTTAACACTTGTGAATGTTAACACTTGTTATTTTTATTTGGAAATTAAATTCCTTAATATATATATACATTGAAAATTAAATTCTTTAATAAAAAAAATATTATCGAAAGTATTTTTTAATAAAACTTGATAGTTGAAGAGTTATTGTTTAGCATAAAAAACTAAACAAAACATAAGAACAAAAAAATTAGTTGAAAGGGCAGAGATGAAATGAACTAGCCCTTCAATTTTTCCCGCCTCTACCAATTTTTCCCGCAGAGATGAAATGAGCTCCGTCATGTTGGTCTGTAGAGTCTTTGTCGTGCTGGAATGGAGCTTTTACAACGGTTTGGTGGAAGGGAGTTGTGGTTGACATAAAGCCTGAGGGGAATCGTCGTTTTGAGAAGGGGAAGGGAAGCAGACACAGAGGGAGGCTGAGGGTATGCAGAGCAGAGACAGCGGCCATGGCTTCATTTTATTCCTTGGACTCTTCATGTCTTGTACTTCTTTTGTTGCATCTGTCTTCAGGACTCAATAGTAACAGGTTTTCACTTCTCAATGAGTGATCAATTTTTCCCCTGCACCACCGATATGAAAAAATATTTTCTTGTAGAACCAATCCGAGAAGGCTTGGTGGTATCAAGGTGGTATCAAGAATGGTTTCTAAATTTTGTGGTGTAGGATCGTCAAACAGTAAGTGGAATGGTTACACCCGAAACAGAGAGCAGGGAGACTGGTTGATGACTCTTCTGAGGATTTTTTACAAGCTCTCAGCATGGTGAAAGTTAAATTTACAGAATAAAATAGGTTGGGAGGAGCTATGTTGGGAGACTTAATCAGAAAATGGATAATGCCCAAACAACATCTTGAACCAACTCTTTAATCTTGCCTTGTGTACTGCTAGGAATCGGGTCAAACTCAAATGTTCTTGGCAACCCCTTGCCCAAGAAGAAAATTGCATGCCAATAGAAGAACGACGTTTCCAAGAGGTAAATAGTGCACAATTTGCTTGATCTTCAATATTTTTTGTCATGTGTCTTATTGATGTGCTCAAGGAAAGATTTTATTGTATCTATTTATTTTTAAAAATAAATGAAATATTTTATCCTGGTATCTTTGGAAACCATTTTGATTGATTGGATTTCACACAACCCGGCCCAACATCATTTTCACTTCGATTAAGTAAATCTACTTTTCTGCCGCCTTCTAGTAAAAGATCCTTTAGACTATGGCTTGGACTAAAAAGGCCCCTATTGTTATCTCGACAACCTATCCTGCTTACAAACCCATTTCCTCCAAAAACAACGACAAATAGATTTTGGTAACCCTGTATCCTTTTGAAGTGGGTTTGAATGTCCATTCTTTGCCAATACATCATAGAGAAGTTGTTAGATATGACAGTCTTGTTTGCAGCTTGTTTCAATAATGCCATATAGCAGCTTCATTTATGCTCTTCCATACTACTCCCCTGAGGTCTTGCTGTCATTTTCTTAGGGCCTGGTGGGAATTTACACAAGCTCTCTGAGCATACAAACATTCATTTTCAAAAATTTGTGGCCATTTTTCAAGGCCTGCGGGCATTATGTCCATGCTTGCGGGCACTTTTCATGCATTTTTATCAATCCAGCAGGCATTTCTTTTTCTCTGGCGAGCATTATTATAAGCCAGGCGATCATTTTCTTACTTTTTGTAGACAGGTGCAGGCATTTCTTGACTGCTGCAGGCTTCCTGCAGGCATCTATAGCCATGAACACTACCTAAAAGCACCATTTATTACACCAAAGGGGTATCTATGGCACTATGTATCTAGTTCTTCATGTGGCCTTGGGGCCTTGGACATGGTTAATAGAGGAGACTTGAATCTCGAGCTCTAAAATATTCTTCTAACAATCTAGGGATAAGAAGATTTCCTCCACTAACAACACATGGCCTCTTGAGGGTATCATTGGCATATGATTGATTGTGGAATTTCCATTAGGTGGTTTTGAGTAGTATTTACATGTCTCATGGCCTTGGGAATGATGTTTAGGGAAAATTACAATGCCTTTGGCCCTAAAGAAATGATTGAGGCATCGAGAATGACGAAGAATTCCTAAAGCACCATGCATGATCTTACATGGGTATCTATGCCACTATGTATCTATTTCATGGGGCTTTGGGGCCTTGGACATGGTCAAGGGAGGAGACTTGAACCTCTATCCCTAAAAGAATGTTCTATCCATTGAAGGATAAGACGTCACCTCAACCAACCACACATGGCCTCTTGAGCATATAATTGGCCTATGATTGAGGATATTAACACCATTATGTGGTTTGAGAAGTATGTAAGTGTCATAGGGCCTTGGTAATGGTGTTCTATAGAAGAAGTCCATGCCTTTGGCCCTAAATAAACCATTGAGGAATCTAGAGCCATGAACAATGCCTTAAAGAACCACACATGACTTTGAAAGGGTATCCATTGATATTTTTATCTAGGTCTTGGGGCCTTGAGGGCTTGGATATGGTTAGTGGAAGCGATGTGAACCTTGGGCCCTAAATAAATATTTTATCTATCCAAGGCTAAGAAGGTTGCCTCCACCAACCACACATGCCCTCTTGAGGGTATCATTGGCCTATGATTAAGAATGACTATTCAATTAGGTGGGTTTGAGAAATATGTATGTGTCTCAATGCCTTGGAAATGGAGTTCTAGTGGAAAGAGCATGCCTTTAGCCCTAAATAAACCATTGAGGCATCCAAAACAATGAACCATTCCTTAAAGTAGCATGCATTACTTTGCAAGGGTATTTATGGCACTATGTATCCAAGTCTCGGGGACTTAGGAGATTGGACATGGTCATGGGAGGAAGCATGAATCTAAATCCTTTGGCCTACATGTGTCATATAGAGGGCATTACTATTCTTTGTCTAATTGTGCGCAACTAGACTTTGTTATTCTCGTGAAAACATTTCATAACTATTTTCATTGCTTTCTCTTAGACTTTGTCTTATTAATTTTTGGTGCATGCTTTTTTCCACATATGTACTTATATTTTTCCATCCTCGATGTTATGTTGGATACACATTATGTCAAATTTATTGTTGTTTTGAAGAATAACATCATATTTAGTATTGTAATACACAACCTTTAGAGCAATGTTAAACTCAATTTTTTGTAACATTATTCAAATGTGATAAAAATCTAAAATAACTTTTTCATCGTGGTGGTTGGTAGATTTAGGAAGGAAAATACATGGCCTCATATGTGGTACAAAATATGCTTTTAAGGAAATCTATACAGGTTAAGGAGAAAAGCCTATATATGATGATTGAGGACTTTACAAATACTACATTTTTTCCCTAAGGAAAAGATTGCAGGGAAAGCTAATGAATGCTTCCCCATATTCATGGATGTTGTTTGTAGTAAAAGTGTTGTCATAGACTAGTGAACCTAACAAAGAGAGATATGAATTGAGCCCTTGTTGGCATGAACTAGCCAAATGCCCAATGGCATTGGCGACAATCAAAATTGAGCCAGTATCTTGAGCTTCAAACAATATTACATATGCAAGAGAGAAGGGAAAAGTAAAAAATGAAGAAGATGATGAGTATTGATGTGGAATGAAATTCTAACAAAGAGATATGCTATCATATATATAACTTGCAACATCATGTTGATAACAACCACAAGTTAAAGATGATCTACAATGCATAAAAATTGAAACAATGAGCAATGTTAATCCTCCAATGAGAGAGATGAGAAGAGATTTTATAGTTGTAGAAGCAATTTCAAGATGCTATAATATAGACATATCTCATTATTTGTTTCACCCACATGCACCCACAACACATCAACCATTATATCACTGAGAGACACCACTACTTTATGAGTATTTCATATAGATAATCAATTTCATTATAAATAAATAGAAACACTAAGCATCACATCAAAATTATTTTAGCTTAGTAATTGATTTATCAATATTCTTTTGAATAATTATTTATATAAAACAAAGATTTGGAGGTAAGACGCCGCCAATTAAATATTGGGGAGACAATATCTTGTATTCTATTAAGATTACGGTACGTAATTCGAAATGTTAAATGTTAAACACATCAGATATTTCCACATCTCATCATCAATGAGGATTGACAACTAAACATTGAGGGCAAAGGTAAACAACAATCCCATTTCTACTGCTAGATCTGTGAGACCTTGGGTGATCACCAGTGCTCAACCAGCAATACCACATGGAAGTGTCGTCTCAGATCCAGAGATAGCTAACACAGTACCAACAAACAAATTACCTCCTCCAGATCTAAGCCGCATATGGCATTGTATAGACAACGGGACACACCGCATACTAGCTCTTCCAGTTCTTCTAGGTCCTTTGGTCAGCCGCATATCAATTGTTTCTTCGCTATGGCCACACATGTTATAATAGCATCAGTCACTAGGGTTGTGGCTCAGAGGGAGGGTGCGACCCCTGTGCTCCCCCTCCTCCCCACCTCCTAATCCTATGGTAACAATTTTTGAGGGAATTGAGAGTCCTTTCTGGGTTCCTTCTTGATAGGCATTCTCCCCCTAAGAGGAAAAAAACGAAAGATGGAAAATAACAAAAGATTGAAAGTTGGAAGGGTTATCGTGATTACGAAATACGCCAAAAATGAGAGATTAGAGGATGCATTAGATATGTTTGACAAAATGCCTATGCGTGATGTGGTTTCATGGTATGTCATTGTTGCAGGTTACGTTCAAAATGGTAGATCGAACTTTGCAGGCAGGCTGTTTAATAAAATGACAGAACGGAATGGGGTCTATTGGCCTACAATGATTATGGTTTGATTATATTTATTATTGTAGGAAGGGATGAATGTCATAGCTATTACGTAGGGGTAAACTGGTGAATTCCCATATCATCAACTACTAAAACTTGTAAGCTACGAAATTTTATTTTTTTGTAATTTGTTTACTCCAACTCTTTTATTGTAATATGATCCTTATATATTTTTTTTCAGGACTTGAGGTAGTCAAGCAAGGGACTTCAATGCCGGTATAGCTAAGTCCAGAGTAAAGATTGGGGAATCAAATCGCTCCTCCCTCTGAGATGGGGACAGGGGAGTCAGATTCGGCTATGGAGAATCATTCAGTTTTTTTGGTAAGCCTTTGGAAACCCAAAGCTTGTGAGAATCATTTAATAATTCAACATATATAACATAATAAGTAATAAATATTCAATATATGCAAATGCAATGCTTAACATCTGCAACGGATGGAGGTAAGCACAAAATGAAAAAACGCCTAATCCTAAAATTCAACTTCAGTTATACTAGACATATTAATTCCTTTCAATGCCTTCAATTTTGTCTTCAACCTCAGAATACAACTACCTTGACCTATGTAGATTCTTCTCAGAAGTCTCCTAGTAACCTCACCCATTTGCTTCTAGAAATGTCTGCACTAGATCTCTAAATTAATCTGGTTTGTCTCTAGCAGTCAATTTAAGATGGCTTCATCTGTTATGAAAGTGGAATTGACTTCCTTGTAAGCCTAGTTATCCACTTGAGTGAATGTATCCTTTCACCCAATTATTAGTGTTTGTTAGTCTCTTCTCAATATCATTAACACCTTCATATCTGATAGAAATCATTCCTTCGTACCAATTAATATTAAGCAGCTTTGTCCTGGCATCTAGTCTGATTGTCTCAGCTAGAATCTTGTCGTGTGCATGTGCTGTAGTGGTGTCTGCAAGACAGAGATTATTCCCCTGTAATTCCAGATTGGAAGGTTGCTTAACCCAGGGAAAAAAAAAACATGGCATAAAGATACCACCCACGCTTGAAATATTATATAATTATCCCTGCACGCCCCCAAATTTTATGTATCATATTTTCCCTGATTGGAATTTCAATTAAACTCCATAAAAACCAAGCAAACATATTATAGTTTCCAACCGAGAATACTATGAACCCATTAGATCTCAGAGTCAAATGAAAAAGATAGTTTCCCTGGACACAGAGTCCAGAGAAGATTTCAATTCATTCCATTCAGCAATGTGTTTTCTATATAGGTTCCTAACTTTATGCCCTCAAAAAATTTCAGCAGTAAATGTAGAAGTAATAGTTGTATTGTTGTAGAATTTATGGATCTTGAACAACTGCTGCTTCCCTAGCATTCAGTACACCTCAATCAAAACTATTTGTTGCACTTATAGCCATAGGGATATTTTTATAAACCATGAACCAATTCAGTAACCACATTTGATGTCTGTTCGTGTCAACAAGTTTACCTCTGGCCCGTGATATATTTACTGTTTAATTCTCTTATTCATGTATTGAGTTGAGTTTATAGATGGTTCAGGATCTATATTTTTTAAAATTCCATGCAAGCAATTCAGAAATAAATAGGGAAAATATACCATCTTGGCAGGCTCTTGCTATTCTATCTAAAACTGCTAAAGCAGGTCTACTAAGAGTTTTTCTTCTTCATCTGTTTGCAAGTTCTTATTGGGATCTAGGCAATATGTTGGATATAAGTTCATAGAGCAATTGAACTTCATTTTCATTTTCATGCCAATTTATTCACATTTACCTTGGCGTGGGTCGCTGGCATTTTGCCTTCACATTGAAATTCTTCTTTTCCTCCCCCTTCCTATGTTTTTTTTGAAAAAACGGCTTGAGATTGTGGTTGCACCACATAACACAAATTTCCTTCGGCTTGGGTGACACATCTGAGGATTATCTATTCAAAAAACTTTGCCAAGTATTAGCACCCAGCTTCATCCCTTATTGACATGCCATTCAAGTGGATGACTTAATACTGTCAAGCTCTCAGTGAACCAAGGTCCTGTTGGCAAACCCCTTCCGGTGTTGGTTCTACAGGATTTATGTGTTTGTGCTTTCTGGGATGTTAATGGGACCTAGCATTAATTTAACCCTGTGTGCGTTGCTGGCTCTGTACTTTGACATTAAAATTCCCGTTCCCTTTTCAATGTGTATTAATTAAATTGGTATCTATTTGATGTGTTCCAAGCCATTTCTATAATTTACTTGGTCACTGTCAGTATTTGTGTTGTTGCATGAGGCATCTCTAGCTCCACTTACGCTCCTAGATTGTTTTCTTGTGCATTTCCAAAGTGAGTAGCACTAAAACTCGTATCATTAAACATGTGTTTTAACTTTTAATATTTAACGTTTCTACCAATGAAACACTCCAGCATTCAATCATAGCCCGAGAATGGGCATGCAATAGGTGTTAGGAGTATTGCGTCAGGACCTGCAAATTTCAATTGCCCTATGAATATTCCCATTAGATATTTCCATCAACTACGTGCAGGGAATGTTCTCTACATCTATGGAATCACATCTAATGACTGAAATTATTTGGTAACAATTGTTGAAATTAGAGTTTTGTTTGTAAGCCTAATCCTAAGCTCCAATGCATCATTTTGTGGAGTACGAACTTTCAGTGATTTTTTATTCATAGTTTTCAATGTTCTTGGATGTACAAGATTGACTTACTGGAGAACTACATTAACCTTAGGTGGATGATTCAACACCTGATGTTGTGAGGAAATATGTTCATGCCACATGGTGCTTAACTAAATCCTATGGATGCCTCTCTCTTATGGTGCAAACCAATGTTGTCAGTGTCATGCTTGGCAAAGATTCGACAAGACTCGTCAAGTAGAAAAAAACTCAAAATAGAGTAAATTTTCAATTTTGTTGCACAAAAAATATACTAGTGATATTTCCAATCCATATGAGTTATAAAACCACATTCTATGCATAAATTCATAAGAACATCTCATAAAATATGATAATACAACATTAGGACACTGATATTAGGAGTAAAGACATCCAACCTTATAGGTACAAGTCTTACACTCACTAGAATATAAGAACATAGATGATAAAATAGCTTATACAAAAAATGCTATAGACATCATAAATCATCACTGGTGTTGAAGATTTTTCACTCCAAAAGATAAACTTGATGCACATGAAAGTATGCAAGTCTGCGCATGTACTTCTGGTTTTATAACGACAGCTTAAATGCTTGACTAAGTT
This sequence comes from Larix kaempferi, assembly GCA_027924585.1. NCBI lineage: Eukaryota > Viridiplantae > Streptophyta > Pinopsida > Pinales > Pinaceae > Larix > Larix kaempferi. Next base: position 340,039 of record BSBM01002093.1, on the reverse strand, counting down.
CATGAAAGCCAAAATGGAATAATTCCTAATTATTTTGACGTTTTGATTTTTTATGAGATTAACGTAGCAATTAAATCATCGAGTATTAACGATGGTCAAGTTCCTTCATAATGTGCATAACTAAAACAAATTCAAAAATTGAGAGACACAATGAACTTAGTCAAACTCACCATAAATCCCACAAGAATCTTCTTGTTATGTCATCTTGGTTAATAGCAGCAGATCAGGGTGCTCCATATTGCCATTAATAGTTTAACTGTACAGGATATAAATAATTCAAGTCATACTGAATTTCACACTAAGTATCGCATTTCTACTAGATATGTAGAATAATCAGTCACACTATTGGTTTTCTTATGACATGTCTGATGCATATTAGTGTGAAGTCTGGAAAATATCCAGATCCTATTTCTACTCTGCCAAGTGAAATATATCACAGTACTCTACGTCTACAAAGATGCATTTAATTAGTGATAAGATATAGACAAGAAAACTTCCCAATTCTAGGTAGTCTACATGTGTTGGATTTGCTTCATTGATTTTCAGGGTTCTCCAGGTTTCCTGTAACCTTTCAACCTGTCCAGAATGGCCTATTGTTTCTACCCTCTCAAACATCTCTTTTCCCTCCTATTAAAAATACCTCCAAGAAACCATTGACAAGTCAATTCACAAATCACATGTGTGGGGGGCATCTTGCTGGTGGTACAGTCGGACTCATGAGTCTGTCTATGAGACTTTGAGTATTCCAAGTGTCTGTTGAGTCTACCAAGTGGTGAGTTTTCCAGGCGAGTCTCGGCTGAGTACTCGGCCTAGAGTTGACTCGGCCAGACTTGTCACACTAGACAAGTCTTGGACAAGTCTGACAACGCTGGTGCAAACTAAGCTGTTAAATTTTCTCAAACCGTGGTAAACAGATTTTGCACTCTAAAAGAATTTATACAGAAAATTGCACAGCATAAAGCTTAAAGCTACTAAAAAACTGCACTTTGTAATTAATGCTAGAATCTATAAATAGATATTGTAGAAAATATATAACAGAAATACATTAAACTGACTGTCAAAAATTGTCACTGCTTTTCATTACTTCTGAAAATAAAATCTGCTACAGGAAAACAATGAATTGTTAATGTGTCAGCCTTCTCTTTAATAGACTGAGAAGAAGAGTAGGTACAAAGAATTTGGCACATGCACAACAATGCCTCAAGTGGAGATGATTTGAGGCACGCAAGCATGCATATTCCTTGAGATTTGTGCCTTAACTACTAGGCTGTGTGCTTCACTAAACTGAGCTAGGTTGCATTGACCTTACCTCACTAATGCATGCAAATTTAAATTAGAAACTTAAAGCATGCAAATTTAAATTAGAAACTTAATGCATGCAAATTTTAACTAAAGCAAAACCAAAAATAGAATTGAACTACTTAATATAAAAGGCTAAACTGGAGCTAAACTGAGGATGGTGTATACATGCCCCTGCCATCTGTTGTGAAATCTTGCAACATATATTACTAGTTATAAAACACAAACACAACAATAAGAAAAACATGATAACTCTAGAATAAGGTCCATGACTCCATTTCAAGATAGGAAATCCACTCTTAAACCTTAATTGCCTCATATTGTAAATATTCAGCATTAAAAAACTTTTAAAATACATAAGACACAACTTATAAGCATTGATATGAATTGCTGCTCTATTAATGTCTTGTCTAAGACAACTTTCTACCTCTTTCTGCATTTGAAGTTTGAACTTGTCTTTCAGTCTTTTGATCTCTTCGTCTTTGCTAGCCTGCAAAAGAAAATCCTGTCAATGGCCTGTTTTGTACAATAAGATATAATAAGAATAACAAAGTGTAGGATATTCCCCAAGATCCACTCAATAAAGCCAAGGAATTCCAATTCACGAAATAGTTACATGTAGCTTATTGTTGATAACTTGATAGAAATTACATCTACACTGCATCTGCCCAAAATACATTTTATGACTTATTCTCACGCTGAGAGTAAATTCTGTTAATAAAGTGTATCAAATTACTGATATGCTCCATTTCAGAAACTTAGTGTCTGCCAGTTGCCATATAGTCTTGTAAATTTATTATGAATGGTTAACAGTAATTGCTATCAGCGTATAACTACAAACTAATTGGCACTGAAATCCAAAACAAGTGATGCTTGCATCAACCCATCCAAGGCAACTCCCTTTTCTTGGGAAAATCCTCTGACAACTAGAGTAAGTCTCATCAAGGTCGGCTCTCTCTTGTTAAGAGAATCCTTCTACAACAACTTTATCCTAGCACTCTTCCATACCCCCATTAGTGGTAATCAAGGAATCAACCACTAATTCCACTATCATTTTTGTAACTATCTCCTCAAGTTTGGGTACGCACTCCTCCATCATTGCTTCTTGCCACACTTGCTCATCTAGATTTTTGAATAGCTTATAAAGGCCACCTTCTCGCACTCCTTTGGCCAAAACTTGACAGATCCATGGCTATTGTCTCCAATGGTGACGTGATGACCATCAAACTTGACCAATCACCGTTAATCTATGATGCAAGAAACTGAAAGAAGACTCTTAGTTAACTCAAGAATATATAAGATAGAATCTAGCTCAAGAACATCACCTAAAGGCATTTAGAAGGATATGGAGCCTATTATACTTTCGGGTTACTCCAAAAGTTTTTACACCATGTTTAGGGTGGTTCATGAGAATTGGGGTATATGGTGTATGTTGATCCCCTGGATGGCTCGAGATGGATTGTAGCTTGAGAGATGGTCCATGATGGATATGCACACTTGTGATAGCTTGCTCAAAGACTATAAACATCCCATTTAAAACAACACGACTAAAAAATGGGTTTCTGATTGCAGAGAGAGAACATGGTTCTATGATGTATTCTAGTATTTAAATTTATTCCATCTTTTTGTTCTTCATTTAATATCCGATAGATTGTTGTTTGAGCTTTTTACAGGTTCAGATTGGAACTCATTCATTCACATTTGATCATGTTTATGGTAGCATGGCTTCTCCCTCCTCTGCCATTTTTGAAGAATGTGTTTCTCTCCCCATGTTCATGTAGGCGATCCTTTTGTTTTCTGTGCTCTCTATAATATCTTTGTTGCTTTAAGCTCCGCGACAATAGAGATGAGCAAGGAAGCTGTTGCACCTACTTCTTTGAGGATTGCTCTTAGTACTCTTTATCCCGAGAGTAATTTCTTTCAGCAGGTAATAATCAGTGAATTATCAAGTATAATTGTTTCATTTGCTATGCTAAGTGCACTAGTTGGGAATTTGAGTTACACCAATTCTCCCTGTGGAAAGAAACAAAATCAGGAATGTAAAGTGCCTGATGCAGCCAACTTGATTTTTTTATTGGGTAACATCTGCACTATAAGTTAAGGACACACTTAGGCAACCTTTTATATGGCTAGTTTGAAGTATTCCTTTTGATGATCCAAATTCTAGTTTTCCAACATTATCTAACTTCTCAGGCCATTTCGGGCTTAGATGAATGATGCTTCAGAAGTGCCAGCGGTGATCTTTGATTGCCTTCACCGTGCTTTTACTTCAAATGGCACTAGTTCAAATACAGAATCAGATGGGAGTGCTGGTGTTGGATCAAGGGATTGCCAAAACCAGACATGTATTGTTCATAGTCTGTTTGGCCTTGACATTTCTGAACAGATGAACTGCCGGAGCTGTGGATTAGAGTCACGACATTTAAGATACACTTCTTTCTTTCACAACATTAATGCTAGTGCACTCCGGACAATGAAGGTGTGCCATTGATAAATTGATGCCCATTTATATGCTATATTAATATTTAGAAAATCAAAGTCTACATTCTGTCATTTATTTGGTGATGTGGATCCATAATTTCTAATTAGAAGCATGCTATTTTCAATACTGGTTTATTCCAGATGATGTACGTGGAAAGTTCCCTTGATGATCTTCTCAAGTTTGTGGAGATGAATCATCAATTAACATGTGATGCTGAGACTAGTGGATGTGGTCAGCATAACTACATTCACCACCTTCTCTCTACATCACCTCATGTATTTACTATTGGTAATGCCTGAACACTGTTCATTTTTATTTTTAATCAGTATGTATATTTTAATATAGGCTGCAAGTTAATATTCATGCTTTTTCTTTCAGTTTTGGGTTGGCAGAATAATTGTGAAAGTGTTGAGGACATATCGGCTACTTTAGATGCAATTAGGACAGAAATTGACGCGGGTGTCATTTATCGGGGACTAGATGAAGGTTACAATCATCGCCTAGTATCAGTGGTATGTATATATATATATATACATAGAATCCTGTACACCCCATTCAGTGTAAATATGGCTTTCTTCTTATGCAGATTAATTGCCAATCAGAGAACATTGTATAACAAGTTTTTAGATTTGACTATATTGAACAAAAAGGCATCTTTCAGGTCACCGTGGGTAATAATTCATAAGTTGCATTGTTATATGTATTAGCATCTTCTTTGCTAATAGTACGTTGTTCTTGATTGAGTTTATTTGTTTTTATGTAACTTTCCTATTATATCTACTTCCACATCATTGCTTCTCTGATTAACATGAAATTTAGGTTGCACTATTTCTTCAATCAATCTGCAACATGCTAGTCTCTGAGCTTGTGGACACCTGACGTACATCCTTAATTGATTCAAACAAGGCACATGCTAAGATGTTTTCAAGCCATTGGAATGCCAATAATAAATCTTACTGCCACCAGATATTTACTTGGAAATTTACACTGATGAGTTAAAGGCTAATAGCGAAATAATAGGATAGAAGCTAGAAGGAAAAAAGTGCAGAAGAACAAGATTACAAAGTATGTTTACTTGACATGGTGTTGTAACTAGATTTACAACATAGGTACCGTTAATGACACAGTAAAGGTGAATTAATGAGAGGATATATGATACAAAATGACACTCACTGAATTTTATAATATAATTGCTAATGATGCAAATGGTCCATTTTCCTTGGTCAGTTTCTATTATCGAGTAGAGAACATGCTTGTTAGACTTCGGAATGTAAATGCTAATTATGTGAAAATCCACCTAAATGAAAGTGTAAAAGAATGAGTCTTGAGAAGTAAACCTAATGGAGAGGTAGACACTAGTAGTCAATTAAATTGAACAATTTCAACTTTCAATAGAACAAATGCTTCTTAAAAGAAAATGGAAAATATCTTTGCACTGAGAGTACCAAGGTGCTCTACAGCGTAGTATGGGGAAAGGTAATGTTTGTTACGTTACTTAACATAACGTAACAAAAAAAAATAATGTTGGCTCATATAATAAAAATATTGAAACCAACACAATCTTAAACTCAGATCTATCAAGTACTGAGAGAATAAAATTTCTCGAGGTGTAATTTTTTTTCTTAATATGTGAAAATTTAAGATTAAAAAATTTACAGCTCAAGAATTTGGATCCCTTCCGGTGCTTGATAGATCCGGGTTTAAGATGGATCTATGCTGGTATTAAATCAATTAGAGGCACTGCCGAAATGAACAGTGCTGAACAATGAAAAGAGACAACCTTCTCAAACTGATTTTTTCAGTGTAGAGGTTTTGTCAGAAATTTATTCAAAAAGCTTCAGACCCATTTTTATTGCCTTGGTTTCCTTTTCAGCCCTTTGTTGCAGAGAACATGGCTTTATATGTATTCTTAAGTTCTTTCTTTTTAACATCTGTCCTCAACAAACATTGCTTTGCTTTGTTGAAAATTGGCTTGAAATTTGCTTAACCTCATTTGCATATTTCATAAACTGTTAGCGTAAATTCAACATACTCTTAAGGTGGAAGACCGAGAAGATGTCAAACCTGTTGCGGCAACCACATGGATTGAGTGCATAGCTATAGAGAGAGAACTTGAAAATAACATTAAAATTTAATATTTGTTGCATTAGCTTACAAGTATAATGGGAGGGGTTGTGGTATAAGGTCGATGTCATAGATCTGTAGGAAAGTTGAATCATTGGTTAGCGTTTGCACCGTTTGGACTCACAAATATGTGAGATGAAGTCACAGTTAGGAGATAACATTTTTTTATTTGTTGCCCTTGGAGAATAAAGTGGATCTCAACAACCTTTTGCTATTTTTGGTAGGGAGGTTGTTGAGGAGAGAGGGAGCTGAAACCTATAAAAAGGTTTGCTCGCACTATTTGTTCCATGGTTGGATTGTCAGAGAAATCCCTTGGAGATTTGAATATCTGTTGATGCTTTTGAGGATAAATAAAGTGCTTTATGGTTGAGAAAATCTTTTAGATATTTATACTATTTCCCCATTTTGCTTTAGTTTCTTTGACAAAAGCATATGAAATGAAAAGTAGGTAAAATCTTTCCTCTTTTCTTTATTTTATGATTATCCATATAATGTTTTTGTTGATGCATTTTTCTCTACACTTGATTAAATGCACATATACTTCATTCCGGGTAATCATAATATTCATGTCTATTGGGTTTTATTTGCTCTAGTAATACCATTAATAACTTGTCTGCAATTTGGGATAGCAAGGAGGTGGACCATAAGGGCTTGTACATCTCAGCTTCATTGGCCACTCTTTCACATTAAGATAGTCACCCATCAAGTCATCATTCGACTCCATATGCTCAAAAGAAAGACACTAGTGTCTGGTCCACCCATCCACTTTTATTTCTTGTATCTTAATAAACTGTGTTGCTGGAATTAACTCTTCATTTCACCTTATACTTCATAGCATAATTTCCAGCAATCCTATCCTAGGGAAGACTCCCTTGTGCTGGAGGAGAGCCAACCTAGAGTGTAGAGGAGGATGGTGAGGTGACAAGAAACCCCCTCTTAGTTTCTCCAAGGCCTTACTTGAGCTTTTAGGACTATCTCAAGATGTGAGGGTTTGAGAGGTAACATGGAGGATGATAATATTGTTTCTCCCTTTCACATCACTTGGGTTGAGATTTCCTTTGGGCTAGTTTCTAGGTGTGTTCTATGTCCGCTTCAAATCGAGGGAGTAACATTTGATTGCCATGGAAGATAGGATCTGTAGACTTTGCTTGACTGAAGTTGAATCAAAAGAGCATTCTATATTCTGATGCTCCATTGATGAGGTTAGGGGCAGATACTACTATCTATTTAGAGTCTTTAGAAGTTCTCTATCCTCCATCATAAATTTCCATGATGAATGATCTATAGTACTCTAATACTGGAGTGCTTTCTCCGTAGGAAGAAACTAATGCAAGATACATAGACAATGCCAGAGGCACAAAGAGGACGATCACACTATTTTCTAGATCTATTTCTTCTGACGCAGGTGCAAATGCTTCCTTGTAGAATCTCTTGCATCTTGCTGCTTAAAGAGTGTTTAGAAAGCATGTGGTCCACTAAAAAAGTTCAGACTCCAAGAACTTTTTGTTATATGGAGACAAAGCATGATAGGTATGAGGAATATGCAAGGTCCAAAGACTTAAACCTTGAATGGATGGAGAGTACATTTCTGTCTTCTTCCCTGCTGTAGATTATATTCTACTGCTATGAACATTCTTAACCAGGTATTGGGTGACAAGTAAATATGACAACAAACTATCCTCACCTTACTTCCATCTCATTTCATCCTAGTTATACTAGGCTTTGCAGAATACACTTTAAAAATAAACCATCCTTTGCCGTAATGATACGCTTTAGTCAGCTTCTCACTATTGTTTTTCATCAGAAATGCACAACACTCTAGAGTTGGATGTACTTTAAATTTTACATGCTGAGTTGTCTTTCGGTCTTATAGAATGAAGTATAAATTCCATGTTCAGCTAGTTGAAGTATAAATTCCTCTTCCAAAGAGAAACACTTCCAATGGTTGTAGCAGACTTCTAGCATCTAAGAGTATTTACTACTGTCCAATCATCATTTGCAAGGGAATATAGGAATGAAGACCAAGAACTCTTACCCAACTCCCTCTCTTCCTTAGCGGGGCCATGGCTAGGCTTGCATCTGCCAGTACTAGAGGTGGCAAATGGAGTATCGATCAATACTCTTTGGTTGTTAACAAAGAAACTAATCCTCCTAGGCTAATCAGACCTGCCCTTGGTTGTCTAATTTGGATTTTTCTGAATCACATCAGAGATTTGGGGCTCCACAACCATTGCAGGTATGATCTAAATGTATTTATTTACTATACGTCCATTTCCTTGTTGTCTTCCTTGCATACACAAAAATTATTAATACTTTCCTGTGGTCTAACTTTGACATTTTGCAGCCTCGGCCTAGAATTTCACCACAGTCAGGGCATAAATCTATGCCACCAGCAAGCCAACAGATTCACCTAGAATTGTTTTCCAATAGGAAAGGTACACTACAAACAACCGTGGGCGTGTATCCATCAGTTCAACCACAACTTGCATAGTATACTCCACAAGTTCATCAGTTTCCTCTTCTTGAAGGGCAACAACCAAAACCTCCTTCTTCACAAGTGATTTATGTGCCCTTACCTCAGCAGCCTCCACTAGCTTTTTTATCAAAAGTGTTTTTTACACCTTATCCTTAGTAGCCTCAACCAACACCTTCATCACATGTTCTTTCTTTAACATATTATTAGCAACCAAGAACTATGATTAATGAGAATCTACCTTCCCAAACTGTCAATGTGCCTACTATTGTTGGTGTATGGGGTTTGAGAATGCCTCCATCGTCATCCTTTATGGTACAATTTATCTTTACTTTATGCAAACCAAAGTAGTTATTATGGGTGAGTTTTCTTTGTTTTTTGTTGTAGCAAGGTAGCTTTTAGCACTTATATTACATTCTTGACTAACTTGGAATTCCCCAATTCTGAAAGGGTTCTAGCTCAATGGAAGAGTGCCTGCCTTACAAGCAGGAGGTTGGTGGTTCGATTCTTCCATGCCCTATTGATATTGCAATATTGGTATTTTTAATAAAATATATTTTATTATGATTTATTATGGCTATAGAGGGGGTTTCAAACCATCTTTGTATGTTGCTACAAGGGGGGTTCTAAACCGCCTTCATATGTCACTACGAGGAGGGTTCTAAGCCAGCTTCATATGTCACTACGAGGGGGGTTTAGAAGCACCTTTGTAGGTACCTACGAGGGGGGTTCCAAACCACCCCTATAGACATCTACGAGGGGGGTTACAGACCGTCCCTATAGGCCTCTACGAGGGGGGTTTCAAACTACCTCTATAGGCCTCTACAAAGGGGGTTCAAAACCGCCCCTATAAGTCTCTACAAGGGGGGTTCTAAACTACCCCTATAGGCCTCTACAAGGGAGGTTCCAAACCGCCTCTATAGGACTATATGAGGGGGGTTCACAACTGCCCCTATAGGCCTCTACGAGGGGGGTTTGAAACCGCCCCTATAGTCCTCTACGAGGGGGGTTCCAAACCGCCCCTGTAGGTTTGTATGAGGGGGCTTATGAGGGGGGTTCACAACCGCCCTCGTAGGTCTCTATGAAGGGGGTTCAAAACCTCCCCCGTAGATCTCTATGAAGGGGTCTATGAGAGGGGTTTAAAACCGCCTCCGTAGACCTCTACGAGGGGGGTCACAAACCGCCCCCAAAATTCGCTTTTGGGGGCGGTTCCAATCTCATCAAAAACCCCCCTTAAAGGGCAAAATTTTTAACATCGGTGCCTTTAGGGGCGGTTTTTCCAAAACCGCCCCCAAAGCCAAAACTGCCCCCGTAGGTCACTTTTGGGAGCGGAAGACAACCCCCCCTAAAGGCCAAAAATGTAGTAGTGAGATGAACTGCCATAAAGTTTGCAGCCCTAAGGTGGTTAGTTGAACAGTCAACTTCCTAGGGTCATAACTTTTGCATACGATCTCCAATTGGGGTGCTCAATAGCCCATTGGAAAGGTATATCCGAGCTATAAAACTATCAACTAGGGTAAATTGTATGCTATTGGAAATCATTTTCCCTCCAAAATCTATAGAAAACGTCGTTTAGGGCCTCAAAACAACCCCAGAAGTTCGATACTCGAAAAACTGTATAAAAATTACAACAAAACTGCCAGAATGGAAAACTATTTTGAGCCAGTGGAATAGGAGGGTGGACACCTATATCCATATGGATCAGTCCTTCCCCCTTAGGAAGCAATGGTCTCCATTGCGTTAAGTTCCCCCATCAGGTGGGGAAACTTCTTTTGAACTTGACTCTTGGTGAGCCACTTGCCTTGGTGAAGTAGTTGCCCTGCTTTGACAACCCGATATAGCTAGATCTTTTGCTGGAGGGTTCCCTTAACCTGTGTGTCCATGATTTGATCAATGGTTTCTTGTTCCATGCCGTCAGGATTAATCTCTGTAGGTTTCAATTGCTCTGCCACCTCCGAGGTGTCCAACAATGGTGGAAAATATGGGCGAAGGAGCTCCACATTGAATACTGGGTGCAAGCGAAGGAATGGAGGAATGCTTAGCTCGAAGGCATTGTCACCCATTGCCTTGTTGATGGTGTACGACCCATATCGAAGTGGACGAAGCTTTCGATGGGGTCCTGTGAGCCTCTCTTTCTGCAAATGCAACCAAACCTTATCATGCACCTGGAACTTGTCTGGAACCCAATGCTGGCCATATCACTGCTTGTACTTAGTGTTGGCCTTTTTCAAAATTTCATGGACCTGTTGGCAGATGTGTTGGATTCGTTCAACAAATCTGGTGGCCTTATCAGCCTCAGTATGAGCATGAGAATATTCCTCATGTGTGGATGCAATGGGAAGAGCTACCTCAATTGGTTTGAGTGGTTGGAACCCAAGACACACTTGAAAAGGGTTGTGGCCAGTAGAGCTATGAAGGGATTTGTTATAACTATGTTGAACATAAGCAAGGCTCTCGTCCCATGTGTGGGGATGTTTAGAATTGTACATTCTCAGAATATGCACAATCATTGTGTTGACTACCTCTGTTTGTTCATCGGTCTAGGGGTGGAAGGCAGTTGATTTGGTGAGCTTGGTATCCATCAATGACCATAGGATGGACTAGAAAGTGCTTAGGAACCTACTATCCCGATCTGAAATGAATCTGTGGCAGCCCAAAATGAACCCACACACACTCAAAGAAGAGCTTAGCAGTGGCTTCAGCGGAGACATTCTTCTTGCAAGCTATTAGAATGTCCATCTTAAAAAAACGATCCACGACCACAAACACACAGTTATTTCTATGCTTGGTTGAAGGTAGTCCAAAAATGTAATCCATGGAGATGGATTCCCATGGCCCATTAGGAGTGGGCAGAGGGGTGTACAACCCCTGCTTTTTTATGGCAGGTTTCGCGATGGCACGGGCAGTGCAGGATCTTATGTAGCGGTCGACGTCTTGTTGAAGCTTAGGCCAATAAAAATACTTTTGCAATATGGTCACTGTCTTTTCGATGCCGAAGTGACCTGCCACCTAACTGTAATGAGCTTCCCAAATCATCTTCGCATGCTCGCTTGAAGGAACGCAAAGATGGCCCATGTGGCATAGCAAGCCTTCCTAAACATGAAAGTATTCCATGGATGTGCCTGCACATAGGGATCGATAGATGGGAGAAAACTCAGGATTACTGCTATATAGTTGAGGCCACCCTGAGGTCTCATGGCCACAATTGTGGAGCATGGTGGTAAGTGCGGCTACTGGAGTCCCACTGAGGAAATCGACAACTTGGTTGGTGCTCCCCTTCTTATATTTAATATTCATGTGGAATTGCTACAAGTAAGTGGACCACTTCTAGTGGCGGTCATTTTGTAACTTCCCTTAGGTTTGCATGAACTGCACGGGCTTGTGACCAGTGTGGATGACTGTCTGATATTTTCCAAGGATGTAATGCTTCCATTGGCGGCGGGCTTGGACAATGGAATACATTTCCTTGTCGTAGGTGGGGTACTTGTGGACTGTATCTGAAAGTGTCTCACTGTGATATGCCATTGGATGGCTATGTTGAGTGAGGACTGCAGCAACAACATAGTATGAAGCATCTATTTCAATATCAAAGGGTTTCTGCAGATCCGGTAGGGCAAGGATAGGTGCCGAACATAAGAATTAATTCAGCTCCTCAAATGCTTGTTGTTGTGGCTTGGACCAGCTAAACTTGGCCTTAGATCCCCCTTTGTTCACCTGGATAAGGGACCAATCAATATTAGAGAATCCCAACACAAATTTGTGATAGAAATTGGAAAGACCTAGGAAGCTGCGAATCTCTATGAGAGTTTTCAGGGTTGGCCACTCATGGATGGCTTGAACCTTGGTTGGATCCACATGAACACCATGTTCGTCCATGATGTATCCCAGATATTGAACCCTCTTCATGCCAAATGAGCACTACTCTAAATTAGCATATAACTTCTGCTGGCACAAGGTGCAGAGGCCTTTTTGGATATGCTGCAGATGCTCTTCCCATGTTTTTCTGTAGATGAGAAGATCATCCAGATATACGACCACAAAAGAGTTAGTGAATGGCCGTAGGATATCGTCCATCATCCTCATGAAATTTTGTAGAGCATTAGTCAAGACAAAAGGCATGACCAGCCACTCAAAAAGGCCTTCCCGATATTTGAATGCAGTCTTCCAAACATCGTTCTGCTCAACTGGCACTTGATGATAGCGAGACTTCAAATCAATAATGCTGAAATATTTGGCACCCTTGAGCTGGTCAAGAAGGTCATCTATACGGGGAATGGGATACTGATTTCGGACTGTGATCTTGTTTAGAGCTTGGTAATCAATACAGAGTTGCCATGTCCTGTATTTGTTTTGTACCAACACAATTGGGCTCCCACAAGGCGAGGAGTTAGGTCGAATGTGCCCCTTTTGAATCAATTCTTGAATATGGCGTTTGATTTCTTCATTTTCCATGATGGAATGCCTGTATACCATCCTGTTAGGTAAAGGCACACCAGGTATCATATCAATGGAATGCTTGACCGGGCAATGTATTGGCACCTCGGTGGGTGTGTTGAATATGTCATTGTATGCTTCACAAAATTGTCCACCTGTTTTTGCTGCGTAGATGGGTCCTTCATGGAGGTGGTCGATGTTGCTACAATTTTTCGTTCACCTTCAGAACGAACCATGAAGAGGACGAATTTACCTGTCTGTAAGATTACCTTATTACACTACTTAGCTGTGATGAGGGACACTGTAGTGGTTGGAATTGTCTCTGGTATCATGTAGAGTTTCTTTCCCAAAGTAATGACACTACAAAGTCTAGACTCATACACAGCATGAAATTTACACATATATGGTTGTCCTAAAAGAACATCACAAACTTCAACCGGGGAAACATCACACATTACCTCATCTTTGAAGGGTTTGATCCCGTAGGAAAGGCGGCACTGTTGACTAATGTGGATGTCTTGTCCCTGGATTAGCCAACCGATGTTGTATGGTTGGGGATGTGGAACTGTCGGAAGCTTCAATATTTTGACAACCTCAATCGAGATGAGGTTTTTTTGGATACCACTATCAACAATGAAGTGTAATAGAGTTCCTTGCACCCACAATTGTGAATGGAAGAGGCGCTCCCCTTACTCTATCTCCTATGACTCTTTTGGCTGAATCTTTGCAGTTGCGATGGTGGCACTAGGTTTCGCGTCAATAATCTACTTTTCCTTTTCTTTATATCCATCAGGTTCTGAGTCAGAGTCTGGATCCGGGGATTTTGTCTCATCCAACAAGGATTGTTCTGAGTAGCACTCATCAGTGTTGTGCCAAGGGCTCTTGTGGAATTCACACCACTTTCCAGTGTCCTTCTTTGATTTCCCATTACCCTTCTTTGCCTGCGGCTTGGGATGGTTTTCATGGATTTGGTCGTCCTTGCTCTGTCATTTTCTTTGTGAATTGGGGCCACCTTTTCCAAGCTGTTGCTGCTGATTTGCAGATCCAAAATCACGCTTATTATTTTGCTTAAACTTTTGCTCGATCTTGATCGCATATCTATAAGTTGCTCCTAGTGAGGATATGTCTAGGAAACCATCTCTGTCTAAATCTACCTGTGCAGGCCACTACGGTACTTTAGGACCAAGTGTCGTTCAGAGTCTTGAATACCCAGCTTAGAGCGCAGAGTATGGAACATGTTGGTAAACTCTGGGATTGTTTGGTCTCTCTCCTGGCGCAAAGTTGCCCATCTAGTGTACTGGTCATCATAGTTTCCGATAGGGTAGAATTATTCCTTGATGGCATCGACAAAAGCCGCCCAAGTGGGGTATGTCCTAAATAGTTTAGACTCAGCTCTTGCATGCCTCTCACAGTACCCATCCCACCAGTCTTTAATATGGGGAAGTGACTTAAGGAGCGCGAATGTGATCTTTTCGCTGTCGGAAAAATTTTGAACAGAGAAGTAACCTTCTGATAGATTCAATCATTTCTCTAAAGTGTTTGTATCTATATTTCCTTCAAATAGGGGAATGTCAAATTTAACTTGTACCTTGAAGGGATTCACACACCCAAAACGACTGCTTGTTGAAGGTGTATCCATCGCCGTCGGCATCCTTCAAAGTATCTGTGTGAAATTATCCATCATCTCATTCCTCCATCATGCGAGGACTTCCTCGAGCAATAACTTAATAGGATATACTGCTCCTCTCTTTTCTTCTCCTGCCGTGGGATCCTTCTTAAGTCGACGAGGAGGGTTTTCCCTAAGCTCAACTAGTTCAAGACCCAACTTTCTATATTCAGATCTCGTCGGGGACATGCACTGAGAAATCGCAAGAGTAGAAGGCTCTGATACCACTACTCTGGATTTATGTGAGAACAAAATGAAAGATCATATATATATTCACATAGACATATATATGGAAATAAAAATAGCGATACAGTAAACCCAGATTCTATTAAAATGAATGAAATAGAACAAACTATAAAATAAAAGCAGCTAGAATGCTGGTATCTATATCTCTGAGAAGAGATGTGGTGGCTATGCTCATTCGTGGCAAGATGAATACAAGATGAGGCCAAAAGAGCCTATGTATCGTAAGCATGAGGGTAAGAACCCTAAACATCCAAAAACCTAACCCTATAAGATGAACCGGTTGTTGGTTGTGGAGCCAGATCTTCCAATCTCATAGATGATATTGTCTCAACCGTGCACCCCAGAGGACTGTACACTCATTCCCCAACCTTGGGGTTCGGGGGCGGAGCCCCTGCAAACGGGGGTTTGGGGGTAGCGCCCCTGAGAAATGGAGATTCAGGGGAAACGCCCCCGAGAAAAAATTTTGGATCTGTTTTCGCCAATTGTTTTCAGGCCCATGGTTTTGGGTATCCCGTGGTATTTTCCCATTGTATTTCCCTTATAAAAGAAAGTCATTGTAACATGGCTAGGGTTGATGTATTAGGTATTATGCATTGTAAATATCTCTGAGATCAGAAGAGAGATTGTGAGATAGTGAAGAGGAAGTGTAGCAGTTGTGCTATAGGTTGTATCCCTTCACTTTGCTGGACGGTATAATAATAAGGACTGGCAACTTCAGTGTGGACGTAGTCCAAGTTGGGTGAACCACGATATATCCGTGTCTCTCTTGTAATCTGTATGTGTGATTATATTTGCATTTATGTTTATTGTTATTTCTCTAGGATCCTATTTTTCTAACAATTGTTATCAGAGCCAAAGGTCTATTTGACAGTTAAACTTGCAGGAAACTAGGGTTTCTGGTTCTAGTGGGAGCAATGGCAGAAGAAAGAAAGTTTAAGGTCGAGAAGTTTAATGGCCAAAACTTCCAGTTATGGAAGATGCAAATGGAGGACTATCTGCACCAGAAGGATCTATTCCTGCCGTTGGGAGGAAGATCAAAGCAGCTGGTGGCTATGAAGGACGAAGAATGGGAGGTTCTTGACAGAAAGGCTCTGGGAACAATACGGTTGAGCCTGGTTTCGTCGGTGGCTTTCAATATCCCAAAAGAAACAACAACTGAGGGTTTGATGAGCGCATTGGGTAAGCTGTATGAAAAACCCTCAACCTCCAACAAGGTATTTCTAATGAAGCGTTTATTTAATATGAAGATGTTTGAAGGTGGATCTGTTACTGATCATTTAAATGATTTTAATACGGTTACAAATCAACTAAGTTTTGTAAGTGTGAACTTCGATGATGAGGTTAAGGCTCTTCTAATCTTGTGTTCATTGCCAGAAAGCTGGAATAGCTTGGTCATGGCTGTAAGTAACTCTGTCTCTAGTTCAAACACCTTGAAATTTGATGATGTTATTGGTGTTATTCTTAGCGAGGAAATGTGAAGAAAAAACACAGGTGAGACATCAGGTAATGCATTGACCATGGAGAGCAGGGGAAGACGAAAGGAGAGAAGAAAGAGCCAAGGTAATCGTGGCAAGTCTAAAATGGGTAGATCCAAGTCCAGACTGGGAAAGATAGAGTGTTGGAACTGTGGAAAGAAATGACATCTAAAGAAAGACAGCAGAGCTTTAAAGAAGAAAGGAGATGGACAGAAGGAAACTACCCAGGAAGCAAATGTAGCAGGTGATGTATTACAAGATGCTTTGATTTTTGCATAGATAATACTAGTGATTATTGGGTAGTAGATTCAGGTGCTTCATCTCATGCTACACCCCATAGGAAATACTTTCATGAGTATGTTCTAGGCGATTTTGGACATGTTTTATTGGGTGATGATGAGCCATGTAAAATTGTTGGAATGGGTAAGGTATGGATAAAATTTAAGAATGGAGCTGATTGGCTGTTGAAAGATGTTAGGCATATTCCTACTATAAAAAGAAATCTGATCTCAACAGGGCAGTTGGGAGGTGGCGGCTGTCTATCTACGTTCGAAGAAAAGTGGTGGAAGATCACTAAAGGATCAATGGTGATAGAAAAAAGAGACAAGGTAGGTACGTTGTATTTATGTCCTCATAATACTAACCATTCTATCTCTTTAGCTTCCACAGGAACAGATAAAGCATTGTGGCATGATAGGCTTGGCCACATGAGTGAGAAGGCGATGCAGATTCTCCACTCAAGGAAGTTGCTGCCATATTTGAAGCAGGTAAGTTTGGAATTCTCTGAGAACTGTGTTTATGGAAAACAGAAGAGTCATATTTCTCAGGGTTGGGAAACAGAAGAAGAATGAAAAGTTAGAGCTTATACATACAGATGTATGGGGACCGTCTCAGGTACACTCTCTTGGTGGCTCTCATTATTATGTTACATTTATTGATGATGCAACTAGGAAAACTTGGGTTTATTGCATTAGACAGAAATCTAATGTGTTTGCTACTTTTAAGAAGTGGAAAGCTTTGGTTGAGAATGAGACAGGAAAAAGGTTGAAGTGTTTTAGATCTGATAATGGAGGTGAGTATTGCGGAAAGGAGTTTGATAGTTATTGTTCATACCATGGGATTCGTAGAGAGAAGGTAGTCCCAGGGACACCACAAGAAAATGGTGTGTCCGAAAGGATGAACAAAACGATCATGGAGCGTGCAAGGTGTATGAAATTGCATGCAGGGTTGCCGTTATAGTTTTGGGCGGATGCTGTAAATACTGTTGTTTATTTAATAAACAGAGGACCTTCAAGTGCTTTGAATGGTGGTATTCCAGAGGAGGCATGGATAGATAAAAAGGTATACTCATTTCTGAGAACGTTTGGTTGTGAAGCATTTGTCCATATTGATAAAGATAATAGAACAAAGCTTGAAGCTAAATTCAAGAAATGTACCTTTATTGGATATGGGGTTGATGAATTTGGTTATCGTTTATGGGATTATGAAAATAAAAAAATCATCAGGAGTAGAGATGTGATATTTAATGAAAATGTTATGTATAAAGATCAGTTGCAGGGAAAGAAACAGGAAAAAGAAAACACAGAGTACACAGTGCTTGATGAAATTAAAGAAAATGAAGTTCCGAAGGTGCCAGAAAATCAAGAACAATAGCAAGTACCTGAAACTCCTGCAAGTGTAAGAAGATCTACCATGTTAAGTAGACTCCCTGGAGGATACTCTCCTTCAATGTATTATTTATTGATGACTGATTCTGGTGAATCAGAATATTATGAAGAAGCAATGCAGGTGGAAACTAGAAATAAGTGGGAGCAAGGCATGAATGAGGAGATGGACTCATTGGTAGGAAACCAGACTTGGGACTTGGTTCAATTGCTTGATGGTAAAAGAGCATTGCAGAACAAATGGATTTACAGGTTGAAGGAAGAAGAAGGAGGTAAGAAGTGGTACAAGGCTAGACTTGTTGTAAAGGGGTTTGCACAGAAGAAAGGTATAGATTTTGATGAAATATTTTCTCCTGTTGTTAAGATGACTTCAATTAGGACTATTTTAAATCTAGTGGCGGTAGAATATTTGCATCTTGAATAGTTAGATGTAAAAACAACCTTTCTCCATGGGGATTTGGAGGAAGATATATATATGCAGCAGCCATAAGGGTATGAGGTCAAAGGGAAGGAGAATTTGGTATGCAGGTTGAAGAAGAGCTTGTATGGCTTAAAGCAAGCTCCAAGGCAGTGGTATTTAAAATTTGACAGGTTTATGACAGAACAGGGTTATAGTAGATGTCATTCTGACCACTGTGTTTATTTCAAGAAGCTAGACAATGAAAGATATATTATCTTGTTATTGTATGTGGATGACATGCTTGTTGCAGGGTCTAACATGTAGGATATAAATGTGCTCAAAAGGAAGCTAGCTAATTTATTTGCAATGAAGGATTTGGGTGTTGCAAAGCAAATCCTTGGTATGAGGATAACAAGAGACAAGAAAAATTGCAAATTGACATTGTCTTAGGGTGAGTACATACAAAAGGTGTTGGAGAGGTTCAAAATGCAGAATGCAGAACTAGTTAGTACACCTTTGGCCAGCCATTTCAATCTAAGTAAAGAAATGTGTCCCAAGACATAGGAGGAGACAGATTACATGTCCAAGATTCCCTATCAATCAGCAGTTGGCAGCTTGATGTATGCCATGGTGTGCACAAGACCAGATATTGCACAAGCAGTGGGAGTTGTGAGCAGATATATGAACAATCCAGGTAAAGAACATTGGAAGGCAGTACAATGGATTCTTAGGTATTTGAGAGGTACTACCACTCAGGCATTACGTTTTGGAGGTTCAGACACTGTTCTACAGGGATATGTTGATGCAAATATGGCAGGTGATAAGGATAGTAGGAGGAGCACCACATGGTATGTGTTTACCGTAGGTGGAACAACAATAAGCTGGATTTTGAAACTGTAGAAGGTTGTTGCACTTTCAACAACAGAAGTAGAGTATGTTGCTATTACAAAGGCTGGTAAAGAGATGATTTGGTTACAGAGGTTTATGGAGGAAGTGGGTAAGAAGCAGAAGGATAGCAGGTTGTATAGTGACAACCAGAGTGCCATTCATCTTGCAAAGAACTCGTCATTCCATTCCAGGACTAAACATATACAGCTCAAGTACCATTTCATACGCTTTGTTCTGGAAGATGAACTGTTGAAGCTGGAAAAGATACATACTAGCCAGCATCCTGCAAACATGTTCACAAAGGTAGTGATCGGAAAGAAACTGAGTTCCTGCTCGGTTTCAGTTGGCCTTCTAGCATGAAGGTGAAGATGAGAAAGTTGCCAAGTCCAAGGTCTAGCAAGTACAACATCGGTGGAGTTGTTGTGATCAGTCTCCAAGTGGGAGATTGTTGGTTGTGGAGCCAGATCTTCCAGTCTCATAGATGATATTGTCTCAGTCGTGCACCCCAGAGGACTGTACACTCATTCTCCAACCTTGGGGTTCGAGGAAATTTTTTTGGGGTTGTTTTTACCAGCTGTTTTCGGGCCCATGGTTTTGGGTATCCCATGGTATTTTCCCATTGTATTTCCCTTATAAAAGAAAGTCATTGTAAAATGGCTAGGGTTGATGTATTAGGTATTATGCATTGTAAATATCTCTGATATCAGAAGAGAGACTATGAGACAGTGAAGAGGAAGTGCAGCGGTTGTGCTGCAGGTTGTATCCCTTCACTTTGTTAGACGGTATAATAATAAGGACTGGCAACTTCAGTGTGGACGTAGCCCAAGTTGGGTGAACCACAATATATCTATGTCTTTCTTGTAATGTGTATGTGTGATTATATTTGCATTTTTGTTTATTGTTATTGCTCTGCGATCCTGTTTTTATAACACCGGCATAAAGTTTGCGGCCCCAAGGTGGTTAGTTGAAGAGTTAACTTCCCGGGGTCATAAATTTTGCATACAATCTTTGTTTGGGGCGCTCGATAGCCCATTCGAAAGGTCTATCCGAGCTATACAACTTTTTTCTAGGGGAAATGTACGTCATTGGAAAACATTTTTGTCCCGTAATATCCAAAAAATGTCGTTTAGGGCCTCAAAACGGCCCCGGAATTTCGAGACCCAAAAACCTGTAGAAATATTACAAGAAAACCATCAGAATGGAAAATTATTTTGAGCTAGTGGAATAAGTGGGTGGCCACCTATATCCATATGGATCATGTTTATTATCTGATAAACCATCCTTAATATTATTCATAAATATTCCTTTCAAATTTTGCAAGTAATTAAGTCATTTTCCTACCTATGCTCATTAGACTAGAAAGTTTGACTAATTTTGCCAAAAATGTTGTAAATTAGTTATATAAATCCAAATATCATTCTGTAAAGTTTTGCAGGTCATTGAGGTCATAATTAATCCATACAAAGTTTCAGAATGCAATTTAGCTCAAGTCGTTTAGTGTTTGGGTCGACTAGAAGTCAAACTAGTTAGGTAGTCCAACTAGCTAGTTTTACGGTTTTGCTTTTAAAATATTATATGAACTCAAATTCAATTCTATAAGTTGCTGTGAGTTATTTGGATAATAATGAATCATATTACAGCTTCATAACACTAATTAGATAAGTTCATTTAGTTCTTGGGAAGGAAACTAGGAAATCCAACATATTATTCCAAACTGCAGTAAGAGCTCCCCAAATTTTAATTCCTTTGTCATATATGTTCCTTGTTGTTGCTTGACACCATATGATCTCCAAATATGCTCATTTTAGCTAATATTATCTACCCTCACCCGATCTAGTTTGTATAAGTGGATGCACTCAGAAGTATTGTGGTAGACTTCGGCTGTAGCCGAAGCTCGAAACATAAATGATCTATGTGCTTTGTACAAAGGATCCATAAACCTTTTAACTCTGACAAATTTTGTTGCTGCACACTATCCCATACAAAAATCAGAACCTAAAGATTCCCCTATCATCCTTGGGTTTGGGGTTCGAGTGGTCAGAATTTTCATTGTTCAATTTACATAAGTTGTTATAGTAAACTTAAAAATACTCACATAGATTGCAGCTTTACTATATTAAAAGTATACAAATATTTTAAAGATGAAATTATATATATATATATATAGTTCTACAATAATCCTGGAATATAATTATCATAAAATTTATTATAATAATCAATTACTATATTTATGCCTGTACCTTTCAATTGGTTTAAGAATATATACAAATATTCTAATTTATTTATACACTATCAATGCATCTTATTAGGCCGATAAGCGTTCCTATTTCAACTCAAAAATGCAATTAAGGATCGATGTCCCTTATTGGTTCTTCCTCTTCGTCTAATGCCTATCGACGGTGAAAAGTTGATGAGATAAACATCGAATGTTTTATAATCTATGATTAACAATCTGATTAACAACTCATTAAAATGTTAATGTGCAACATCCTCCACATAGAAGAAAGGGTTGCAAGTTGTGTAGAAGGTTAAAATGCATCCTGCAGACGGGAGACTTTAACGGTCCTGTATCGGTTTCACATTAATGGCCTCTCAGATCCCTCACCATTGCCGTTTCAATTTTCCATTATGTTTTTTTTGTATACTAATGGGATTGAAGAGCACATGGCTGAGCCGAATGTTATGAAACGATGCCTAGAGGAGATCTACAAAATGGTATTGAAGAGGGTGTGGCCTAAGGAGTGAGTGTTATGAAATGATGGGGATAAGAGATTAACATATGGTTTTTGATTGAAGTGTGTGCTCAGAATGGTGGTGTAAGGATTTAGTACATCGATATTAAACATGAGAAGATTGAGAAGAATCCAAGGTATGCATTCAAAACTTTATGGTGATGTTTGTAGATATTTTATTTTATCTATATTGATCATCCATTTCGTGCTTTGGATTAAGGTGCATAATGGATTATGAGTTCGAGCATGATGTACAGACTGACGAACAAGAAGACTTAATGCAGGCACTAGAGGTTATTTGATTGGGTGAGGGAGCCATGCAAATGGTTATAAGGAGCGAATTATTTCTCTCTCACTTATTATAAATCCATATTAATGGCTCTAACTCAGTATCAAAATTGTGGTTGCGAGATTGATCAAAATTAATGCATGATCTGTAAAAAGAATTTCCGATCTCATTCATACTTTCGATCCGCAAAAACTAGTATCCATCTCATTTATACTTACTATCTGTAAAAAATATTTTCGATCTTTTTCATGATATATAAAACATAGTTTCCATCTTAAAAAATAGTTATGTCTTCAAACTGAGTATCAAAATTGTGGTAGCTATATTGCTTTGAATTAGTGCATGATCTGTAATAAATAGTTATTCTGGATTCATCTTATTCATATTTGTCTGTAAACTCATTATCAAAATTGTGGTTGCTAGATTGCTAAAAAAACATTACATGAAATTGAATTTGATATTGATAGGTAAAAAAATAGAATTATGTAGAATGGCAGGAGTCAGATCTGTTAGAAACAAGTTAATGACTCCACAGTTGCGTGGATGGCCACCGAAATATAAAAAAGGCAACACCGCCCAGATTTTTGAAAAGCCAGAAATTAAAAACCAAATCCAATTTTTGGACCATTCAATTCCTTGAAGAGTGCTTCACTGCCAAACCGACTTAAACATTTAGGTTGAAGCGACATCTGTTGCAGCATATCAAATTCTGAAGGTCCAACACAGTTTTCATTCTGTCAGCCTGTAACAGCCTGTAAACAAAGCAATTAGTTTTTGTAGATATGATTTTGTTATGAAGGGTTACTTAGCATTTAATGATCAATTAGGTTGAACCATTATATATACCTAGCATTTTAATCGTGATTGTGAGACAAAGTTGAATATGGAGTGAATGAAGTGTATGTTAAACCCATAATTTTTTTTTCTGTGTGTTTCTGTTATGCTTTGTTTTATGAATTTGTAAACTTAGAATTATTTTGAAGTTAGTTTGTTGTAGCAGCTTAAGAGATTAATGTTATTTTGTGAGTTAATTCTATTTAATTGTTATTAGACAAGTTTGTGAACGCAGGGGTTATTATAACGTAGCTGTAATAGTCGGCTGCAACACGGCTGCAATAGTCCTGTAGATGACTGTTAGTTGAAACAGTGAGCTGCAACACAGGTGCAACAGTCCTATACGTGAATTGTTTGTGTTTGGAAACTCGTGTGTGTTGCTGGAAGTAAGAGAAACACCCCCTACCTTCCCTCCGTGGTATGAGAGCCTGGTTAAGTTTTATTTCTCATTTTTCCTGTTTAGAGTGATTTGGAATTCAATTTGAGATGGATACTAACAGTAGTGTAGTGCAACCACAAATTCCTATGTTGACTGAAAGGAATTATGACACCTGGTTTATTAAGATGAGAACTATCCCGTGTGCTTAGGATCTTTGGGAGTTTGTTACAATTGGCTATCCAGAGCCAGCTGATCAAGCTGCTGAATTGGCTATTTCAAATGCTGAGCGTGTTCTGTTGAAGGAGAATACGAAGAAATACAACAAAGCTCTTGGCCTTATTCAGTAAGGTCTAAGTGAATCGATATTTCCGAAGATATCAAGTGCTGAGTTTTCGAAGAAAGCTTGGGGCACTCTTGAAACTTTCTATCAAGGTGTGACCAAGGTGAAGAATGTTAAGTTGCAGAACTTGAGAAGGGACTTTGAAAATTTGAAGATGAAGGACAGTGAAACTACTAATAATTTTATGACTCAAGTTATGAATATTGTAAACCAGCTGAGACAGTATGGTGAAGACCTCTCAGATTAGCGTGTGATTGAGAAATTGCTGAGATGTTTTCCAAAGAAGTTTGAAGCAGTGGTTGTTCCCATTGAAGATTTTAAAGATCTCAGTCAAATGCACATTGATGAGCTCACTGGTTCTTTGATTGCTCATGAGTCAAGAATGAACAGGTATGATGACATGCCATTAGAAACTGCTTTTAAATCTCAGTTGCATGTTACTAGAGGAAGAGGCAGAAAAAGGTCTAGTAGCAGAGGAAGAGGAGGTTGAACTACTGATCATAGTGACAGCAGAAATGATTCAAAATCTGAAGAGAAGTTACAACAAAATACTCCTAGCATAAGGGGGAGTAGCAGCAGAACATGGTAGCCAAGAAATCAAAGGTATGATAGATCTAAAGTTCAATGTTTCTATTGCAAGAAATTTGGGCATTTTTCTAACAAGTGTTGGAAGAAGCAATCAGATACTGGTAAGTTGTCTACACACATTACAGAGGAGGCTGAAAATGAAGAGAAACCTATGTTTTTGACTTGTAATGTCACCCAGGAAAGTTCAAAGGATATATGGTTCTTGGACAGCGCATGCAGAAATCACATGACTGGAAATAAGGAGTTATTTCTAAATCTATATATAAGCATTCAGTCTGAATTGAAGTTAGGTAATGATAGTAAGGTAAAAGTTAATGGTAAAGGTGTGATATCTATATATGCCAAGAATAGTAAAAGAATAAAAATTCATGATGTTTATTATATTCCTGGTTTAACATGTAATTTATAGAGTGTGGGATTGTTGGGCCCAGGTTGAGATAAAGTTTTGGAAGCACCTTTTTTGAGGTAAGCAGGGAAAGCTGAGCTGAGCGTAGCTCAGAAACACAATTTTGGCTAAGTATTGAGGATGCTGCGAAGTTGCGCGCAGCATTCAACTTTTGACTAGACTGCGGAGTTGCGCGCAGCATCAAAGTTTTGGCCGTGATGCGAAGACCAGTACTGCACCGAAGCAGTGCTGTGGAGTTAGGAGGCCACGTGGAGCCAGCAAAGCGGTGTGATGGACATGTATCAAGTGTAGCTACTAGCTCGACCGGTAGTAGCCATTTTTGGAAAGATATTTCAGGATTTTCGAGCAGCGGACGTAGGTAAAACAGGAAGGCGGCCACGCGTGGATTGTTAATGAAAGCGACGTTTGGCACGCTTAGAAGGTAAAACCGTTAGAGAGAAACGGTTCAGCAGAAGCAGCCTGTAGGCATGCGTGCGACAGGAAGGATGATAACGACAGAATGAGGACGTGGAGATCCGCCATGATCAAGCAGACGCTACGAGGAGCCAGCAAGCTGGTTTGGAAAACCGGTGCAGTTTTGGAAACCCTTAGGGTTTTGGGTTTTAGGTCTTCGACATTGTACAGACATGACCTTCGGGCATGATCTATTTAAGAAGACATTTTGTATGGGATGGGGGTTCTCTTTTTGGGGTTGTTGTTCTTTTGTTGTTGCTGAGAATTTAAGAAGATAACCTTTTTGTATTGTAAAATCTCTCTGAGTTGAGAATATTGTAAAGGCTCTGCAGCTGTGTGCGCAGAGACCTAGCCGAGAGAAATAAGAGTCTGCAGCTGAGTGCGCAGACTAAGAACGGTTGTCCCATCCCTTTTGAAAGAAATATATTACCAACCGTTCTTGTGGACGTAGCTTTCCATCCAGGGAAGTGAACCACGTTAAATCCTATGTTATGTGATGATGTTTATGAATGAATGAATTTCTGTAGAATGAATGCTTGAATGTTTCCTTGCATGCTGTAATATGAGAACTTGGATATGCATTTACCAATAGGAGAAGTTTGGGAATGATATGCTAGGTTCCACGGAAGCAGATGAATGGCAAACATTTCAATTCTATGTTAAGTTCGTGAATCAGTCATTTAAGTTTAAATACTTTCTTAAACACAGTGCAGGAACACAGCACAATTAATCATGTTTATCATTTCGGTTCACATTGTAATAATCTAAGTTCTAGAATGAACGCTAGAGAGATAACCAGTAAGTGCCTGAATGAATGGATGAGTGATATATATTTCAGTGCCTTAACGTTTCCGAGATCTTCCAAGTAGAGGATAAGTGTGGGTGACTCGCAGTTCCAAAAGAAGAGTCGCAGCAGTAAGAAACCCTTAGTGCGCCCCGCAGGGTTGCCTCCACCGCGCAGTACTTCTCGCAGCATAGATCTTGCTGCGTACCGCATCACTCTGTCCCGCAGTACGCTCCTTCTGTCCTGCGCTGTGCAGCTTGTCATATAAACAACTCATAATTTACTGTGGAAACCTGATTCTGCAGTACCCCATAAAGATACACCTCGGGTGATACCTCAACCTGCTCGCAGGTTGTTGCCGAAAGGGCTGGTGCGAAGGGGTTTTGTTGGTCAAAGGGAGAACCGCAAAGAACCTAGGTCTAATTGGAAACCTTTGGGTCAGTTTAAGCCAACAAATGGTTCCGTTGCCTCGCTAGAATCCATGATGAGTTGAAATGGTTCCGTTGAGTTGCAATCACGATGTGTGAAGAAGAATATCAGTTCCCCGAAGGATCTGACTATTGGCATCCTGAAAAGACAGAAATCCAAGCTTGGTGGGATAAGACCATAAGCGATTTTAACAGACAGCAAAATAGACATCCGCGTCTAAGCGACACACAGTGGTCGGATAGATATCTGTTGGACGACATTCACGAGATCTTTTGGGCATCGTTTCCAAACGAGATGCATGCGTGGATATCGCGACTCGCAGAGAAGAGAAACCGTTTCCAAGGAGGAGTTCCTACGGAGTGGACTCTCGAGCTCACAGCGCAGCTTAAAGCATTGGACAACCTGTTGTCACGCGCAGTTGATTATTGGGTTGATCATATGCTAGAAGGCTTTGTAATAGAATTCGCTGTAGACACACTCAAATCCTACAGCCAAGCAGAAGCACATTTTTTCGGAGGATTCCAAGGTAATTTTTTGAACAATCTCAGTCTATACATTAAGATGCTGTTAGCTGAGAAAGGTGTTCTAAGAATGCAGTAATATGCTTGAAGTTTGTCATGATAAACAGTACATATATTGATTCTGATGAAGAGACACATACTCTTAGAAGTGGTAAGAGATATAAAATTAATAAGAATCTGGAAGGCCCTAAACTTCATATAGATACTGAGATCCCCTGCGATCTTGATAGCGAAGTTGCGCAACCATTTACCCCTGAGAATCCGCCGGCTGCACAAACCGCACCACCCTTATCGCAGAACCCACCCGCTACGCAGCCCACCCCACAGAAGACTCAGCCTAGTCGATCTTTCCCGATAGTCCCATTTGTATTTACTGCACAGATCCCTTTACAGCAGCCGCACACTAATCCCGACGCCCCACCACCTAGTCACACAATGGAAAACACTGATATGAAACTACCAATATTCAGAGGAACTGGCCTAGAAGACCTTGATCAGCATTGGTTCCTTTGTGAAGCCATATAGAGTGTAAGACAAATCCAGGACGATGCCGTGAAGCAAGCACAGCTCATCACCACTTTCAGGGATAGAGCGCTACATTGGTTTATGAAATACTCTACCGTACAGCCGAGAACCCTCGCAGAAATTAAAGTTGCACTGGTGGCAGAGTTCAAGAAACCTAAGTCTGAGTCTCAGTGTATAACTGAGTTAAAGGAAATAAAGCAAAGACCAACTGAAACGGTCTGGGAATTTGATCATAAATTTAAGACCTTACTAGACCAAGTAAGTTTTGTTATACCACCAGAATAGCATAAAGAATGGTTCATTGCTGCGCTGTTACCTCATATTAGATTACCATTGATGTAGCAGAAGGTTCTATCCCAGGCAGAGGCCTTGGAAATTGCAATGAAGCTGGAAGCTTCGCCAATTGGTGATACTAGTTCTGGGATGTCTCAGATCCAGAACCAGCTGACCACCCTGACACTTGAACTACAAAGTATGAAAAATGGTAAAGAACAAAGATATGAACCTAGACAAGAGGTCTGGTGTACAAGTTGTAAAGGAGAAGGTCATGACCGTGAGCATTGCCCTCTATTCCGCGACTATATTAACAGTGGTGTGCCTAATCCATTAAATCACAATCAGGCCCCATGGTGTGAAATTTGTAGAACCACAGGACATAGACCTGAAGACTGTTACCTAATCCAGAAATATGTGAAAACTCCTAAGAATTTATACTGCAATTTCTGTAAATCAGTTGGACATGATGAATCCAACTGCCACGCATATGAATTAATGAATGAAAGAAAAATGGATATGGACTCAATGCAAGGCACTGGTTTGTACCGCGTACAAGAAGATACCCAACCAAAACAAGAAAATGCACAATATGACCAAGGAGGATACAGAGGTCGTGGTGGTGGATACCGCGACAGAGGAAGAAATGCTGGTCCGGCACAAGGAAGAGGCTGTGGCCAAGTCATTTGTTATAACTGTGGCCAACCCGGGCACGTGTCTAGAGATTGTGTTAACCCATGCACTACGTGCAACTATTGTAAATCGTTTGAGCATGTCATTGAAGATTGCCTAGTATTAGAGGTGGAAATGCAGAAGAGAAGACAAACAGAGGCTCCGAATCCAAACGTCCAGTGGATCGTAGTAGAGAATAGACCAGTGGATCCGAGCATTAACGTGGTCACGTGCAGTGGCGCTAAGACAGGCCGCGATAGAGGAGCGGAAGCTTCAACATCAGGGGAAGCACATACGAAGAAGGATCCCCTTGAAACAGTATGGATAAGGAAAGCTCCAGGAAAAGAACCCCCTCTTAACCTACAGAAGAACAAGGAGATCTTCATTGACGCGCGGGATACCTTTAGAGAACCAGCAGATAAGTCATCAAAGATCCCACTGCGTAGTGAAACACCGCATGTTGAAGACATGCCAGCTCTGTATGACAAAACAAGTACTGCGACAGATGTCCGTACTTCTGTTGCATAGTTCTTGCAAAGCTGCATGAAGTTACTGAAAAGCAAAAAAGCCATTGTAGAGCTCCAGAAGCTTATCAGCTAGTATGAACCTCAGATTGCAACAGAGACTCCAGATAGTGCTATACATCATATAAGGAAGCACAAAAGAACATGCCGAGAGATGAGGCTTACTGTGCAGATAAGAGATTTTGAAATGGATGAAGTCATCCTTGATCTGGGATCAGAAGTGAATGTCTTGACTAAGCAGACATGGCAGCAGATGGGTCGACCAAAGTTGCTCTGGTCACCTATCCAGTTACGAATGGGTAATCAGGAAAAGGTCATACCTTTTGGCCGCTTGGCTAATGTAGTAGTTGACATTGATGGAGTACAGAGTCATGCAGACTTTGAGGTTATTGAAATTGTGGATGATAGTCAACCTTTTCCAGCAATATTGGGAATTGATTGGGCTATGGATAACTTGGCTATCATAAACTTGAAGACAAAGAAGATGATCTTTGAAGGGAAGCAACTTAGGGTCATCGCACCATTGGATCCTAAAGATGATGATAGACACAGTGAGCCGATTTAGGAGGAATCTCAAGCTCAATATTTAGACCGACTATACCAGCTGATTGCGAACAAGGAAGACTACATTAATCCTACTGCGGATGGTACGCTCAGCTGGTGATGTGACACTTCTTATATCTCTGACTCGGATACAGGACTGGAGAATTGGCAAAGCCACATGCATGAAGTATCAGCAAGAAGATGTGCATAGGTTACGAAATCACTGCGCTGGATCGGAAAAGAGGTGAGTCCTATTTCCACATATGATGGTTCTGCTAATGTTTACAGTTTCATAAGGGAATATACTGCAGTTATACCAGATGAGCATAGACTGCCAGCTTTATATATAGCATTGCGCGATACACCTGCCAGATGGTGGAATGCACATAAGAAAACATTGACCACTTGGGATCAATGCAGAACTAAGATGCAGATCCGATTCACCGAAAAGGTTACTTTACCCTTTGAAAAGTGTAATGGACAGACAGACCCTAGTCAGCACATTGAAATCTATTCAAAGGCATGGGTGGAAAGACCACTTACAGAATGGGTACATTTATTTGTACATACATTGGATGCGGGTATCCCAGAGAAATGGTACCTCGACCTGGAGTTGTGCAGTGAACTCACTAATTGGGAGCTGCTCGCTGCGAACTTCCGGAAGGACTTCAGTTTTGAAGACGAGAATCCATTAATCCATGAAGCATTACAGCTAATCAAAAAGCGCATATTCCAGGATGACTGTCCTCATCAAAACATAACATTGCAGGATTTTTTTGGGACAGAGTGCGTTCCTGTGCACCTACAGTCAGAATGGAAGGAACATGAAGAGCACTTGATCGAGTGTTACAACTTAGCTGAAGATACCAATGACACAAATGAAGACGATGAGGAGGACCCGCGCAACATAGATATACCAGAGTCAGAAGGCACACGTGAGGTAGAAGGACCTCCGTTGGAAATCCCATATATGAATGGACCAGTAAAAACACAAAAGGTGAACATTGGCACAGACAAAGAGCCAAAGTTCACATCAATAGGAGATTATTGGGACGATCAGACTATTGCAGAGATTGCAGATACCTTACATGAGTATCAGGAACTGTTTCCAACAAAATTTACAGAGATGAAAGGAATTTTGGGAGACCTAGGGGTCATGAAAATACCTTTAAAACCAGGTGCTAAGCCTGTCAAGCAGAGGCCATATAGATTGAATCCGCGGTATAAGGAAAAAGTCCGCGTAGAGCTAGATAAGATGCTAGAAGCAGGAATCATTGAACCAGTAGAAGAATCCGAATGGATTAGACCCATGGTTGTTCAAGACAAGAAAGCAAAAGACGAGATCAGGATTTGTGTGGATCTCAGAACGCTGAACGATGCTTCCATGCATGACCCATTTCCCACTCCATTCACAGATGAAGTGCTTGATAACGTTGGAGGAAATGAGGCATATTCTTTCATTGATGGTTTCTCTGGTTACCATCAGATCAGGATTGATCCTGCGGATAGGCATAAGACGACATTTGCTACAGAATGGGGGTCATTCCAGTACACTGTCATGCCTTTTGGGCTGAAGAACGCACCTGCCATATTCTCTAGAGTCGTCGTTACAGCATTTAAAGATTTTATGCACAAGTTTTTAGAAGCATATTTTGATGATTGGATTGTATTTGGTCTATTGAAAAATCATTGCGCGAATTTCCGCATGATGCTTGAGAAGTGTCGACAGCATCAAATATCCTTGAATTTGAAAAAGTGTATTTTCTGTGTGCCTTATGGAATTTTACTTGGCCACATTGTCTGTAAGCAAGGACTGATGGTAGACCTTGCGAAGATTGTAGTTATTGCAAACTTACCAACACCAAATTCAGTCAAGATGTTGCAATCTACATTAGGCCATATTGGATATTACAAGAAATTTATAAAGGGTTATGCACAGATAACCGCAGCTATGGAAAAGCTGTTGAAGAAGGACGCACCGTTCATTTGGAACGCAGAATGCGAACAGGGTTTGTACACATTAAAAGAAAAGATGGTCACTGCGCCTATTCTAGTCTTTCCAGACTGGACGAAGCCATTCCATGTCCATGTTGACGCATCATGTATTGCCCTGGGGATCATGTTAGCTCAGCCAGGAGAGGGAGGTATTGACCACCCTATTGCATTTTCTAGTAGAAAGCTTTCAACAGCAGAAAAGAACTATACTACTACTGAGAGGGAAGGCCTTGCGATGGTATATGCCCTACAGAAATTTAGACACTACTTGCTGGGATCGCACTTCCTTATGTTTACTGTCCATTCTGCGTTGAAATATTTGGTCAACAAGCCAGTGTTAGGGGGACGCATATGTCGATGGCTATTGCTGTTCCAGGAATATGACTTTGAAATTATTGTCAAGCCAGGTAGGCTGAACTTGGGACCTGATCATCTGTCAAGGATCGAGTCAGGAGAGGAGCCAACGAATATTGAAGACAGTCTGCCTGATGCGCAGTTATTTAGTATACATGTTGCCGATGATTATTACAAGGACATCATTGAATTCCTAACCACAGGGTTGGCACCCCAGGAATTCTCGGTCCAACAGAAAAAACAGTTAGTGGTGCGCGCCATGGAATTCACTATAATTGCAGGACAGTTATACAAACTTGGGCTGGATGAAGTCCTGCGCAGGTACGTACTCGATCATGAGAATCCATTTATTCTAGCCGACGCACACTCAGGAATTGCGGGAGGTCACTATGCAGGAAGGGCTACTGCGCAGAAGATATTGCACGCAGGGCTATAGTGGCCTACGCTCCATAAAGATGCCAAAGAACATTGCAGGAACTGTGATGTTTGTCAGAGGACAGGAAAACCATCACGACGAGATGAGATGCCATTGAATCCATAGTTGACACTGCAGCCATTTGAAAAATGGGCAATAGACTTTGTGGGTCTTATAAACTCACCAGGAAAAAGAATGGGTGCAAGGTATATTATTACTGCTACAGATTACCTCACCAGATGGGCAGAAGCAAAACCAGTTAAGGACTGCAGCGCTAGTACTGCTGCGTAGTTTATTTTTGAAGAAATACTCATCAGATTTGGTTGTCCGAAGATTTTGATCAGTGACCAAGGTACTCACTTTTTGAACAAGATGATTGAGGTGCTTACAGAGGAATTACACATTCGTCATCAGCGCAATACCCCATATCATCCACAGGCGAATGGTATTGTAGAGGATTTCAATAAAATATTCGAGAACGCACTCACTAAGGTGTGCAATGTAAATAGAGACGATTGGGACCTGCGCCTCATTTGTGTTATGGGCATACAGGACCACATGCAAGAAATTGACAGGACAGACACCCTTTCGGTTGGTTTATGGGCAGGAGGCTATAATGCCTATGGAATAAATTGTCCCTAGTTTGAGAATTGCTGCATTTAGAGGGATGACAGACTGCGAAGCTCTAGAAGAAAGATTACTACACTTACTGGGCTTGGAGGAAGATTGCTTCATCGCAGGCTTCCACCAGCAAGCTCAGAAGGATCGTGAGAAAGCATGGCATGATTGCCATATATAGAATAAGTGTTTTCAGGTAGGTGATCTAGTCCTCCTATATGATAACAAATTCATAAAATTCCATGGTAAATTTAAGATGCATTGGATTGACCCATATACTGTGATACATGTTACTAACACTGGTGTAGTCCAGTTAGCCAATTTAGCTAGTGATACCTTGCCAACTTTGATAAATGGAAGCAGGCTAAAGCTATACCATGATAGCACTGCTTCGCAGAACCCTGAATAACGAACCAAGGAAGGAAGTTCTAAGTGTCAAGTACAGTTGAAAGTGGACACTAGAAATGTAAAGGAGTCTGTACATGTATGATAAAAGGAAGAAGGTATGATAAGAAGAATGATCTATGTACCGTGCAGCACTGTTGAAGCTGCGCAGAAGGAAAAAAGAAGAAGAAGAAGAAAAATATATATAGTGGAATCCGCACAGTTGGAAATTTTTGGCACTACGAAGTAGCCGCACAGGGTTGCAGATGGCTTGCCGCGCTGTTCGGCGCAGCACCCAGAGAAAAATAGCCGTTGCATGGCTTTTCAGAAAATAGCCGTTGCATGGCTTTTCAGAAAAATATCCGTTAGATGACCGTTGCAGCGACCGCTTCGGCATTTAAAGAGAAGATAGCCGTTCTGAGCACGCTGACGACAGAAAAGATTGAAGGATCCGTTCAAATTCGCCAACAGACACCACATTAATTGCTTATCTAGCCGTTGAAGGGCGCGAGAGAGGGTCTGTTGCGCCTATAAATAACACCGTTGGGAGACTCACGGGCATTACCAAGCACCTAGAATTTTCTTGCGATTAACTTCTCTGAGCTAGTAGCCATCTGTATTCTATCTACCTTAGCCGCTACCTCATTTATGAATGTCCGAACCTTCCTTTAGAGAAGAAGAACTGACCATTGAAGAAGCACTGAGAATCTTTTAGCACAGAGGGATTTAACAGTTAATGAAAACTCCAGTCAAGAAGGTCGCCGTAGAACAAGGTGAAGGATCCCGCAGACCACCAAGAATTAATCCGACGATGCAAGAAAATGCAAAAGATAAGGGAAAAGTTGTAACTGCACTTCGATCCAACATCATAAAGATGGAATCCTCGGCACAGAAATTGCCAGTCTTTCAGATAGAACCTTTGAAGATGACACCTGAATATATCTCCCCACGGGCACTGAATGCCCCTGTGTGCTTAAACTGACCCAGAGGTTTCCAATTAGACCTAGGTTCTTTGCGGTTCTCCCTTTGGCCAACAAAACCCCTTCGCACCGGCCCTTTCGGCAACAACCTGTGAGCAGGTTGATGTCTCACTCGAGATGTATCTTTATGGGGTACTGCGGAATCAGGTTTCCACAGTAAATGATGAGTTGTTTATATGACAAGTTGCGCAACGCAGGACAGAAGGAGCGCACTGCGGGACAGAGTGATGCGGTATGCAGCTGGATCTATGCTACAAGCAATACTGCGCGGTGGAGGCAACCCTGTGGGCCGCACTAAGGGTTTCTTACTGCTACGACTCTTCTTCTGGAACTGCGAGTCACCCACACTTATCCTCTACTTGGAAGATCTCGGAAACGTTAAGGCACTGAAATAAATATCACTCATCCATTCATTCAGGAACTTACTGGTTATCTCTCTAGCGTTCATTCTAGAACTTGGATTATTACAATGTGAATCGAAATGATAAACATGATTAACTGTGCTGCGTTCCTTCACTGTGCTTAAGAAAGTATTTAAACTTAAATGACTGATTCACGACCTTAACATAGAATTGAAATGTTTGCCATTCATCTGCTTCCGTGGAACCTAGCATATCATTCCCAAACTTCTCTTATTGGTAAATGCATATCCAAGTTCTCATCTTACAGCATGCAAGAAAACATTCAAGCATTCATTCTACAGAAAATAAAGAAAGTCATTCATTCATAAACATCATCACATAACACAGGATTTAACGTGGTTCACTTCCCCGGATGGAAAGCTACATCCACAAGAACGGTTGGTAATATATTTCTTTCAAAAGGGATGGGGAAACCGTTCTTAGTCTGCGCACTCAGCTACAGACTCTTCTTTCTCTCGGCTAGGTCTCTGCGCACACAGCTGCAGAGCCTTTACAATATTCTTAGCTCAGAGAGTTTTTACAATACAAAAAGGTTATCTTCTTAAATTCTCAGCAACAACAAAAGAACAACAACCCCAAAAAGAGAATCCCTATCCCATACAAAATGTCTTCTTAAATAGATCATGCCCGAAGGTCATGTCTGTACAATGTCGAAGCCCTAAAACCCAAAACCCTAAGGGTTTCCAAAACTATGTCGGTTTTCCAAACTGGCTTGCTGACTCCTGGTAGCGTCTGCTTGATCATGGCGGATATCCACGTCCTCATTCTGTCGCTATCGGCCTTCCTGTCGCACGCATGCCTACAGGCTGCTTCTGCCGAACCGTTTCTCTCTAACGGTTTTACCTTCTAAGCATGTCAAACGTCGCTTTCCTTAACAACCCATGCGTGGCCGCCTTCCTATTTTTCCTACGTCCGCCGCTCGGCAATCCTGAAATATCTTTCCAAAATGGTTGCTACCGGTCGAGCCGGTAGCTACACTTGATACTTGTCCAGCACACCGCTTTGTTGGCTTCATGTGGCCTCCTAACTCCGCAGCACTGCTTCGGCGCAGTACTGGTCTTCGCATCACGGCCAAAACTTTGATGCTGCGCGCAACTCCACAGTCTAGTCAAAAGTTGGATGTTGCGCGCAACTTCGCAGCATCCTCAATACTTAGCCAAAATTGTGTTTCCATTAGAGAAATTTTGAGGTCAAAAAATGGACTCAGAACAAAGAAAATGTACTATAAAAAACAACCAATCACATTCTAGTAGATGACATCATCCCCTTTGGTGAGGTGGCATTGCATGAGTTAAGAATGCTTATTTGTCAAATTTTCTATGGTGGATGAAAACACATAGTTAACCAAGGTAGTGGTGTAAGTACTTTTAAGTCAAAGTAAAGTACTCATAATGATAGTCTTTTCATAAAATAATATTATTGTCATTTTCAAGTAAAGTACTCATAATGAATGTCTTTTCACACTTTCTCATAAAATAATATTATTGTCATTTTCAAGTGAAGTACTTTTAATTCATAAAAAAAGTCCTTTCACATTTTTTTATAAAATAATATATTATCATTTTTATATTTTTAATTTTAAATTATATATTCACTCCATTCTATTTAATAACATAATGTCAAACTAATAAATAATAATAATAGATTTAATAAATAATAATAATAATGATGCAATGTGGATTATAATAATATTATTAACATTTTACAAGTAAATAAATTCTCAATTAAATTACATTATATTAAATTCATGAGAAAAGTACTAAATATAAAAAATCAACATAAAATTAAAAAAATAGCTCTTATAAATATTTTTTATTATTTAATTTCATTTGCAAGTTTAAGACAAATAAATGCTAAAGGACAATAAATTTTTGGGAATTTACAATGAATCTTAGTCACATCAATGTAGACTTATTTTATTAATTTTATTTCTAGTGAATTTTGAAAAGCAACTCAACCATGGTTATTTATATTGTACATAGAAAATAGTGTGGGAGGTGACATGTCATATATACCTACCCCATAAAACCCCAAATTCATAATATTTTAATATATCTCATATTTTTGTAGTACATCTCTTAGGAGGCCATTTTTTGACCTCAAAATCTCTCTAATGTGAGCTGCGCTCAGCTCAGCTTTCCCTGCTTGCCTCAAAAAAGGTGCTTCCAAAACTTTATCTCAACCTGGGCCCAACAGGGACGGTTGTTAGAGAAGAAGTACAGAGTGTTCTTTAAGAACAAGGTATGTACTATTTATGACAAATTTCCAAGTAAGCAGTTGATAGCCAGAGTAGAGATGACAAAGAATAGAATGTTTCCACTGATTATGAAGAATGATTTGACTAACTCTTTGAATGCTTATAAAACTAAGAGTTTAGATCAATCATCGTTATGGCATTTGAGGTATGGCCATTTACATTTTGGTGGCTTAGATTTGCTACAGAAGAAGCAGACGGTAAAAAGGTTTCCCGGTATCGAGCAGCCAGCAAGCTCATGTGATAGCTGCATATTGGGAAAGCATCATAGAGAGAAATTCGTCTCTGGAGTCTCATACAGAGGAAAAGCACAATTGGAGATGGTACACACAGATTTGTGTGGACCGATGCAAACACCTTCCTTGACTGGTAATGTTTATTTTATGACTTTCATTGATGATTTCAGTCGAAAAACTTGGGTGTATTTGCTGAAACAGAAATCTCAAGCATTTGATGTGTTTAAAAGTTTTAAAGCTATGGTTGAAAAGGAGAGTGATGGGTTTATTAAAGTCTTGAGATCAGATAGAGGAGGTGAGTTTATGTTAAATGAATTTGTGGAATTTTGTCAATATCATGGAATTAAAAGATAGTTTACTGCTCGCTACACTGCACAGCAAAATGGAGTAGCAGAAAGAAAGAATCAAACCATTGTGAACATGGCTCGAAATATGATGAAGGAGAAGCATCTTTCAGATGAATATTGGGACGTTGTTACTTGCACAGTGTACATTCTGAACAGAAGCCCAACTAAAACCATGAAGGATTGAGTTCCACAGCAAGCATGGAATGGTAAGTGTAGCAGCATATCTCATTTAAGAATTTTTGGTTATGTAGCTTATGCACATGTACCTGAAGAGATGAGGAGAAAGTTAGATGACAGAAGTCAGAAATGTATTTTTGTTGGATATAGTGAAGAATCTAAAGCATATAGACTATATAATCCAATCGCCCATAAGTTTATCATCAGTAAAGATGTGATGTTTAAGGAAGAAGAAGCATGGGATGGCAACATAGATAAGTTGGTTGTAGAAGACGTTGTTACATCTCACGCAAAAGATGAAGAAGATGAACAGGGCATACATGGAGGATAGTTAACTCCACATACGCCTGCACCAGCAGTAAGAACACCTGCCAGAATGCCCAGAACTCAAGAACGTGGTGAACCATCAAGTGTTGATGGACGACAAGGAATAGGATCAGAAGTAAGTAATGAATCAAATCCTACATTATCTTCATTGAGAAATAGAGTTAGAGGTCAGAAGGCTATAAGTTTAAGAGAATTGTATGAGGAAAATGAAGAAGTAGATCAAGTTTCAAATTTTGCATTGATAGCATGTGATCCTGTAAGTTTTGATGAAGCAGTTAAAAAGGATCTTTGGATAAAAGAAATGGATGAAGAAATTGATTCCATAGAAAGAAATAATACTTGGGATCTTTTAGATTTTCCTTATAATAAAAATTGTATTGGTGTCAAATGGATTTATAAGACTAAGTTAAATTCTGATGGTGAAGTTGAAAAATACAAAGCAAGACTTGTATCTCAGGGGTTTAGTCAACAACCTGGTATGGATTATAATTAGAGTTGTGCACCTGTAGCCAAACTTGATACGGTAAGGATGGTATTAGCTATTCCTGCTCATAATAAATGGTATGTATATCAAATGGATGTAATATCTACATTTTTGAATGGATCTTTAGAAGAAGAGGTTTATGTGAGACAACCGCCTGGATATGAAATTGATGGACAAGATGACAAAGTTTACAGATTAAAGAAAGCATTGTATGGATTGAAATAGGCACCTAGAGTTTGGAACATCGGGATTGATGAATATTTGAATAGTGAAGGATTCAGCAGAAGTCCAAGTGAGACAACCTTGTATACAAAGGTAAACCAAGAAAGTAAAATATTGATTGTTTGCTTATATGTTGATGATTTGATCTTCACTGAAGATCTTTCAGTAGATGAGTTTAAGAAAGCCATGAAAACATAATTTGAGATGACTGATTTAGGAATGATGAAATATTTTCTTGGTATTGAAGTAACTCAGTCTGAGGATGGTATTTTTATAAATCAAACTAAGTATGCAAATGATGTACTGAAAAGATTCAGAATGATGAATTGTAAGCCAACTAACACCAGTTACAACTGGCACAAAACTTAGTAAGGAGGATGATGGGTCAAAAGTTGATCCAACGTTGTATAAGAGACTAGTAGGAAGTCTCATGTACTTGACTGCAACAAGACCTGATATAGTGTTTGTCATAAGTATGATTTCAAGATTTATGGAGTCCCCAAAGAATACCCACTGGCAAGCTAGAAAGAGGATCTTGAGATATATTGCTGGAACAACAAAGTTTGGTATCCAGTATACATCAAACTCAAATTTTAAGTTGATTGGATATACTGACAGTGATTTTGCAGGTTCAACAGAAGATAGAAAGAGTACATCTAGATATGTATTCAATTTTGGATCGGGATCAGTAGCATGGGATTCAAAGAAGCATCCCCTAGTGACACTATCCTCTGCCGAGGCAGAGTATGCTGCAGCAACAACAGCTACATGTCAGATTGGGTGGATGAGAAGAACTCTTTCTAAGTTACAGCATGAACAAGATGGACCAACTCAGATCTTTTGTGACAATAAATCAGCCATTGCACTATCAAGAAATCACGTCTTTCATAAAAGAAGTAAGCATATTGATACAAGGTATCATTTCATTCGAGAATTGATAAACAAGAATGAAATCAGTATGGAATTTTGCAGATTAGAAAATCAATTTGCAGACCTATTTACAAAAGCTCCGGGGAAAGAATTGTTTGAGTTTCATAGGAAAAACATTGGG
This sequence comes from Larix kaempferi, assembly GCA_027924585.1. NCBI lineage: Eukaryota > Viridiplantae > Streptophyta > Pinopsida > Pinales > Pinaceae > Larix > Larix kaempferi. The sequence goes on along the minus strand of BSBM01002093.1, from coordinate 300,330 downwards.
GTTTGTAAGCTGTAACAGAAATCTTTTGATACAAATTTTTGTTTTTTGAATGTAGTAATTAAGGGGGAGAATGTCAGAAACAGGTTAATTACTCCACCTCTATGTGGATGGCCACCAAAATATAAAAAAGGCAACACCGCTCAGATTTTTGAAAAGCCAGAAATTAAAAACCAAATCAGATTTTTTGGACCGTTCAATTCCTTGAAGAGTGCTTCACTGCCAAACCGGCTTAAAAATTTAGGTTGAAGCGACATCTGTTGCAACATATCAAATTCTGAAGGGCCAACACAGTTTTCATTCTGTCAGCCTGTAACAGCCTGTAAACAGAGCAATTAGTTTTTGCAGATATGATTTTGTTACGAAGGGTTACTTAGCATTTAATGATCAATTAGGTTGAACCACTATATATAACCAACATTGTAATCGTGACTGTGAGACAAAGTTGAATACAGAGTGAATGAAGTTTATGTTAAACCCATAAATTTTTTTCTGTGTGTTTCTGTTATGCTCTGTTTTATGAGTTTGTAAACTTAGAATTATTTTGAAGTTAGTTTGTTGTAGCAGCTTAAGAAATTAATGTTATTTTGTGAGTTAATTCTATTTAATTGTTATTAGACAAGTTTGTGAACGCGGGGGTCATCATAACATAGCTATAATAGTGAGCTGCAACAGTCATGTAGATGACTGTTAGTTGAAACAGTGAGCTACAACACAACTGCAACATTCATGTAGGTGGTTTTTTGTATTCGGAAACTCATGTGTGTTGCTGGAAGTAAGAGCAACACCCCCTGTCTTCCCTCGAGATCACCATAAATTCCGTTTGTTTGATAAGAATGTGTTGCCTACCTTAGTCGAAAAGGCTCATTAAGCTTGAAATGGCCATTGTACGGTTTAAGATTTCCTTTTAAATATTTTACTGCCAATGGTGAAAGGCTTTATACTTGCCCCACCAAATCTCTTATTCAAAGATAAGAAAAACCTTTTCTATATTGAATGGTGGGAAGAGCCTTCAAAAATTCATGGTTCGTTGAGCCTCGGCTTTTTTATTTTTTCTTTATTTTACTGCCAATGGTGAAAGGCTTTATACTTGCCCCACCAAATCTCTTATTCAAAGATAAGAAAAACCTTTTCTATATTGAATGGTGGGAAGAGCCTTCAAAACTTCATGGTTCGTTGAGCCTCGGCCTTTTTATTTTTTCTTTGATCGAGAAGAAATAGGGTTTCTTTATTAATGAATCATTACTATTAGATATTTAAATTAGCGATCAATAAATATTTGCATTAATATTTAATTTTTAAATTTACATAATTTATAAATTTTTGATTTCAAACCGAAAAGATATTTACATTTTACAGAATTTACATTTCAATTTCAAAGATTCATGGGCCGTTGAACCTCATGCCTATTCATTTTTTTATGACTCAGAAGAAATAGGGTTTTTCTACTCCGTACAAAAATGGTTTTGGTTTTTCGTTTATAAGTTTTGGATATGCACTGCAGTTTTATTTACATATTTAAATTAAATGTTAATAATTGATTAATATTAAATTATCCATTTATAAGTGAGAGCCATTAATATGGATTAATAATTGAGAGAGAATTTTACATATTTAAATTAAAGGTTAATAAACTATTAATATTAAATTAATCATTTATAATTAAAAACCATTAATATGGATTAATAATTGAGGGAGGGAGAATTGGTTGATTATAACCATTAATCAAGTAAATAATATAGGTTTTGAACTAACAAGATCAAATTATGTATGGTTGACATATTTGATAAGCAAAGAAGCTGCGCCGAACATAACTGTCCACAGACTTGTCTTGAACACGCAAATGTGAATTGGAATTTTTGTTGTTTGTTTTGGATGAATATTTAGTGTCCTAACTTTTTAGGTTTATGCTCATATTTCATACTTTAAAATATAATCACAAACCGTCAACCTTCTTTGCCAACAAAGTAAATCTAAACATATGAGTTGAATTTAATATAATTTCACTATGATATATATTAAAATATTTGTTTATATATATATATATAGCATTAAACTTTATAAATGTGAACTTTTTTTTTCCAATAAAGTCGATTTAAACATATAGGTTGAATCTAATATAATTTCAATATGATATATATCAAAATATTTGTTTATATATATATAGATATTATTAAACTTTATAAATATCAACCTTCTTTGCCAGTAAAGTCAATTTAAACATGAGTTGAATCTAATATAATTTCACTATGATATATATCAAAATATTTGTTTATATATATATTTATTTATTGCATTAAACTTTATACATATTTGTTCTCATAAATATTTGTTTATATATATATATATATAAATATATATAATTAAATTTTAATATTTATTTCATTTTAATTTATAAACATAGAATTTAAAATTTCAATTATATTAATAAATAAATAAAACTTTCATATATATAATAATAATAATTTAAATTGCACATTGTAACATTGTTTATTTATCGTTTTTTATATAAGTAACATTCTATATTATCATGGCAGCCTGTGGATCATTCTTTCAGGAAAAGAATCCCAACGGGAACGAAAAAACCCTAGCCGCAGGCTTCCTCCTCGGCCGCTCGACCGCTCTCCTCCTGCGACTCCATGGCCCTTTCCTTTGCCGACTGCCTTGTGGGTAAGGCTCTGGATGCCCCCTCGGTTTCTTTGGCTACGAGATCTCCTTCTCGGAAGACATGCTCTGGTTCGTTGAAGGTTGAAGCGATCTCCTCTGATGCTGCTGCGGCTGGAAGCTCGAACCCACTCCAGCAAGGCTCCCCTCTGTCTTCTGGCCGTTCGTCTGGTTTTTTGGTGGTGGAAGCTCCGGATCTGGTTCTTCCAGTCAGTCAGGAAGCCGTTTTGCATGCGGATCACTACTCTCAGCGCGCCTTGGTTTGCAGGTTCAATGGGTTTTGGCCGAAGCTTGCAGATCTTCATTCTTGGGTCTTGTCCGCTTGGGCTCCTATTCTGAGCTCTGATGCTCTTATTTGCCCTTGTGCTAGAGGGTTCTTTGTTGTCATTTTTGGATCTCCTGAAGATAGGGACCAGATCTGCAAATCTGGACCCTGGTTTTGGGGCAGATCTGGACTGTCCTTACAGCCTTGGTCTCCTTCCTTTGATGCCTCTACTGCAGACATCTCCTCAGCACCAGTTTGGGTCCGTTTACCAAATCTTCCCCTCCACTTTTGGGGACTTGAATCCCTGCAATCCATTGGAAATGCTCTTGGGAAATTTCACAGCAGAAGTCCTGAAACAAAAACGGCTTTTACAACCTTTGCTCGTATCTGCGTTGAGATGGACTTCACTAAAGGATTCCCTGCTCAAATCATTCTTCAAGGTAAAGACAGATCTTGGACTGTGAAGTTAGATTATGAACATATAAATTTCAGATGCAGAGTATGTTTTGATACAGGGCATATAGCTGCTAACTGCAAAAATACAGAAAAAAAGAAATTAGCCAAATCTCGTCGGAAGCCAACTTGGTGGGAGGGGGCGATCCCAGCTCACCAAAGTATTTCAAAGGATCCAGACTCAGAAAAAACCCCGGCCGATCCAGCAGAACAGACCCAGAAAAAACCCCGGGTGACCCAGCAGAATGACCCGATTCCCACAACGTCTTCAACAGGCCCAAGCTGGGCTGATCTAGCAGAAGAAGCTCTCTTGGATGCCGAACCAGATCAGTCCATGGAATGGATGAAAGTAATAAAAAAGAAAAAGACTCCTTTTTCCAGGCATCTAGTGTTGACGCGTAGTCAAATTGGATCTTTGAAATAATTTGTTCGAACTTCAACAAGTTTGTTTGCCTGACGTAGATGCGTTGCAGACTTAGTGCGTCTATTGTTCCTTTAGAAGAAGCAGTTCTGGTCTTATTTGTGATGAAGAATTTTGGTTTTCAGACAGAATTCTAAGATGTATCTTTTGGATGGCTCAGCCATAGTTTTATCAATATAAAACCTACTCGTTTTTGTCAAAAAAAAAAAACATTCTATATTATCATGATTGAACAATGTTTAACGTTTATATATAACATAAGTATTAATATACCTATTACACATATTTAATGTAATTAAATTTTTAACATGAAATATTCAATATAATTTATATGGACTATTATGATACTATGGAAAAAATTATTCATTGAAATGTATTAAATATTTAATATAATTAAATTTTTAATAATAAATATATATTATTTAGATAATAAAAAATATTTAATAATTAAATTAAATATTTAGTATAATCAAATTAAATTAAAATTTGAGTATAATTAAATTTTTAATAATAAATAATAGGAAATATTTAAATGTTAAATTTGAATTTCTTTAAAGTATTTTTGAATTTAAAAAACATTAAATGAAAATATATAATGTTTTATATTTACTTATTTATGATATGAATAATATGGTGAACTATAGTTCAATGTGAACAACTCAACTATAGTCAAACTGGAAACAATCATAGTGAGCTAACTCATGTCAATTAAAGTTAACCTAAGTCAATCATACTCAAACGAAGTCAACCATATTTAACCAAGGTCAATCATAGTCAACCAATAGTGGAACTATAATCAACCATATGATTTTAAAGTCAATCCTTTCGCCACCCATAATTAAGCCAACAAGTCAACTATAGTCAAAGATATGATATTAAAATCAACCAAAGTTAATCATGATCAACCATAGTCAACCGTGGTCAACCATAGCTAACCAAAGTTGACCATAGCCAATTAGTCAACCAAAGTCAACCAGCAGTCAACCAAAGTCACCCATAGTCAACTTTGGTTAAACATAGTAAACCGCAGTCAAACAAAGTGAACCATAGTTAACCAAAGTCAACTACAGTCAAGGAAAGTCAAAAGTCAACTGTAATAATCCATATTAAGCCATAATCATCCAACAAAGGTCAACTAAAGTCAACCATAGTGAGCCAACTAAGGTCAATCAAAGTTAACTTAAGTCAACCATACTCAAACAAAGTGAACCATAATCAACCATATTCAACAAAGTTCAACCATAGTCAACCAATAGTGGAACTATAATCAAGCATATCACTTTAAAGTCCTTTTGTCACCCATAATTAAGCCAACAAGTTAACCATAGTCAACCATATGATTGTAAAGTCAAGCGTAGTAAACCATACTCAACGAAAGTCAAAATTCAAACCATAGTTAATGAAAGTCAACCAAGGACAACAATAGTCAATGAAAGTAAGAAAATGTCAACCATAATCTATTAGTCAACCATTATCAACCTTAAATAACTATATCTAAGAAATTATTTATATTTAATCAAAACCAACCAAATGACTAATATATATATAACTATTAACTGAATTCAACCATATTCGACCAAGGTCAACCATAGTCAATCAATAGTGCAACTATAATTAACCATATGATTTTAAAGCCAATCCTTGTGTCACCCTTAATTAAGCCAATAAGTCAACCATAATAAAGCATATGGTATTAAAATCAACCAAAGTCAACCATGGCCAACCATGGTTAACCATGGTCAACCATAGCTAACCATAGTCGACCATAGTCAATAAGTCAACCACCAACCATAGCCAGGGAAAGTCAAAAGTAAACCATAGTCAAAAGAAACCCATAGTCAGAAGTCAACCATACTTAACCATAGTCAGTTTCACATTAATGGACTCTCAGTTCCCTCACTGTTGTTCAGGAATTCTACCATATAGTGAGGAAAGAGACACTATCAACTTCTGGGATGACAGGTAAACACATTGATTATACTACATAAACATTTATAAAGGGAAAGAGATCAAAGATCTTGAAGACATAACTTATTACTAACGTTTGATCCTAGCTTTGCTTGATCTTGCGCTTAATCTTCAACTTGATCTTCCACTTCAATAGACCTGCAACATAAAGATACCTTCCTCAGCATATCTTGACTGATATAAAGATGATGAAATCAAAATGCAATTTAAACATAAAAAACAATCAAACATTTAACCAAATAAATACACAATCCATTAGGCATTTGATTTGGGACAAGAAGGATGTTTCAACCTTTATTGTCAAAAGCAAATAATCAGTACAAATTATACTTGATCATGCAACATGCTTGTGTAACCGGATTCTGGGCTCCTGCTCTTCTCTAACTTTGGAATTCTTCCAGCATAACAACCCTTAATGCAGATTTCTCCTCTTCTGAATGAGAGTCTCCATATGTCTAACCCCTCTCCTCAATCCTCCTTGTATTTATAGAACAAGGTAGGGAGTTTAGATCGAGAGGTGGTTGTAATGGAAGTTGGGGAAGTTGCAGAACCAACTACAACTAATCCCAATTCATCAAATTAATATATTTTTGATCATATTTTAAGGTGTGTGCGAGTTTTTCACAGTGGAGTAGCGCACAATATGCAACTTCAGTGTTTAACAACCAGCGTTTGCAACGTTTTTGAGGGTGTGCGCTAGTTTACTGAAGTGGAGTAGCGCATACTAGGACATGTGCGCTACTATTGAGCTTGTGGAGTAGGGCATGAGCACTAGTATGCTGAGATAGAGTAACACACAGGTTAAAACATGAGGTTTTTCAGGGTTTTTCCAGCTTGCAGAAGGGTAAGTCAGGTCCAAGTATCATCTAAGGTCATCATGCTCTTCAATCCAAGTTGTCCTTTTGTGTGATCGACAGCTAAGGGTGATCATGGATGGAGAAGTGCATATTTGACCTATAAAAGATGCCCCCTAATGTGTGAGGTCAGCGAGAAACGATGGCCGAAATACATTATAATTCCAAGTCAGAGGAGGAGCAAGAAACTGCAGAACCAAGTCACAGAAACACCTGAAACAGAGATCAAGGTCAGCGAGCAATTACAATATTGACATCATATAGATGTATAGTGCGATACATCATGATCTTTGATACATAACGAGGAGATGTATATAAAGCATGGCCACTTGAAATACAAGCGTGGATCCATGTCAACTGAGAGATCATAGCCATAACAACAAACTGGATCTATGTCTCATGGAGAGCCGAAATATAAGTGAGGCTCAGTCTTGCGCAACTTGGGTGATAACACAATGAGGTGATGTCATCAACATCCCAAGGTCTTCATCCAAAACAACCCAAGGTACAAACCCTAACCATGTGAATATATGAGCTAAAAGTCGAACATGGGGGGTATCGTTTGATTACCGGTCCTTGATGTATACCGTTAACAAACGCTAGGGCTTCCACCGATAATGATAATGGGGCCCAAGGTACCTAGTACAATCCAACAAGTGTGAATAAGTGGACTTGGAGTCGAACACTTGAGGATCCTGTCGAATAAGAGACATTGATGTATTCTCATGATTCAACAGCGAGGAAAATTGCCACTGGTGATTGCAATATCCAAGGTACTAACCGAAACTCTAAACTTCAATCCCAGAGCAAAATGAGTTGATGTCGATGGGAAGAAGTCCGTTGGAAGGGAGGCCTTAAGGCATCCTCCATCATCCAACATGAGGGACACTCAACTGGTATGAGCTGATATAGAGTAATATATGTAACAAGACTGACACTAGGATGGCCGACACATGAGGTCAAGGTAAACTGCAGAATGGCCAACACGGTCTATATCCTTGAACAGTGAGCACGACACAAAGTGACTTAGGTAGTTTTCAACATAATGGGGAAAATGATGTAAGCCTGTAACGTAGAAGACATTAGCATACCCTCCATATGGTTGGAAGAATAACCAACAGGGGAAGTAAACAACTCGGAGATCAGGTTCACCCTAAGGTCAAAAACTAAACCCAACGGACATGATAGACTTAGGTAGGTGCTGTGTTCAAGGATAGGACTAACTGAACTACCTTTGAAACTGAAGATATGATACATCCTTCTTATCCCTTATTCTTTTTAGATAAAAGAATACCTTTCTTGTTGTTTTAACGAGTCCAAGAAAGAATGAAAAATCAATAGATCCAACCATGTAAAAAGTTTAACAAACCCATGGGAGGAAGACTCAGGACCTTCTTCATTGTTTACAGAGTTCGAAGAAGAGATAGAAGATTACTCTATATTACTGATCTCTAGATTTTAATATCGAGCCGAGATCTGTTCTTGCTCGCCGGTGTTTTCAATTTTAAGGAGTTTGAAAAACTTAAACAATAACTCCATACACCTACTCGTGGATTTTAATATCGAGCCCAAGTAGGTTAATGCTCGTCGGTGTTTTACTGTTTATAGAGTCTGAAAAACTTAAACAATCCTCTATACACCTACTCGTGGATTTTAATATCGAGCCCAAGTAGGTAAATGTTCGCCAGTGTTTTCCTGTTTATAGAGTCTGAAAAACTTAAACAATCCTCTTTTTACCTTCTCGTGGATTTCACATCGATCCCGAGTAGGTGAGTGCTCGCTTGGTGTTTTCATGTTTAGAGAGCCTGAAAACCCTAAAAAAGGCTCCGAAAGGTCCTTTTTCGTAAAGTTAGTCTCCTCCCCCGAAAAAGTGTAAAACAATGGAAGAAGAACTCTTCTAGCGTATACAAGAGTATACCTCGAGTATACCTTTTCCGTAAATTATCCACCAAGGCCCAGAAAATGGGTAATTCTATACCTAAGTGGATGAGCCTTAAGTTCCTTTAACGAGCTTGAAGATGACAAGTTTGCTCGACAATCTTGTTTATGTTTCAATAGTCCAAACAAGAGCTTAAAATGACTTGAATGATAGCTTCTAGGATCACAACTCATGATCTGCCAAAGACTAGGACCTCAACAAACATGTTAGTAATTGCAACAAAAAATATTTAATGATATGTAATTTTAACCATGAACTACTTGAAATGGTCTATGATCAAGAAATTAAGTCTTAATGGATTGATGCTACAAAAATTTAATGAAAATTTGAGAAACAGTGGTTTGAAATTACTTTACTACCATGTGTGGCTATTCATTGATTAAATAGAACTTTTTGATAGAATTTGAAACCATAGAGTTTTTACAAAAAGTGGGTAAAAATTAAAATCCAATTTATATATGTAATTAAAAAAAAAAACTCAAATATCATTTTGGAATTGTAGGGCAAGATTTGGGAGCAAACCCTTGGATTTCAATCCTTCATGGCGATCAACTCAAGCAACCAATCGACATTTCTCCTCCACCAAGTAAGTTAAAATCATCCTAACTTGCATTTCCATACTTTATTTGTCAAATTTTATGCTCAAAATTCATTTTAAGGCCATGCTCAAAGCGCTCAATGCATGTGCGCTACTCTGCAAGAGGCAAAGTAGGGCATACTGGAGGCATGCGCTACTATTGCTCATGCACAATAGCGCCCATGCGTGACTGTGTGGCTATAGAGTAGCGCACACCCCTGAAGATGGTGAAAAAAGTGTCGAGACTCTAAATTTTGACCTTTCTGTGGTAGGATGGTGCTTGTTTGGAGGGAGAGAGAACATGAGGAGATGGATAGGGTGGCAATGCAAGACCCGAAAACTCTCCATGCACTCTGAAGGTGTGGTTTGTTGAAGTTTTATCGAATCGTGAACATGAGGGCACTCAATCGGTTGCTTCAAAGACTCGTTCAATACTGGGATGTAGATGCCAATGCATTTGATATCCGGGGAGAAACCATAGACCTTACTGTTGAAGACATATACTTCATTACCGGCCTCTCTAGGAGGGGAGATGCGGTAAGCTTGAAAGGATCTTCACGCAATGTGGGTGCCATGTCGATGCAAGAATATGTGAATGCATAAAGTGTGGTGGGAACCGAGAAATCAGGAAGTCAAATCCTAATTTCTACTATTGATAGCCTCCCTCTAAAGGTCATTGTGAGTATGTTAAACCGCATGGGGGGCAGTGCCACACAACATTTAGCCTCAAGGCATTCCATGCATATTGGTATCAGATGCTTGCAAGGTCATGTGTATGATTGGTGTACTAGTCTACTGGAAAATATGAAGATTCAACTGACGGGTTGTAAGTCCGGGAGTATGAAGAACTTTGGATATGGAAGCATCCTTTGTACCTTCTTCTTCGAGAGGGTACCTTCTCTTAGCTTGGGCATGCCTCTACCTCCAGCGAATCCTCGTGAGCCGAGATTGGGCCGTTGGGGTGACATTTTTCTCCGCCAGGGTGGTGGTGAAAGTCACTTTTGCTATCATACTGATGATTTATGGGGGTGGTGGGAGAGACAGGTGCCGGCATTCAAGCAGTTTCCGTATGCTGGATTAGACTTCCGCCATGATCCAGAGCTGGTACTTCCTCCAGGTGGTGCCTGGGGAGATATTGGTATGTTTTTGTTTTGAGAATTATTTAATTTTTTCAAATTTTTAATTATTTCATTTTTATAATGAGTTTTGAAGTACTAAACAAGTGTCATATGCAGATATTGGACTTGTTCGTCTCGAGGGACATCCTACTATCTTCGTGAGGCCAACAGATGTGGGTGCAGTTGATGCTATGTTAGGGACCATAGAGAGGAAAGTGAGTCGGTTGACTCATGATGTTCCTGCATGCCGCATTGAACGGATACCTATTGATATGCAGGAAGATGTAGTTGGTGTGCCCCCAGCATGGCTTAGGGTGCTGCGGAAGATAGCTAGGTTGGTCATATGTTATCGGGAAGTAGTAGATGTCGATGAGGCCCCTCCTTCTCCATAGGAGATGGATATTTTATGTATATTTTTTAGGCCACCGAGCCCATTTTTATACCTTATGACATGACTTGTGATAGACTTATGATCCAAAACTCATATTATATTTTTTGATACAGTATCGGATATATATACATTATCGGTTATTTAAATGTGTGTGTGTTTAACTTTATGTGTGAAATGCTATTTATGGAAATGCATGATACAAATGCCAATTTAAAACATAATTTGCAAATGAATCAACTAATGCATTCAAATTTCTTGGAATGTGTTGATATATAATGGAATCAAACTATTTTTCCAATAATCTAACTTGCAAAAACTGTCGTAGCAACACAGGATCTCTAATCTAATAAACACTCGTTAACTGAAATACAACTAGTTGCGAATCAAGTCTTACGTCCAAATGTGAAATTCCATGAATAAGAGCATCTCGAAGAAGTTCTATAACCGCACTGTACTCAGCCATATTGTTTGTAGTGGGACCCAAACAAACCCCCCCCGAAGAGAACAGTTGGCCAGCTGGTGAGTAAATGACCCAAGCTGTTGAAGTCAACTGTCGGGTATGGCGACTGGCGCCATCAACAAATCCTAAGAAATGTTCAGTTTACATCTGATACAAAAAATGAAGACATACATAAGGTTAACTAACAAGCACAAACAAAAAATAGATATACAAAATATACAGCTATGTTACAAGAAAAAGCACACATGCCTAAGTGTAGTACTTCTTCAGGTAGAGCCCATTTTTAGGCTCACGCAGCTTATTACCCTCGTAGTCTACTAGCTCGTAAGCACCTTCCTTCAGTACTTTAGAAATTATGTAGGGCCCGAGCCACATGGACTTGAACTTGCCAAGTCCTAGAGGTTCCTTGTCCTGATCCCAAAGTAGAACAAGGTCTCCTTCGAGAAACACTCTAGGTCTGACAAACTTGTCGTATTGTCCTTTGACTCGTTTCTTATGAACTTCGTTTTCTATGAGCGCGTCGCGACACTGCTCATCTAGATGATCTAAATGCAACAAACATTCTTCCAGTGCTGAAGTATCTGGTAGTAGTTGGACAGCCAGTTTTAACGAAGGAATCTCGCATTCAATCGGAACGACTGGTTCTATCCCATGCACAAGTTGGAAGGGAGAGAACCCGGGTAGCAGTTTTTACATTCGCTTGGTATTCCCAAAGAGTAGGGTATAGCATGATGTGCCAGTTATTTCGACTAGCATTAACACTTCTTTGTAGAATTACCTTTAAAGTTTTGTTAACTGCTTCGACTTGCCCATTCGCCTGTGGATAATATGAAGACGAATGTTCTTGCCGAAAACCTAACATTGTATACAAATCGGTCATCATGCTATTCTGAAAATGACTGTCGTGATCAGTCACAATTTCTTGGGGTATGCCGAACCTTGCAATAATCTGATTGAATACAAAATAAGCGGCAGTTTCTCCATCTGCCTTGACAGGAGGCATTGCCTCCGCCCACTTGGTGAAGTAGTCGACGACAACGATGATATAATGATGTCCTTCAGCCGAAACTGGATTGAAAGTCATATAATCAATCCCCCATTTTGTGAAGGGACCTGCTATAATCACAGGATGAAGAGGAGCTGGATGTGCTCTCATTTTCTTGGTGAAAAAATGAGACGAACGACAGTGTTTCATGGCTTCCACACAATCTTTAAATATTGTGGGCCAAAAATATATGGCGCGCAGTATTTTCTGAGTTGTTTATCAACCCAGAAAGATGACCCCCACAAGCTCCACTGTGAACGTCATTTAATACTGATTTTGCATCTTCTAAAGTCAAACAACGTCGTAAGATGGAATCTATCCCACGTCTATACAAAGTATCAGAGATGATGAGATAGTTTTTCGCATGACTTTTCAGTTTGCGTCGTTCTTCTCTAGAAAAAGTGGTAGGACACCTCAAAGTCTGGAGATATACTAAAATATCTCCATACCATGGGTCAGAGGAGGCGATAAGGAAGATATGTTCATCCAGGAATGATGATTCTTCCTCGATATGCTTTAAGTCAGTCGGAAACTCTGAGATTAACTCAGCGAACACTAGTGATTTCTTTGACTTGGCCGATTGAAAGACCAAATCGAATTTTTGTAAGATTACAATCCATTTATTGTACTTCCCACCGATGATGCGTTGAGTGAGAACATATTGAAAAGGATTGACTTCTACTATTACAGTAGTTGTTCGTAAAAGGATGTAGTGACGAAGCCTCTGTACAACATAGACCGCAACTAGTGCTAACTTCTCAACATGAGAATATTTGATTTCAGGAGTTATCAATGCGTGAGAGAGATAGTAAACAAAATGCTCTTGGAGAGTGCCATCCTCCTAAACTAGTACTATGCCAATTGTGTAAACAGATGCTGCCAGATATAAAAGAAAATATTTTGCATAATCCAACGGGCTCAACAAGGGGGTTGAAAGTAGTTCCTTTTTCAAGGCCCCAAACGATGCTTGAGCAGCCTCATCCCACAAGAAGTAGGTATCTTGTTTAAGCAGTCTCATAAAACCTTTTGTGATCTTAGCATAGTTTATGATAAAGCGTCGCAAGAAGTTAGACATGCTTTGCAGACTTTGAAGTTGTCTCAAGGTGCGAGGAGGCAGCTTTACAATCGCCTCAACTTTTAACGAGTCAACCATTATGCCACAACTAGATACAATAAAACCCAGTAAACGTCCTGATTCGACGCATAATATGCACTTCTTAGGATTCAAACCAATCTTATATTGTCTGCATCGTTCAAACACAAGTCTCAAATGAGTTGGATGATCCCGTCTCTTTCGAGATCGCGCCGGGAGGTCATCCAAGTAAGGTTCAACTATGTGTTTGATATCGTGAAAAGCGAAATTCATTGCTCGCTGGAAAGTAGCTCCAGCATTCTTTAAGCCAAATAGAATCTTTCGGTAAGCAAAGGTTCCCCACGGGAAAATGAAAGTTGTTTTGTGTTGATCTTCGGGTTTGATTTGAATTTGATTATATCCTGAAAATCCATCCATGAAAGAAAACATCTCATGTCCCGCATAAGAATCTATGATCTGGTCGATAAATGGTGTGGGATAGTTATCTTTCGGACAATCTTTATTCAAGTCCCGGAAGTCGGTACAGACTCGGATGGTACCTTTCTTTTTATCAACCGGAACAGGATTTGAAACCCATTCCATCATGTCAATCAGATAGATAAATCTGGCTTTAAGCAATTTTTCAACCTCCGCCTTAATGGCGGTTGCTTTTCGAGGATTCACAGGACGAAGCTTCTGTCTCATAGGTTTTTCTTTAGGATATCTTGTGATGACATGCTCAATGATGGCTGGATCGATGCCTGGCATCTCCTCATAAGAATAGGCAAAAATGTCGTGAAATTCTTTAAAAAGCTTGGTATACAGAGCGATCTCTTCTGGAGAACAGTCTGCTCCAATAAAAATGTTTTCCACGACCCCTGGTTTGGTGGAAATGTTAATTGAGTCTCGATATATTAGCCATATTCCTTTCAACGTAAACAACTCTCAAAGTAGAAGGAAAAGATGACAAATCAACAAATCCACCGGGTCTCATAGAGAATTCTCCTCTCTCTATCCTGTCTAGATTTGGAAGCAGGTAGGACTTGTGATTCATATGTTCCCATGGATGGTCCAGGCCCATCATGGCTTCCAAAATGGCTTCATCAGATGGTAAAACCGTGTCTAAATAGTCGAAAGAGTGGGTAGAATTCAATGACCATGCAGGAACATAGTCCATATCTGACTCAACAGAGACTGGCGGAGTCACGATATGTTCCATTGCAGCATGTTGTGCTTCCATGTATGCTATTTCTATAATGGTTAAAGGCACTGAAGGTTCTGATACAGTAGGAAGGATCCACGGATCAGTCCTTAGACCAACCATGAAATTTTCAGTAGAAGTACCTACATCAGAACGCATGAAAAGAATGGGAGAGGGAAGGTCAAAAGTGCCTATTAATGACCTGTAAATCCCTGCTCCTAAACTCTCGCTTACTGGGGCAGTTTGATCAACTAAAGGAACCGTGGATTCCGATGAAGTCTGGTTGTTTCTCCAAGAGAAAGAAAGCTGATCGAACGTAACGATCTTACCTTCGTGAGGGAACATAACAACTCAGAAAACTGCCGATGCAATAGCTCACAAAGCATATGTCCAACTCCTGCCTAACAATATGTTGTAATCAAGTGGAGCATCCAGAACTTTAGTCTCTACAGCAACTGTCTTATCGGTCAATGTGACATCAAATGATGGCAAGACTCTGTGTGGACGGAAAGTTCTACCATCAAATGCAGTAAGTAGTGTGTTAGAGGGGGCTAACTCGGGGGAACCCAACGCTTTCCAATAGGAAATCAACATTACGCACGTAGACGCGCCCTCATCTATGATAGCTCGTCCAATGGTAATAGGACCATGGACTACCTCTATCTGAAGTGCAACGTGGTACGGAAACTGGTATTTGATATCAGACATATCAAAGCACACAGACATGTTGGGTGATTCCATGCTTCCGATAGCTTCCAGAAGTGCATTTCGTTGCAACAGACAACTTTGCAAGACTTCTAAGGTGGACATAGCACAAGGGGTATGGGCTAGATCTTCAACCACATTGTAGTTGGTAGAAGCTCGCACGTTGGGATTGTGCGATGCTCGCTTCAGGACACCTTTTGGGAGCTTGGGCTGTGGGTCGACAGGTGTGTGGAGAGGAGTGGAAGATTCTGGAATCTCTTTATCCTTTTTCTGTGCATCCAGGGTATAATTTCTTGCTCTTGTTTGTAAGAGTGCATCCGAGTTAACCATGTTAATGAAAGTTTTATCAACTGAAGCATAAGTAGTGCACCTAGCATTGGAGGTGCCAGAAGCTGAACCCTGCCCCTTAGGAAATGGATCTTTAAGTATGGCAGGTTTCTTTTCTTGAAGCAGCTTCTGGGCTTCTTTAAGTAGAGGGAATTGGTGAGTGAGGTGATCCTGCTTGCAAAGTTTACAAGGGAACTTAACCTTCTTCTTCTCTTTGTTACCCTCCTCGGCATTCTCTTTGTTCATGGGATTTTGATGGTTCCCCTCTCATTTCTTGCCCTTCTTTTTGTTATTGGGCTGTCGAGGGCCCTTTTGATTGTTCTGAACCTGGTTTACAGATTCAGTAGTAGAAGGAGAGGTTGTGACGTAGGTCACTTTTGCAGTCGATTGTTTGACGGATAAGGCATGAACCTGCTTAGTCAATGCTTCGAAAGCTGCAGAATCCACTGAACCCACTACGCCGTCAGCATGTGGTCCAGGTTTAGGTCTACCAAGATCAGTGTTTGATCGCGGTGCGTCTAGTATAATTTCGTACAGTAACCCAAATTGTGCATAAACAAGGTTTAGTTGTTGGGTTCGTAATATGGCTTCTTCCTTTGAAGACACTCTAGAAGTAGCTACTTCCTTAGAAATATAAGGAAGGAGTGATTTCAGATACCACTCATGAAGAAATTCTGGAGGTATATTGGCTTTAATGAGCTTCTTCCGCCTTTGCCACTCCTGAATGTGATCAGATAAGTGAGTGGCCTTATTTTGTCTAAATGTAGACAAAATATCTATCCCGACATCATACCGGATAGGAAGCTGGAAGTGGTTCAGAAAAACAGTCGCGAGATCCCGAAAATTAAAAAATGTAGCTGCAGGTAACTCAATGTACCATTTGGCTGCAGCACCGGTTAAGGTTCTTTGGAAGAGTCTCAACCTAATGGAATCTTCGTTCAACGAGTTTGAAGAACACCATAAATGGAAAGTGGTGACATGATCACCAGGATCCTCACCAGTTTTTCCTTCGAATTTTGGAATGTCCGAAGGTAACTTGGTAGGAACTGGTGGCCATGTAGCATTATGGTACACCGGATCATTCGTTAACTTGGAAAGATCTGAAAAATTCAGAGTTACCAGGAATGGTAAACAAGGTCTACAAGATGGCATTTGATAAGATGGGGTCATAAAGGGGGAACCACCCATAGTTTGACTCGTGAACTGCTAGTAGGGGTTGCCCCCAGACATCTGCTAGTAGGGGTTTCCCCCAGCCATCTGCTGGTAGGGGTTGCCTCCAGCCATCTGCTGGTAGGGGTTGCCCCCTGCCATCTGTTGTTGTGTGAAAGTGTTGTTGAAATTCCCCCACCCAAATGAAAGTGGGTTGGTACTCTGTATGTTCGACCACTGTGGCTGGGTGTTAGCCCTGCCATATTGTTGGTTAAAAATGTTACCCTCCCTCCAGAAAATAAAGAAAAAGGGGTGTTTCCTGCAGGTATATTACTTTGATTCATGTTATAACCTGCAAAGGTATTAAAACTAGTGGTAGTCGAGGTGGACGGCACAGTCATGGTACTCATGACAGGCATGGTTGCAGAAGCATTCAACCCTACAGTGGGTGTGGGAATCTAAGTACTAGGTATATGGTATGACTGTTGAGTTACAAGAGGTGGAACAAGATTCACTGTAGTACTAGGTCCAAAAGTAGAGGTAGAGGCGGATGCCAAAGCTGTTGATCTCGGCATGGCTAATGTACCGGCATTAAAGCTGAAGGACAGAGTCGGAACAGAAGTTGTCTATGCCGAACTCAGTGTAGCAGTGGAAGAAGGATTTACAATTCTCGTATTCATCCCCATTGTGGGAGTCTGTGGGACTCCCTGTTCGTCCCCTGGGTTAGTCATAGTATGCCCAGGTGTGAAAAAATAAGTACCATACTCGGGTTGCTGGAAACCAACTGGTACCAGAAGCAGATCGTTATGTCCGGTAAGGGGAGGGTTAAAAGGAGTGTTAAAATCACCAGAAGTGATGTCCTCAACCTCTACAGAATCACGATCTTATTGATTCGGGCTTCTAGGCTGTGGTTCACCAGGAACCTCTATTTCACCAATAGCTTCAAAAAGACCACTGGAGTTTGTCCTCCTTCGTCGAGGTGGCGGGTAGTGGCTCCACTCTAAGTGGGAGAAGGTTTTGCAACCTTCGAGACCTACGAGGCTGTTGGTCTTCCACAATTATATGAAAATAAAACTAAGTAAAAACCTAGTGGCCACTAAGACTAGAGGGAAAACAACATACCACTAAAAAATCCTGAGTATTCAAACCAATCAAACAGATGCCTTTCGGAGAAGAGTCTGGGATGATGAGGGCCAAGAACAGATCAACGAAGGATGAAGAATAGTTACCCAGGGTCCACAATACAATGACTAAGGGTGCAAGCACTGGAATCACCCAACCGCCCTCCCAAAGACTTGCAAGGGATTTCCTCCCACGTATGTCCTAGGTACAATAGATATACCCTCCGCTGTCACCTGTATATGATCCTATGGTCAGATACTAAGGCTACCATACATACGAAATATCCCTGGGGGGACAGTTGTCAGCCTAGTCAAAACGCATGGGCAGGGTAGGTAAGCCCGAACGTGAGGGAGGTATTCTCAAGGATTCCGATCTTCCACGGCCTTGTGCTTAACTATGGTTTGAGTAGAGCATCCCAGGGTTATTTGATATATATGGGCTTACCTATATGAAAATATTACTACGATTGTTGGGTAATGAAACTAGTTCCGAGCAGTTTATGGTGTTTTAAGCTCGAAACTCTAGCCTAAGCTACTTGGTGTTGTGTATTCCTAAAAAAGAAAATTGTTTCTAATTGATTTTATTAAAATTTCTTTTTAGGGTTACTTTTTACTCAACGGGTAGTGCGTTGTGTGGCGTGGTTGCAACAGAAAGTAAAGTACATGAAATGAAACAACTTTCAACAACAAAAGACTTTTTATTTTTCGTTTTATATTCTTTCCAAAATGAAGATTAAGCAAACCTAAACAAAGCTTTCTTTTTGTTTTCTTTTCAGATTCAGAACAAAGTAAACTATGCTACTCTGCAAAGATTATAAGCCTTACTACTTTAAACTACCAAACTTATTTTGCTTTTTCTGTTATATATAAACAAAAAAGAACTTGAAAGAGGAAGCAAGTAAGACCTACAAATATATGCAAGTATGGCAAAATGACTCTAAAGTTCACAACAATCAAATCTATGATTCGACAAAGACTTGTCCTACAAAGTTTTTTCGAAAGAAAAAAGCTTTTAAACTTGGAAACAAAGTGGGAAGAAAACAAGGATGAAAGACGCTTATAAGCGGAAAGCAAACTTAGAAGATTGCTCCAAAGCACCAAACCTTAGACAAAAACACTAATCCAAGTAGTAGGCAGGCAAGCGAACTAAAGACAACTTTACTAGCACAAAGATTCAAATGGGAAGCAAACTAAGATACTTCAAACTCACTTGATACTGAAAATGACAGCGAGATCAAGAAGTGTCGGGACTCCAAAAGCTTTTGAAAACACCCCAAAGACTCCAAAAATGGGTCAAACCCTACATCAAAGGATGAGACACCCAAAGAGCATACTAGTGTCGCGATAAACAACAAATGATAAACACAAAGGTTTGTATACCTACAACACACTACTAGGGTATGGACGATAAGCTATGTTCACTAAGGAACAATGCACGGTCTCCAAAAAGAGTCACAAACAAACAAGACACTTGCAAAGTAATTAAGCGACCAAAAGATGACCTAAGGGACTCCAGAGAGGCTAAAGAGACTCAAAGACAAATTACAAACCTCAAAGACCAGTTAAGAAGGCCAAAACAATGTTAGAAACCAATCCAAACAGGCGGAAATCTAAACCTTACATCAAATAAAGAGTTACAGGGATGTGCTCTACTGTGCAGTAGGAAAACTAGCGCACTTTGGAAGGTGTGCGCTACTGTACAGTAGGTAAAGTAGGGCACAAGCTCAGGTATGCGCTACTGTATGTACAATAGAGTAGCGCACATGTCAGGAAGGGTCAAAAATCAAGCTTTGCAGAGGTGTAAAAGGTTGAGTCAGGCAAGGGAAAGCAGTTAGGGGTGACCTACAAGGCCTCTCAGAGGATTAAAGGGATCAAAAAGTACTGGAAAGACAACAAAATGGGTCTCCTAGAGCAGAAAAACAACCGGCTCCCCAACAGAGTCGCCAGTCTGTTGTTCAAGATTTCTACCTTATAGCGAGGAAAGAGACACTATCAACTTCTGGGGTGACAGGTAAACACATTGATTATACTATAGAAACATCTGTAAAGGGAAAGAGATCAAAGATCTTGAAGACATACCTTATTACTGACGTTTGATCCTAGCTTTGCTCGATCTTGCGCTCAATCTTCAACTTGATCTTTCACTTCAATAGACCTGCAACATAAAGATACCTTCCTCAGCATATCTTGACTGATATAAAGATGATGAAATCAAAATGCAATTTAAACATCAAGAACAATCAAGCATTTAACCAAATAAATACACAATCCATTAGGCATTTGATTTGGGACAGGAAGGATGTTTCAACCTTTATTGTCAAAAGCAAATAATCAGTACAAATTATACTTGATCATGCAACATGCTTGTGTAACCGGATTCTAGGCTCCTGCTCTTCTCTAACTTTGGAATTCTTCCAGCATAACAACCCTTAATGCATATTTCTCCTCTTATGAATGAGAGTCTCCATATGTCTAACCTCTCTCCTCGATCCTCCTTGTATTTATAGGAAAATGTAGGTAGTTTAGATCGAGAGATGGTTGTAATGGAAGTTGGGGAAGTTGCAGAACCAACTGCAACTAATCCCAATTCATCAAATTAATATATTTTTGATCATATTTTAAGGTGTGCACGAGTTTTTCACAGTGGAGTAGTGCACAATATGCAACTTCAGTGTTTAACAACCAGCGTTTGCAACTTTTTTGAGGGTGTGCGCTAGTTTACTGAAGTGAAGTAGTGCATACTAGGACATGTGCGCTACTATTGAGCTTGTGGAGTAAGGCATGAGCACTAGTATGATGAGATAGAGTAGCGCATAGGTTAAAACATGAGGTTTTTCAGGGTTTTGTTAGCTTGCAAAAGGGTAAGTCAGTTCCAAGTATCATCTAAGGTCATCATGTTGTTCAATCCAAGTTGTCCTTTTGTGTGATCGACAGCTAAGGGTGATCACGGACGGAGAAGTGCAGATTTGACCTATAACACTCACTGATTCCATTTTCGGTTTTCCATTATATTTTTAAGTTTATATAATTTACATAATTTATAAATTTTCAAGTTTCAGAATTTACATAATTTATAAATTTCCAAGTTTCATATTTACAAATCTACATTTCATGCCCAACCGATATTTAGCTTTTACAAAATTTACATTTCTATTTCAAAGATTCATGGTCCACTGAACCTCATGCCTATTCGTTTTTTCTATGACCTAGAAGAAATAGGGTTTGTCTACTCTGTTTACCTTTTACAAAATTTACATTTCTATTTCAAAGATTCATGGTCCACTGAACCTCATGCCTATTCGTTTTTTCTATGACCTAGAAGAAATAGGGTTTGTCTACTTTGTCTGAATATGGTTCTTTTGGTCATTTTGTTGACTATACTCAACAAAAGTCAACTAATGTCAACCACACTCAATGAAAGTCAAAATTTAAACCATAATCAATGAAAGTCAAAATTCAACCATAGTAAAAAAGTTAATCGAGGTCAACAAATAGTCAATTATGACCCAAAAAAGTCAGCCATTATCAACCTTGAATAACTATATCTAAGAAATCATTTCTATTTAATCAAAACCAACCCAATGACTAATAAAATTATATATAGTTAATCGAAGTCAACCATACTAAAAAAAAGTCAATCATATTCAATCAAGTTCAACCATAGTCTACTAATAGTGCAACTATAATCAACCATATGATTTTAAAGTCAACCCTTGTGTCATCCTTAATTAATCTAGCAAGTCAACCATAGTCAACCACATTGTATTAAAATCAACCAAAGTCAACCATGGCTAACCATAGTCAACCATGGTCAACCATAGCTAACCATATTCAATGAGTCAACCATAGACACCCATAGTTAACTTTGGTCAAACATAGTCAACCAAAGTGAACCATAGTTAACTAAAGTCAACCATAGTCAGCAAAAGTCAAAAGTCAACCATAATAAACCATAATCAACCATAGTCAAAAGTCAACCATTGTAATGGTCCGATATCAATTTCACATTAATAGCTTCTCAGTTCTCTCACCGATTACATTTTTCAGTTTGCCATTATGTTTTTAAGTTTACATATTTTATAAATTTTTAAGTTTACATAATTTACAAAATTTATAAATTTTACATTTCTCACCCAACCGATATTTGTAAACATTTTACAAAATTTTCATTTCAATTTCAAAGATTCATGGTGAGTTTAACCTCATGCCTATAGGGTTTGTCTACTTTGTTCAGATATGATTCTTTGGATCCTTTTGTCAGCTGTAGTCAACGAAAGTCAACCATAGTCAACCAAAAGGAAAAAGTCAAACCATAGTCAACAAAAGTCAAACAAGGTTAACCATAGTCAATGAAAGTCAAAAGTAAACCATACTAAAAGAAATCCAAAGGTAAAAAATTGTATACAAATAGTCAATTATGGCTAAACAAAGTCAACAATAGTCAAAAGTCAAATAAGGTTAACCAATAGTCAATTACGGTCAAACAAAGTCAACCATAGCTAACCACATCCAACCATAGTCAACCATAGTCAATTAGTCAATAAGTAAAGACTGAACCATAGTCAACCATGGTTGATTATAGTTGAAAAGGTTTTACTATAGTTGAATTTGGTTGACTATGGTTGACCATGGTTCACTATGGGTGACTTTGTTTGACTCTGGTTGAGTTTGGTTGATTAATTGGGTATGGTTGAATACGGTTGACGATGATTAACTATGGTTGTCTATGGTTGACCATGACTGACCATGGTTGAATTTGGTTGATTTTAATAGCATATGGATGACTATGGTTCAATTGTTGGCATAATTATGGGTGACACTAGGCTTCACTTTACAATCATATGGTTGATTACAGTTCCACTATTGTTTGACTATGGTTTACTTTGGTTGAATATGGTTAACTATGCCTGACTTTGTTTGACTACGGTTGACTTTGGTTGGTCAACCAAAGTCAATTATTCCCAACCAAAGTCAATCATACTCAACCAAAGTCAATTATGCTCAACCATGGTTGACTATGGTTGGTAGTAGTCAACTGTGATCAACCATAGTCAACCAAAGTCAATTATGCCCAACCAAAGTCATCCATAGTCGATCATAGTCAACCATGGTCAACCAAAGTCAACCAAGCATGGTCAACCAAAGTTAAACATGGTCAACCATAATCAACCATGATCAAGCATGGTGAACCAAAGTCAACCATGGTTAACCAAAGTCAACCTTGGTCAACTAAACTCAACCATAATCAATGATAGTAACCCTGGTTTACCACTATATTTAATTATTATATTTTTTGTTATTAAATTATTATTATTATTAACCATTATATTTATTATTATTTAATTATATTTAATATTTTATTTATTTATATTTTATTTTATAAATAATTATTATCATTTTTCTAATAACAACTATTACAGTAATAATTATAATAATAAAAACTAAAGAATCCTTCATCGCACACCGACTGTCAACTAGCAAGCCATATTAATAAAATGACTTATATACGTCGATCAACGTATATCAACCATGGCCACACATTTAAAATTGGTTGATATACGTCGGTGTATATAAGCCATTTTATTAATATGGCTTACTAGTTATATTAATTCTCAAGCTTGGATAATGAGCCATCATATTTTTTAAGGATTAGCATGTTCACTCCATAAACAAGATTATAAATACAATATATCATTGTACAAAGAGAACCAAATATCATCATGTATGATGAAGAAAGAGTGTATTATGTTATCTCTCATCACTTAAAAAAGGAAATATATTACAAAGTTATAATTTGAAACTTGTGAACTTATGTTGCATTTAAATTTGTCTTGGATTTTCTACCCTAGCGCATATAGTGATTTTGAAGTCGTTAGGGATTTTAGACTCGATGTGAACTCGATGCAAATTTCATTCCTACGATGATCGATATGGGGTGGCGAGTAGTTTATTTGCAAAGTATATATGTTATGTAATTAATGCTCTGGTGTGTATATTGCATATTGTGTTGGGCGTGAGTGGCATGATGGCGTAGCCCCATCCTTGGCCCTTTGGTTGATTAGAGCATTGTTATATTATGATAATGAGTATGAGCTCTTGCTGATAAATGAGGGTGACCCTTTTGGGCACACCGCTTGTTGTAAAATTTTATATATTGTTGTAGAGAGGAACGAGAGGATTATTGTTTGAGATTATTGAATGTTTGGTTTTTTGATTTTTGGTCATTTCATTGAGAGTTAGGGTCTGGTTTGAGGATGCGGGCCACACCCTCCTCTATATTATGAGAGTGGGAAGGATTATCAGACCCAAATTCATTTTTGGTTTCTATCGAAGGTCATTTAGGTGGATTGTCTATCATCTTTAGGTTTGGTTTCTATTGAAGATCATTTAGCTGGATTGTCTATAGTAAATGCAAATAAATCTCAGGAGAATTCTTGGGATATCACGTAAACTAATGCCAATAGATTTGGAGCGTGTGATTTGGGGAATTTGGACGGGATCTACATTACCTGTGTAATGTATGACACATCAATTGGGCACATTGGTGCACTTACTAGTTGAAACCTACTGTGCAACATAAAACATTTTATTAATCCATTTTTCATAAAATTATTAAAAACGAGACATACAATCAACAAATACAACTCATTGTTCATTTAATACCATAAGGCCTTAGCTTTGAAATTGGCTCTCATACCAGGTGAGATGCCCTATAGGGAGAATTCCTAAGTCATTTAAGGTCCGGATAATTTAATAATATATCCTACTATTAATACGACAGGTTAAATAAATAAAAAACATCAAAACCAATTAGGGTTTATTCTATTACACATTATATAAATATAAAACTAAGAAGGATTTGTACTTACCTGGCATATTTTCTAGAGCTCCCTAGGTGAAGCCACTCAACTCCCTAACCTTTTTGCAACAGAAGACTTGGCTTCAACTATTCACCTAACCTAATTCCCTTAGCAAAATTCCAAGAGCCCCTGCCTCAACTCGTAATCTATACCAATAGCTCACTTCCCCTGGTAAATTCCCTCTCTCTAAAAACTCCCCCTTCGTGAAAAAAAAGACCATTGTAAAAATAATCCTCATCTAAAACCAACTCCCCCTCCATGCCACTTCCTTTCCCTTAAATTCCACTTTCATCCTCTCCCCCTCCACTTGGCATCCATGCAAATAATATTTGCATGGACTACAAGCGGTGTCTACCACAAATTAACCCTATTATTTGTTAACTTTATTTAAGTTTTCAATTCAATATTCATATCAACTATTAAATACATTTCTTTTAAATTTTTGGTACATATTAAATTTAATTTATTTAATTATATTTTATGTTAATAATGTCTTTAATCTCTTATGTTGGCATTAGAGATAACTTGATTATGTTTAAATATTTAATAGCATATATTGGGCATGATATCTTAATAATGTATTCAATCTCTTATATTGTCATTACATTTAACTTAACTATGTTTAAGTATTTAATAACATATATTGGGCATTACATTTCCCTCTTGTGAGGAGGAACCATGATTTCCCCCTTGCGAGATTGCAGGGTTTTGGTGAGCTACAACAATCATCTGTTATTATTGCTGCAAAAATGGGTTAGTCAACACCGTAGGTTGGGGTTTGCCTTCGTGGTGTGCCAACAATTTTTGAGCCATTTCTATATTAGGGAATTTTTAGGTTAACTGGTCCTCATTGTATAATTGGCAAGAGAATTTCACTTTACCATTTTCCTTTTTTGCCCCACTAATATTATTGTTATTAGTATTGTTCGCATTATTATTCCCTTTATTCCTAGTTTTCTTATTCTTATTCTTCTTCCCTCCTAGCTATTGGTTTCCTATAGCATTGGTTGTCTGTACTAGAACATTGAAAGGAGGGTTGGATTTAGGGATTTGTGTGTTGTTCTAACCAATTGTTGGCGAATTTTGACCAGAAAAGTTCTTACCCTCAGTAACTAAGTTATTCTCAACTAAACCAATCACACTATCGAGGGTGGGTTTGCTTGGATCAACTTCTACTCGAGGAGAAGTAGGAAATATTTCATACAACATTCTCGATTGAGAATAAACTAAATCCATTTGTTGGGATTTGATGATGGCATGCTTTTAAGTTTGAACCCTTGAATGATCCACATCCTTCGCAATAAAAGGTTGTAAGGACTTGATGAACCAATCAGTTAGGAATTCATCAGGAATTTGAGCTTTAATTAAGCTTCACCTCCTCCGCCACTCACGGATATGGTCAAATATATGAGTATATTTCTCTTGCCTAAATGAAGTCAATAATTCTGTGTGAGTCTCATAACGGACTTGTAGCTGAAAGTGATTCAAAAACTATTAAATACATTTCTTTTAAATTCTTGGTACACATTAAATTTAGTTTACTTAATTATATTTTATGTTAATAATGTCTTTAATCTCTTATGTTGGCATTAGATATAACTTGATTATGTTTAAATATTTAATAGCATATATTGGGCATTATATGTTAGTAATGTATTTAATCTCTTACATTGTCATTACATTTAATGTAATTATGTTTAAGTATTTAATAACATATATTGGGCATTACATTTCCCCCTTGTGAGGAGGAACCATGATTTCCCCCTTGCGAGGTTAAAGGGTTTTGGTGAGTTACGACAATCATCTATTGCTATTAACACATATTTCATTAAAAATAGAATAATATAATGGATCTAGAATTTAGAACTTACACTAGATTGAGTTTTTTCAAAATGAGGGCACACATATTTGATTAAAAATAGAATAATATAATAAAATAGAAAAATAGAATAATAAAATAGAATAATAGAATAATAAAATAATATAGATTGAGTTTTTTCAAAATAAGTAAATCCTTATACTTGGTTTCATTACATTATTGCAGTAAGAGGAGTGAGGTGCTCTGCAGCCCCCTATGGCGGAGATGTTTTCATGTAAGGTAATGTACGTAACATAACGCAAAATATAAAAAAAAATTCATGTTGGATGATAAAATATTTTTTATTATTAAAAGTAATTAAAAAATTCGATGTCCGTCAATAAAAATAAAAAATGAAAACTTAAACCGAGATCTATCAACCAAGAGAAATCAAATTTCTTGAGTTTAATTTTATTTTATAAAATTACACCCTAAGAAATTGGATCCCTTCTAGTACTTGAAAAATATAGGTTTAAGATGGGTGTATGCTAGTTTATTTTAATATTAATTATAGTTTGTATTAAAAGCTAAGTTGGTTAAATTTATTTAATGACATCAAAATTGTGCATGTTAATATGATTAACCATTTATTTATGATTTGATATTGTAACTACTATGTCTTTCAATTGATTTACTATGCAGATAGAAGGTTCGCACAATTTTAGAACGACCCACATAAAAGCTATTTAAGAACATAATACCAATGTGTTTGTTACTATAACAATTTTAATTATAGACATGGATAGTAAATATTTACTGTGTTGAGTACTATGTTTTATTGATGATGATGATAATAATGATGATGATGATGATGGTTGTTAATGTCCACTGTTACCTACTTTGGTCTACTGGACCTTATGAGAATTTATTTGGTTTGCTTTAAATTTGTATTCATATGCTCAAAAAGCTTGAGGAGAACCGTTTGGAGTTCACCATAATTATGGCTTATAAGAAGGCTAGGAAGGTTTGTATTGCAACAAAGATGATGAAAGTAAAATATAATATGGTTGTACATGGGACACTCTAAGAGAAAGTGATTTTCATTTTAAATGCTCATAGTCTCACGGAGATGGAAAATTCTTTTCGCCCACATCATTTTAGGAACTATTCAACGCCTTCTTTCACTATGGAGCTCATAAGAGTTTGTTCTTATCTTGGCTATATTAATTTATCTTGTACTTGTACATCATAAACATAGTCTCAGCCATTCTCTCGATGGGGGAAAGCCACACTTCACTTAGGAGAATAGGGTAGGGTGTCTTGCTTTTATTTTTAAGTTATAAGTTATAAAATGTTGCTAGATTTGCTCAATCATTCTCCAAGATTCTTTAGAGATGTTACAACCCTACACTTCACAACCATAAAAGATAACCATACACGATTTTTATTTTTATTTTTCTATTAAAATTTACGTCAATAATATAGATTGTGAAAAAAATTCTTACATATTATTAAATTTATTTAATGGAATTTATTATTTAATAGTAACGAACCTTATATATTGACTTTTTCCTAATATATATTCCTTATTATATTTGATAATAAATAGAGTTCGTTATTATTCTTGTATATACGAAAAAAAAATTATAAATTATAAATAGAATAGAAACTTACCCTTTTGACGATAAAAATAAATTATAAATTAGAATAGAAACATATTTTATTTGCCTTATTATTGCTAAAAAATAGGTTGATAAATGTTTACTTCATGAGCAAAGATTGTGCAAGAACTTTCAGATTGCAGATCAAATATAAAAAATTACTATTGTAGTGTTTGAACATTGTAAATAACATATTAATATTCATCTATATTATATTCCTTACAATATTTATATTATTATTAATATTTTTATGAAAAATATACTTCTTCAATTATATTTTTTATTCAAACAATTAATTGAGCACCAAGAATATAATTTTTTTATTGATCTTCTATATAGAGAATAATCAAAATGTTAGATTTATTACCCCGTGAAAGAATACCAGATCTAAGATGACATACATAATTAATCATGTAGTCACTAGCCTATTAAGAGTTAGTGAAAGTTTCATTTCTTAGTTTTCATCATTTTTCCACCGCGACGTGGGCACATAATATTTGAATATTGCACATACACGTCGTAGCACTGCTTCATGATATTTGTGTAGCGCTTTGCCTCACGTCGTGATAGCAATCTATAGCCACCACTATCTCAACGTGATAATACCTAATTGTTTCTACCAACCCCCGTGCCAAGCTTCTTTCTTCGTGGGTGGGTTCTTTCGTCGAGCCCGCAATTGCAAAGAAAGCATCAAAGCGCTAAACCTAGAAGCAAGCAGATTATTCCATCCCGGCTATCATAGAGAAACTTCGTGAAATGGAAATATTAAGTAATAAAAAAAATAACTTTCAGTGCCCGAATAATGGTGGGGGATTCCCTCCAACCCCATCAAACCGAGGGTTTGCTTTATGCAAAACATAATTTGAGAGGTTTTATAAATATTTGGACCTGCCATAAAGAGAACCTTCTCTGCCCTAGGCAATTTTGAACTATGCGTGGTAACAAGCAACCAAAAAGTAACTATTATGGTATTTTACTGGTACAGGTTGTCTTATCGCTCTGGGATTTATTAGGAGATAAAGTTCCGACAGATGTACGGATTAGCTAAGCATTTTTCTCTGATTAATAGTGAAGTGATAATTTTTGAAGAGAAATAAAATAAGATTTCATTTAGGCCCACCCACCGCCTACCCCTATTGAAATCTGTTGGTTGTAAATAAAATGCTTTCAGGTAAAAATATCTCCACGCCACGATCTGGTGGGAGTCTGTATTCCTGCTGAAAAAGGTACAAAGTGATAAAGTTTATTCTGTAAGCACTGAATGTAGCTGCTGGGGTTGTGCGAAGAGAGAGGAGGGATATAACCACGAGATATATTTTACAATTCACTATTAAAAGGATCCATCTAAAATGGTCAATTTAGATGTATTGCTTAGAGGAATCAAACATAGGGATTAAATAACTATTGAAAACGTTTTTTAAATTGGATAGATTGGTATCTCTAGGTATTTGATCTTCTCAATGCATTGTAAATTCTAAATTTAGATGGATCTAGGTTAGAGGATTACATTAAATTTGTTGATCATGGTAATTTTGATTATGAAATATGTAAAAGGAAAATTAAAAATTAAGATAATAACAATTTTGAGTAACAAAAAATGTGAATAATATAAAAATAAGAAAATATCTAGAACCAATAAGAAATAGATTAGAGAGTAATCAATCTGAATTGATATTATTGGGCTTTTAGAATAGCCGCATCTTCTATTTTTGTCATTTTTTCACATGATCCTCATACGATCATATGTATCATTTGAAAAGGAAATTAAAATGAAAGACATATCATATTATTTATCAAAGTTCCATATAAACTTGCATATTTAAAAAAAAAAAAAATTTACACATATATATATAAAATCAACATACTAATTTATATCTATTTTAACTTTAAATTTATAAAACTCAAAACATTTACACCTTAACTTTTTTATCTTTTAAAATTTTAATAGATCAAGATATATTTATCATATATCTTTACCTTTAATTTATCATAATATATATTTTAATAAAAAAATATTATGCGAGTTAAATCCATGACCTTTCAATCATTTTAAGCTCACTAAAAGTACCCCTTGAATATTTCAATTATTACGCCGTAAGGCGTTTCTACAAGTGGGATTCGACTCCTGAATTTTTATTTATTTTTTATTTTCAGCCGTCCGATGCTTCATCCAACGATCGGGATAATTTGCCTGGTTGATCTGCTGCCTAGCATTTCTTCCATTGAAGGGATGGCCATTTAAACTCTGCACATGCTCCCTTAAATGCACATCAATGCTGCCGACACTCTTAGGTGGTGTTGCCTCCTCCATCTACCTTTGCTCGCCTTCAATTCGTATTCCTTGCAGTGGCACAACACAGCAGTATCGGTTCCAGTCGCACAACAGTTTCTGTCCGTCCGTCGCAATTGCCTTCAACAGTTTCTATCTGTCCGCCGTAGTTTCCTTCAGCAGTTTCTGTCCGTCCGTCACAGTTGCCTTCAGTGTTTGTCCCAGTTCCCTTTAGCCACAACACATCCTGCAGGATACACAGGTTTGGAACATATTCAAATTTTTGTCTGTCAAATTTCAAATTGCATTTTGGATGCAATATTTACTTAATTGGTTAAATCCTTAGCTGAGCATGTTAACGACATGCTCCGAGTAACATCAATATTTTTAATCACCAACAAAAACTCGCAAACATGCAGCTATCGTAAATACCAGACAAATTACATTTGTTTGTAAATTACACATCAACAAAAAAAACTGGACTTGTCTTTTTCTATACCTGATGTTGAAGGAAACTTGATTGTTGTCCATAGATAACCTAAGTACAGGTCGCACGTTTTATAGAGTTAAACGCAACTCAGCCCTCAGCTCAAGTGCATCAAGAGGTGGATGGGCAATGTTTAGGTCATTCAAAAATATAAACATGAATTCAAGATGCTGATTATGATCCCCCAAATCTAAAATAATGGAATATTTGTTACATTTCAAGACATATCTCATAAACACTGAAATAAATGCAGAACTTGGAAAGGAGAAGAAACAAGGGGGAACCTGGGAAACAAATCTAGATTTGGTTTGGCAACAACAGGTAGAGGCTGCAAGTCCCAATCATTATCCATAGAAGGATGAAATACTTGGAAGCACAGGTATGTTTCACATGTCACAATCCCAATCAGCCATAGATGACCAGTTCCTCAGTATAGAGCTAATAATTGGCTCGATTTCGTAACAAGTTGTTGCACAGAAGCTGAGACTCGCAACCCTGTCGATGGTCCTCCTACCTTCGGTTGCTCTACAAGCCACTTGAAATCGCCCATGTTACTTTTTCATACCCTTATTCAAATTCCCTTCCACCATTTTGTCCAATTCCCTGAACTTCATAGAAAGGTGGTCATCTTTATCTTTGTTTCTGGAAGAGAAAGCAGATAGCTCTATTTCAATGGGAAGGATTTGAGGCTGCACTAGGGTTTCACCTTTTTCTTACTGCCATTGGCACCCACCAATCTCCTGATACCCAACAACATCTGTAAGCCTGCAGTCAACAGGTGGTCGATTATGTGTGTTGACGAGCCATTGTGTAGCTGTTATTTTCCTTTTGTATCTATAACAGGCCGCTTAAGGTGGATTGCTCCACTATTCCTTGTTCTTTTTAGGAGCCTTGAAATATTTTAAACCCTTTGTAGGAAATAAGGGCTATTCAATCTTAAACGAGAAGAGCTCATGGAGTTCGCATGTATTAGTGAGGAGAGATTTGGTGAACTCTAATGCGAAAATAAATGATGACGTAGGTAATGAGAGAGTTGGCCAACCCTTGCTTGAGAAGAGAGGAGGTCATGGAAGAGACCTAGATAGTCCTCGTGAAAGAAGAAAAGAGAGGCCGCAAGCACATAGGTGAGGAGAACCCAAGCCAAGCCAACCCTAATAGGACAAGAGAAGAAACCATGCCCCTTGCAGAAAAATAATCACACGCCAGGGAAAAATTGAGCAAAAAATTTGCATCCCACGGGTATGGATTCTTGTGCCACCTGCCAGCTGGAATGAACATGCATGAAGACAATGAAAATGCATGAAGACAAGGTTACGAGAAAAGCGAAGGGAAAATTCTAGATGCCAGGAGTATGGATTATTGTGCCACTTGGCCACCAAAATGAAAATGAATCAAGGTAAGGTTAAGAGGTAATTGTTTTCTCTCCATAATATAAAATTTTTTTATTATATATTATATCATCCAAGTAAAAAATTATCATGTCATGTAGATGATTAGCCCCCGGGAATGATCCTTAGACTTTCCTTAAATGGAATCCTCATCATGCGAATCCAATCCTGTGGACCACACATTACATGACTAATTATCAAGGAATATGTATATTATATATGGTTGTTATCATAACGTTTTACTTTCTCCTTTTGGGCAATATAAAACTCCTTAAAAGGGAAACTTGAGCAAATACATGAATGGGAAGATTAGATATATTTTCAATGTTGACCCAACTTCCAACACATAGGACAATGACTTTTACAGATGCTTATGTGGATGAAGTGCTATGACATCTGTATACAGGTTCCTAAAAAGTTGCATTGGGCCTTTCCATTTTCCCACCTCTCATGCAACTGCCGCCTAAACTCCTCTACACTCTTCTTCTTCCCTAGCGACCCCTCCATGGCCCCTCCCTCCCTAATGTACATTGCATATTTCAACCAAATTGTATCATATAATAAAATTAAGACATTGTATAATAAAATTAAGACACTACATACAAGCAATCATAAGCTTTTGTGTTATTTATTTACTATTCATATTTGTCTCTTCTCGTGACGAAGAGCACTAAATCCCAAATGAATTGCCTCGCAAAGCAAATTGCATCACCTTTTTCAAAATTGTATAATGTTTGTACGTGTGGCTAAGAATAGGGCACGACTTTCATTTACGTTGGCAACAGTGGTTTGGTGTTATTGTGTTTCACATCTTTTTATTTTATTTAAGTTAAAAATCTATCTCGTCATCATTCATGCCCATAGAAAAGCATTATTTAGAAACCCATCAATAAAGTGTTATTGAATGTCTAGATATAACCTCAACAACAATATGGCTTTTCCTTCCAATTAAATTATTTTTTTATTTAAAATAATAATTTAATGTTTATAATGGTAGGTTTTTAAAAACTGTCACAATTTATTCAGTAATTCTGGTTTTAAAATTAAATGTATGATACATCACTCTGATTTTATATACCAGCATAGATCCATCTTAAAGCCGTATCTATTAAGCACCGAGAGGGATCCAATTTCTTGAGGTGTATTTCTTTTTTTAAATTTAAACTCAAGAAATTTGATCTCTCTTGATTGATAGATCCGGGTTTAAGTTTTAAGTTTTTATTTTATAAACGAACATCTATTTTTTAATTACTTTTCATAATATTTTATTTTATGAACCAACATGGATTTTTTAAAAATATTTTCCATAATTTTTTTTTATGAGCGGACATGAATTTTTTTAATTATTTTGTTAGTAACAAACATTACATCACAAACCTTACAACATCTCCCCCATAATTACTTTAATTTACTTTACTTCTTTTTTCTTTACTTTACTTTACTTCTTTTTACTTTACTTTACTTTACTTTACTTCACTTACTTCTTTTTACGCACAATCACTTTTTACGTTTTATTAGATGTAACACTACATTTTTACATTTTATTAGATGTAACACTACATCACACACGTTAGAAGATCTCCCCCATACTGGGTTGTAAGCACCTCGTTTACACTCGGTGCAATAAAATAGAAACCAACCCTTGGACTTTGGATATGAAAAGGAAGTAGTTTTCTCAAACCAATAACATAGGATGACCATAACTAGTTTACGGTTAAGCCAGTTCCATCCTAGTAGTACTCTTACCACATGTATTTGTAATTCATCTAGCATGGCTCATAGCTTAATTTTTGGAATATTGAGAGTCAAACTCTCAATGTTCCTTTGTACCTCTTTTAATACATGTATAACCTTTGGATCTACTAGCATAGTTTTTCCTTCTCAAAGTGACATGGACAATGTAAGAAACCAATGGGTTTCATTAGATCCTTCATCTACATAACCCAAATCATAATTTCTCAATATTATCATTACATACTAAAAAATAATATACATCTTTAAATCTAAACCTAAAGAAACCTAAATAAAATATTAAAGGCCAACGAAAGGAAGGAAAATGGATACTCATATTGGAATCACATTTCAAAATTACAAAGGAATAAAATTATGTTAAGGTAATTTTAAGGAAGAAATTTGCTTACCTCACATGTTTTTGCACCACTTGCACACACTAAAGGACCTATATTATTTCATAACAAAAAATTGATAACATTTTTATATTTTGTTATGGTTTTTTCAAAGTGAGTTATCATTATGACCAATATTTTGGATATTACGCTATATCAAAATTTTCATTTACTTTACTTTTACTTTACACTCTTATTGTTACTTTCCTTAATAAAAAGTAGACCCTTAAAATCAACTTTGTAAATTGCCAACCAACTAAAATCCTCCACATGAGGTCACAAAAAAATGATTTTAGTTAGGTAGGATTGATTAAGATAGTCATCCATTAATGCCCTCTAATCTAGTTTCATTAGGTATATTTTAAAACATAGCATGGTTGACTTATAGGGTGCTTTGTAAATCCTACTATAAGCAAGTGTTCAAAGAAAACTCGGATCAAAAGTGCATCGTGCCTAAGGAGGTGAAAGCCGAGGTATAGTTTCCCTGCTCTCCCCTATGATTCACTCAACTCATTGTAGGGAGACGACACTATACCGTGCAGGCCGAACCACTGATCCACACTTGACCCAAGGTATCTTAGTGGCCAAACTTAGGACATCGCCAAGGAGCAATTGTGGGTGCAATTGACTCCTGAAGTCAGCTATTGTTGTTGGGAGGTGTTTCCAAGTCTTCTAGATTGGAACATTTGCCCCATCGATGGTAGAACTGCCTCTTTGTTACCTTCACTAGTCAATTGGTGCGTGGATCCCATTATCACCATCAATTGTGATTTTGGAAGGCCCAGTTACATTTCAGAGGAAGGTCATAAGGTCTTTTCGGTGATTTACACTTATTTTTATTTATAAATACAAGCTACCTAACTCGTAATTAAACATAACCTACATGTTGTGACTCTTTCACTAAACCAACTTTGCACATATCACTCACTTTTTGCACCTTTTACACTTATTTTTCTTTATAAATACAAGCTACCTAACTCGTAATTAAATAGAACCTACATGTTGTGACTCTTTCACTAAACCAACTTTGCACATATCACTCACTTTTTGCACCTTATTACATTTGTTGTGGTTCACATGTTACATTTTTTTGGATGGATTCCCTCACTCGCCTGCCACAATGTCCACACTAGACCTACTACAGTCATTCCCACCCCCAACAAAATGAATTACTCAATGCACTGAAGGTTGTTGATCCTTTCGACTCACTCGTCATGACCTTTGATCTCGACAAATTTAAGTCACACCTGCACTCCTACCATCCATCCATGTTTGTTCAATATGTAAAGAATCTTATCCTGGTCTTCATTTCTGCTTTTTACATGGCCACCATACCTGCTGTATATGTTATTTAGAAAAAAAATGCCCACCACTTCTCCCTCTGGAACAACATGGACCCTGGTGAACAACCCCTTGTTCTATCCATCCTCACACAAGTTGAAGAAATGCTCATTTCACGTGTCAACCTTGTTTTGCATGTAATCCATGCTCGTGGTGGACAATACAAATATAGTGGCCATACACTAAGCTTTCCACAAGACATTTCAACCATCCTTAATTTTATGCATCGATGTGTTGAAGACTTGGACATTTTAGATGTCACTCGCAAAACCTTCAACCTTGGACATTTTAGTTGGGAACATTGTCTATTCACTTTTGGACTTTATATCACAAAATTTCATCTTTTTTCTTTAAACCCCTTCCCATTTCTTTGTTAACAAAATCATCATTTCATGGAATAATATGCTTTAATATTGTCTTTATTGTATCATTTTGTAAATATTGGTTATGGCACTACATTCCTGAGGTTGACTTGATTTGTTTCAATGTTTTCTATATTTAAGGCATAAATGCTTGTTATTCCTGATTAGATTTATGATTATTAGCAACATGTAATTTTTTTGCTCTGTGGCTTCAAACATCTCTATACTTGATAACTTACACTTTGTTTGTCTCTATACTTGATTTCTCTACTTGTCTTATCACCACAACATCCTTTCACTTTTAATACCTATCTACATTTTTGCCCCCTTTTTTAACTCTCCCCTTACAACTAATTGACTTGTATTTTATTTTTCCTCCCAAGTAACAAATAATGGCGACCCCTTTGACCGAACATGCCATTGAATTACTTCTTGCACTAACCTCCGACGTGCAACCGTTCCTACAAATATTTGGTGTCCATCAATTCAAATCTATTCGCACCTCAACCATGCGATACCGGACAACAATCTCTGATGGGACACACATTCACCACACCATGCTTCCATCAAAGTTAAATTCCCTTGTCTCTTCAGGAAGACTTCAACAAGGGTCTATTATACACCTTAAGAAATGTACATGTGCAGTTCTCTGCCAATGCATGTAAGCTTCCTTTTTTATTCTACTACTATGTTTTCATTTTTTCCCATTTAATGAAATCATTATTTCTTTGTTTTCTTCTTTGTTTTTCCCTTGCGCAGGTCTATCTTACTACAGGAGTTTGACTTCATCGAGCCCTCCGCATCATTGTTTGGCCACCCAATCGCTATATCTCTCCCGCCTTCTCTTGAAACAACTTCCCCATGCTCTTCAATGCAAGAACCACCTCAAAAGAAACAATGCACACTTTTTCAAAGTCCTTCAACATCCATTGTTGAAACAACAATTCCTATCAATGCATCGAGCCCCTACACCACAAACTGGTCCATAAAGGGTCATGTCCAGGATAAATCTACCCTTCGCCACTTCAATAACCAGAAATACCTTGTGAAGGTGTTTGGATTTGAATTTATTGATAAGGACGGCGGAAAATACACATCACTTGCTTTAATGATTCTGTAGATTCTTTTTATGATCAAGTGTTTCTTGGCCATGTCTACCTCATTTCCAAAGGCACTATCAAACCAAAAAAAAAAGATGTATAGCCATCTTACAAATGAATGGGAAATCTTCTTGCAACTAAGATCCATTGTTCAACATTTTCCACTGGAAAGCATTGTACTTCCACAGATTCATTTCAAATTCAAAACAATTCGATATATCAAATCATCTGCTATCAAATCCATTGTTGACATCATTGGTGTTGCCACAAACACATCCCCTACTACCCCTATACATAGGAAAGATGGTTCCGAAACTATTAAAAAAAAATCCATATAAAGGACAGCTCAGGTTTTGGCATGGACGTTACTTTGTGGCGAGAACATTGTCCTGTAGAAGGCCAAGAACTATCTACCTTGCGCTCTGAAAATTCCCACCCTGTGCTTGCAATCAAGGGAGGTCGTGTAGCCAATTTTAATGGAAAGACAGTTGGGACTACTTCCAAATCCATCGTTCTCATAAACCTAGATATACCAGAAAATCACAAGCTCACACAGTGGTTTGAAAAAGAGGGCTTCCATACTTCATCCCCATCCTTAACTACACGATATCCAACTTTTCCTAAGCAGATGAATAAGAAACAAACCCTTCTTGAATTTGAAAACATTCGTCCTTCTGAAAGAGCTGAATGGGTTTTCGTAAAGGCCACCATAACACATATTGATCCTGACAACTTCTACTACCTTGCTTTCCCTTTAATTTCCGATTCAAAACAATGCATGAAAAAAATCATCAAGAATTCTACCAACAGTTGGCATTGTCCCAAATGTGAAGTTGACTTGTCTGATTGTGACTACAGGTATTTTTTGAAATTGAAACTTCAATACCACACTGCCTCTCTTGAATCCGGCATCGCATTCGATGATGCATCCACTAAACTCCTTGGTATTGCTGCAAAGGATCTGCACTTACTTTCTTCTGATCCTTCCTCCATCAAGGAAATATTCTCTAAGGTTGAATGCACACAACTCCTACTGACACTTTCCATTAAAATGGAAACATTTAAAGACAAGCCTCAATTGAAGGTCATCATCATGCGCTCTGGACATGTTGATTTTGTGGCAGCCAACAACTTACTGCTCCTTGAAATTGCCAAATTGGGGCACGCATAGAAGGCATTTACAAATATTCCATTGCCTTATTTTTTGTAATAGTTTAACTATATATACTTTTGCTAGCAAGCTTTTCCATACA
This sequence comes from Larix kaempferi, assembly GCA_027924585.1. NCBI lineage: Eukaryota > Viridiplantae > Streptophyta > Pinopsida > Pinales > Pinaceae > Larix > Larix kaempferi. The sequence continues at coordinate 261,958 of BSBM01002093.1, read as the reverse complement.
TGCAAGCAAACAATTTCCATTCCACATTACTATAGCTACAATTTCCACACTCGAAGCTACTCTTATATATTGTTTTTTACTTCATATCTTATATACATATACACAAACATTTTCAATTTTTCCTTTGCTTTACATGCATTCTCTTTATTGCATGTATCTTCTTGTCTTCTTGTTCTACTCTACATTAATCTTAGCAATATCAATGTTAATATTTGTTTTTTCATGTTCTCATATTTCATGTTAACATATGCACTTCTTTAAATGTCAAAAAACATACATTTCATCTTTGTATTTTACTTGTATGTCATTTTGTTTTTCCTTCCTACATATACCTACTTACAATGCTTTATACCTTGTACATTTATTTATGTCTCATTTTATTTGCATGCAATCACTTTTATGCCTTTAAGTTTACTTATGGTAGCCATTTATACACTATTCCAAATACACACATTTATTATCAGCACATTATTTAGTTCTTTTTTACACTTACCATGATTTCAAAGTTTTTTTTTAAATGTACATTGACAAAAAAAAACACACTACTACTATGTAATTTATCAACAACTGCTTCTCTTTACATGTGATTGATTTACTTCATTTATCTAGCCATGTTTTCATTTATTGTTATATTTTTTCTTTCTTCAAACACTTTCGATCCCTTTAATGATTTTCATATTTTATGTCCCTTGAAAAAAAATGCAATTATTGCAATTTCAATGTCTCTTTACATGTCTTACATATAACATGGTGTTTCTTGTTTTCTTAATCAAATTCAGGTGCCTTCATTCCTCATCTACATTTGGATGTCTCCTCCTTCCAAAAAAGAACGTGCACATGCCTATCATTTGGCTAACAAAGACCGCATACATGCACATAGGGACATGTTTACCAACAAAAAAAAGATTCCCTCTCCATCCATATGGTAGAGTCTCATGTTCCCACTCTAACTCCTACAACATTCGAGCTTTCAAATCCCACCCATCCATTTGAAAACCACAACGAAACAATCCTACTTCCCTCCATGCAAACCAAAGCTACTACTTCACGTGTTCATCTCGACCATCTTCCATCATTAGACTACCCTTCCACTTATAAAAAAACCTCTTCCCCAACCATCCTAAATACCATTCCTCCACCCAACACATCCACTCATTCCTTCAATGACAATAACATATCTCAAGAACATCACTGCTTTCGCTTAAGGCTAGATAAGCTACCATCAATCCATGTTTGTTCAATCTATAAAGAATCTTATCAGGGTCTTCATTTCTGCTTTTTAAATGGCCACCATACCTGTTCGAGATGTTTTTCAGAAAAAATGGCCACCGCTTCTCCCTTTGGAACAACATGGACCCTGGTGAACAACCCCTTGTTCTATCCATCCTTACACAAGTTGAAGAAATGCTCATTTCATGTGCCAACCCTATTTTGCAAGTAACCCATGATCGTGGTGGACAATACAAATATAGTGGCCATACAATAATCTTTCCACGAGACATTTCAACCATCCTCAATTTTTTGCTTCAAACGTGTTGAAGACTTGGACATTTTAATTCTCACTCGCAAAACCTTCAACCATCAATCCTATGATTGCATTGTCAATAGATCCCATGTTCTTGCATCCTTGGAATACAAGATAGCACATGACCCATACTATAAAGATGTACATCTTGACGAACTTGCACTTATGGCTTTGCCAATTTCCCCCATTAATGTTTCCCCTTTTCTTCGACATTCACACTCCACTGCCCCTGATTCTACTTTTTCCGTTGAAGATGTTCACACTCATCAACCTGACATTTCAAAGCCAAACTCCCAACAAAGTTTGTCCTTTGCTAATATTCTCCCCAATACAGACACAGAGTTCCAACAAATCAAAAGTTTCTTGCAAACACCTTCTTCATCACCAACAAATGCAATGGACTGGCTACCTATAGGTTTTTCACCTATCAATGAATACAATACTGAGGGCCTTTTTCTCAATGGAATTTTCATCACTTTTCCCCCAAGGCGCTTTCATGTTCAAACAACCACATTTTAAATCAGTTGATCTCCACGAATATGCATTGCACCTTCTTCTATACTATGATAATAGGTTTGGTTTCCACCCACGATTCCGCTACTACCTTTACAATTTCATCATGCGAGGTTTTAGCCAATCAATAGCAATAGTATTCATTAAAAAAACATTGAAGACAACTTTCCCACTACCATCTCTGAACTCAACAACCACTTGGAACAAACACCTTCAGACAAAATCCCAAATCAGATCATGCGTTTTGGTGCAACACTCCGCGGAACACGCTCTTTCTGGCACAAATCAAGGAACGAATTAACAGATATGATTTCCCAGCTTGGTTGCCCAACTTTTTTCTTCACTTTGAGTGCGTTCGACACTAAGTGGCCTAACCTGCATGCGGTCATGCCTAGGACACCACCCACTGCTTCGAGCAAGCACCAACAATGGAGGGAACAAAATATCATCTCCAACTCACATCTTGCATCGCTCTACATGTACCACAATTTCACAATATTCCGTGAGGAGGTCTTGGTTAAACACCTCCTTGCACACGACTTCTGGTATAGGTATACTTTCTTATCCCTTCTTCCAACAAAAAATCTATTTTTTCCTTGTATTGTTTTGCCACATATTACATGCATAGGTATGAATGGCAAAGTAGAGGCTCTGCACATATTCACGGTTTCATATGGTTACCAAATGCTCCTGCTATGGACACGCTTGATTGGGGGAATGCTACTGAGGTTGATAAAGCTAAGGACTTCTTTGATAATTTTATTTCTACTTGGAACACACGAGATAACCACCAACAAGCCCCCATCTTACCCCTCTCTACTATGCCCGATCCATGCTTGTTATCTATTGACGACATTCTAAAAGAAAACCCTTTGCATGACTATACAGAACTACTCAATCGCATCAAATGACACAAAAAATGCACAACAAATACATGCCTTCGAAAAAAAGGGTCTTCCTACACATGTCATTATAATGCACCATGGCCTTTGAAAAACTCATCTTCCATGTTCATTGATGCCAATGGAAAAAAAACATACAAACCAGCTCGTAAGGATGACCGTTTGAATAGCCATGTCCCTTCTATCCTATCAATATGGCGCGGGAATTTTGACTATCAACTAGTGCTCGACATAGATTTGCTAAGTATGCATCTAAATCAGAAACAAAATTTGAAAGCTTTCACCAAATGCTTCGACGAATTGTCCATGCTACACCACTTCTTGACCCTTCCATTGTTTCTATTCAAAAATTCCTTTCTGAAACACTTGTTGATTGTGACATTAGAGCCCAAGAAACATGCCATATGTTGCAAAAACTACATCTCACAATTAGTAGCCGCACTTTCTTCTCCCTCAATGTCAACCGCAAAACTTATAAACATGTTTCATCAGACAATCCCACATCCTTCACATCAACAAACTTCATAGATACCTACCTTTCATGCCCTCCCTCTCTTCATTCCATATCTCTCATTGAGGCTGCAAGATCTTGGTCATATAATGCTCATAGGAAAAAATAAAAATGGAAACCAAGAGACGCCCCGCCATCGTCTGTGTTCTTCCCCGTTACTATTCAATCCCCTCCATAGATATACCCTTGTACATTGATTTCTGCAGATATGAACTCATGCTATACAAACCTTTCCGCAATATACAACTTGACATTGGTGCCTCCGATGAAGCTATTGTTACAAATTGGGAAGAATTGAAATTGACCTACACTCCTTGGCATGTTGATCGGAAACCAAGTGAACCCAATTCCTTATCGGAACACCCCATGGTTTCTGACAATTTGTAAAACCCACAACCCATGCAATTGAATGAATGGGAATTGCTCTCCCAACTACATCCTACCAATGACATGCAAATAAGTGACCTTGACATCCTGGTTCATCGTGACTTTGACAACAACCATAATTGGCATGATACAACCATCCCCCTCATCTTGCAAGAAATTTCCATTGACTTCATACAAATTAATCACTCACACCACTACCTCCCTCAACCATCCTACTCCGATACACGAAATTATGAAACATTGTCCCCCACTCAAATGAAAGCCCACTCCATTGCCATGAATCACTCCACAAACATCAAAACAAGTCCTCCACTCAGAATGGTTGTACAAGGGATTGTTGGCACTGGAAAAATATTCTTCATTCGTTGCATAAGAGAATCCCTTTCCTTGAACAAGAAATTCAGTCAATCCCCACTATTGCTACTTGCCCATACCAATGTCACATCATTCAACATCCAAGCATCTATTATCCATTCATTCCTCCATATTCCTATAAAAAATTTCATGCCTTTGGAAGGAAATTCACTTTCAAACCTCGAAGAGGAACTTCACCATATCCACTACATTCTCATTGATGAAATGAGCTTCCTAGGCCGAACACTTTTAACCCATATTGATGAACGTCTCCGTGAAGCATTCCCTAACCATAAAAAAATCTCTTTCGGTGGTTGCTCAATTATTATTGTTGGAGACCTTTCCCAATTACCACCAGTTATGGAAATTCAATTGTATGTAGGCTCTTCCCATGGTATTGCACTTTGGCGCAACTTCAACACAATTGTAACACTTTCAACTGTTTTTCGCGAGCAAGGAAATGACCCATCATGGGTCACCTTTAGGAACCTTTTTAACAACATCAGAAATGCATCAACTACTATAGAGGTTTGGAAGCTTCTCATGTCCATGACAGACTCCTTCCTTTCTAAGAATGAGTTATCTACTTTCAAAGGTTCCATGCACTTATTTGCAACCAACCAACTAGCTTCGCTTCATAATCTACACATGTTGAAGTCTTTGCAAATTCCAATAGCACTCTCTATTGTTGAGCACGTAAACAATCGTGTTACTTCTCAAGTTGAACATGAGCAACTGGAGTGTGCAGTGTTTCTTTTCCCTGGGCAACGAGTAATGTTAACATCAAACTTGTGGGTTTTAGCAGGCCTAGATAATGGATCACTCGAACAGGTGGTTGATATTTTCTACAAATAAAACCATCATCCTCCACAACTTCCATCATTTGTTGTTGTTAACTTCCAAAAGTACATTGGTCCTCCATGGGATACCAACAATCCTACTTTTCTACCAATTCCACCTATACAAAGTGGGGGTCATACTCAAATCCCACTTAAAATGGCATGGGCATTGACAATACATAAATCTCAAGGCATGACATTCCCAAAGGCTACAATAGACATTGGTACAATGGAGCATCAAGGTTTGACCTTCACTGCACTTTCCAGAGTCCCTTCCCTTAAGGATCTTCACATCTCCCCAACATTTTCCTATGATCGATACAAACATATGCATGGTAATCCACATGCCAAGGTAAGGACAAATGCAAATACATTGCTACAATCAATGAAGCTCCCTTAACTACGTTCTATATGTAGGTACTTCTCCTTTTCCTCTATTTCATTATTCCTTAACTTCCTTTCAAGCTCTCTTTGAATTCTCCATCCTCCCTAACTACTTTTCTACTTTTCACGTGCAGGATCTAATCCTCAACAAACAACAAATTGTTGGTTGTAAACTACATCTCTTTGTTCTATTTTTCATTGACAGATATGTAATCACATTTTACTATCTGATTTTTACATTTACTTGATACACATTTCAAAATTATGCTATTGCATCTACTTGTTTCACTTTAAATTACGACGTTCTTTGATTGCACCCCAAGGTGCAATTTCTAGTTTTAACCTTATTGAACTTAGCTACTTCACCGATGACATATTCACATTTACATAGCCTTTACTCTTCTTACTATATTTATAATCCATATTGTATCCAAAATAGATTGACCTGCATTTAACCCAACTAGATATTTCATTTGAGTGCCTTTTTTATTATATTTATAATGGCAAACTTTGAAAAGCCTCTTAAATAATTAGAATAGAACTGGGAGACAAAACCTGCATTGGACTTGTTGTGATGTAAACACCTTTAGCATGATCTTAGGGATCTTTTCCAAAATATGGTTGTAGGTATTGAATTCATCAATTTACCTTACCAGCAGAAAACGACCAAATGATTTGAATGAATGAAGTGATATCAGAAAACAATTACAATATCACCACCTATGAATGGAAACGATCGGCACAAATTGACAAGAGACCAAAGGTGGTATACGGTGGAAATGGACCTTTATAAGAAAGCTCATTTTGAAGGAGAGACTCAGAGTGATTGAAATTCATATGGATCCATGGAGTCAAAGTCCATGCCAACTATCACAATTTAAAAGACATGACTGGATTGAAGCCTTCATGTGAAGCGGTATAATCATCATAAAAACTACCATAAAAACTGGTTAAATCTACAATCCCGGAATTGAGAAAGGGAGAATATTTCAGGAGCAAACAAAATTATTGCGCTACATGCATTGGAACCGTAATACTAACTAATTCACAATCACATCAAACGTGCTTCTTGAAGCTGATAGTTGTAACTTGTATATGAAGCAATATGCGCCATTCTAAAGGAGTAGAAACAATTTTACCATTATTCATTTAAAATTTCTTCATTAAATTAATGACATATATGGGTTGTATTATTTTTCTCTTCAATACAGTTCATATTTAAAGCAAGAGCAGATGTTAGGCAGCAAGTCCTTGCCAGCTTGCTAACTTCACAAATAGCTTATAAATTATTTTTGGAACCTTCCAACGAAAGACTAACAACGGATTTTCTAGGTAAGTTCATGTATACCCATACATGTTATATATGAATAGTGATTTTACATAATAAATTATATATGAATAGTCAAAACAAAATACCCTAATCTTGCATAGTGCTATATATGGTTCGAGAATGACTTAAAAGTGAAATATTTCGAGCTACAGGACACTGCCAGGCATATCTTATATCGAGGCTGTTTAAACTCCCAACTCATTATCTTATTCCAAATCAACTTTTTAAACCACTATCTTGTGTCAGTGAACGAACATTACACAATCCTACACCTTCATCGTGGCCAATGCATATGCAGATTGCACCGCCACGGGCCTCCCTCACCGCCATACACCAACGTATGTAGAATCGACCAGCACTCCTCACCCACTATCTTCTGAAACCAATCCAATCCATCACGTCCACTTTAGAATCTAAGAAAATCAAACAAACCACGATTTAACAAAAGGCATGTGAAATATCTCATCCATACTCTAAAATATAGACCTTTGTATATCATTACACTTGGTGGCCACAAATAGCAGTCATTACTTTTAAGCTGTCGGATGCATTTTTCTCCTCTTCTCGGGAATTTTTGGGAGATATGCTGGTGCTTATATTGAAGAGAAGTAATAACAATAATGCAGGTAGTCACTCTACGCGTACTAACCTGCTAAGCATTTTTTCGGAAGATGGAACTCTCGCAACTAGCAGCCCCAAGTCCATAGAATGAACTGTATTGCTGCCTTAATATCACTGCATTTTTCAGATTAACATGTATATTCTCAAATCATGATGGCACTCAATGAAACTGGGTTAGGTTATGTAGTATCAAATACTAAGTGAAAGGGCTTGGAATAGTGCAAAAGTATCCAAATATAATGGATGTGAAAGTATAGAGTTGGATAAAGAGAATAAATGGCATTGTTTAGAGTATGAAACCCAAGTCAAAATGCTTCATAACTAGACAATTCATAAACATAAATTCGAAATAGAAGGATAGGTAGTTTAAAATCCCATGTCAGAACAAAAGTATACCATGAGTAGAGCGTTCACCATAAGCACAAAATTAAGCAAGCACAGAAATGTGGTTGCATCAACTTGGTTCGACCTGAATACCATTTAAAGTGAGACGTTGCTCGGTAAGATTAATTCATGGATGCCCAGAGATGCAACAACGATAATTTAAAGGTAGTGTATTCTTTTATCATTGTGTGAAAGAAAATAATTTGATTTTTATCTAGAACAATAATTGGCAATTGTTGAAGGGACACTAGAATATTAATGATTAATGCAGTCTCCCTCTCTCATGGGTAACATAATTCAGAACTATATTGGAAATAAAAATAGTGCATCTTTCATTCTTCATAAGAAAATGAGGAGTTTTGCTTTCTTCATTGTGAAATTCATATTGCATATTTTGGGATTTCATTAGATGTTTTGTCAATTTTAATTTCATATTATTCCTTAACTAAATTCTAGATCCCACAGTAAAACAAAACAACATAGATACATCTTATCCAGGGATTTTTTAAGGCACCAAAGGATCTTCACCTAGTTTTTCTTGATCCCTTGGTTTTTTCTTATGCTAGTATCATGAAAATCCAAGATCAAAATGAATATAAGAGTAAGTTAGACAGATCACGACAACCAACATCCAAGATCAAAATGAATACAAGAATAAGTTAGACAGATCAAGACAACCAACCTGCATTGCACGCCAATAATAGGGTAGGAATGAAATAACATAATCCATCTTCTTGTATGACTTATTGTGATTGCAAGCAGCATAATCGTGTGTTGCAAAACTTCTTGCCAGGTAATAACATGCTATAGTCTACAAACATTTAAGCAAGTTAGTCCATTTTGTTAAATAGAAACAAAGGCTAGAAATTGTGAATTGTGAAGCGAAAAATTACCTTACTGGTTAGTTGATCGGCCATGAAAAAGTCTTTCTATCACCCCTGCAAAGAGTAGTCAGTGTCAATCAAGCTATGAAGATTTTTCATTTGTTTTAGCAAATAACAAATTGAAATCAGTCGAGAGAATGTAAAATTCATTAGGTGTGAGAATTACTTTATAATATGGAAAGAGTATAATGTTTATTATGACTTTAAGGAAGAAAAAATGACTTGATCTATAGACAATTTCAAATGGGCAGAAGAGCACAACAGTGAATACCTGCCAGTTTGCCATAAAAAATTATGTCAGGGGATTTCAAAAATATTTGATTTCACATGATTATATTTTTTCAGCCGTATCTGAGTACAGAAATCACATCTATCTCATTTGCAATAATTGCTTTCATCTGTAATGTTAGATGAGCCACCATACCGTCGAGTACTAGTGCCATAAAAGTGGAGCTGATCAAGAACACATCTCGATATGTAAGCTTTGTGGTTGGCGAAAATTCAAATATGAAGTTGTAGTTGATTCTTGTACTCCTCCACATGAAGATATTGCAGCCATACACGAATATATGTAGATTTAATAATGCTAGCATGTTGTATACACAGGTAAATATTTTCTCTCGTTAGATAACGATAGAGTATTCATCATGATATCATAAAACAATGCATAAAACAGCCCGGTGGGATGAGCTTTGTTTTAACGTATATGGACTTTGTGTTGTTGTAAACCTTGCTCTCATGCTCCACCTTTGTGGATGAACTGTTTAGGCATCTACTCGGCCAGCAGCTAAAGAACCAGGCAAGCATATAAGGAACCTTTTATCTCTTGGTCCATCACTTAACAGGGCTTCATAATCTGTTTGTTGTACTGCTTAGCTTCCAACAATATGATCCCTCCTCTCCTCAATATTCTGAATCACTAAAGCGGATGGGGCTGGAGGAAATATTCTTGAAAGCGTAATGAGGATTGAAAGCCAACATAAAGGCAGAATGTGTACAACGGGATTGAACATGAGTAAGTGTATGAAGTATTTTAACCAAATTTTATTACAATGCAAACTTAGGAGTACCTCGGGAAAAGGCCAAATAAGGCTTCAAATTGGTTCATTGGCCATAATAGAATATCCATTAAAAAAATTTGGTTATAATGTTATGAAAAGTGTGCCAAACTAATAGTATTTGATGAAAATGATTTCTATAGTCCCGGTTGTTGTTGCTATTATTGGGCAGGGACTAATAAGTACATTATAGATTACAAGAAAGCTATAACTTGCATATTTCCTCTCTTTAATTAAGTTTGTATGTATGTTTTAACTTTTAGTTTCCAATCAAAAAGAGTTTTTGTTTATATTTATGTGGCTGTTGTTTATATTTATGTGTGGATGCCAAATTTCCAATTGTTCTTTGTTCTATTTTTATTCTTTCCAACTTGCATATTTTCTTTTTCTTTTAATTAAGATTGTATTTATGTTTTATGGCTTTTCACAGATTGATGTTTCTATGAGGCTACCTCCGTTGCATATATCCCTTGGTGGGTTGGCCCACTTGGGGTTTAACCCCTGTTGGATATTTGAGCTCAAATCTTAATTCATTAAATTTTACGCTCAATCGATAAGGTGTAGCACAAGACTTACAGTTATCCATCTTGAATCATTTCAAAATATTCAAAGCATGTTTTGGTTGAGAAATAAAGATACCATCATCCATTTGCAAAATTTGAATGCCCGAAAGAAATGCAACAAACCAAGATCAATCATTTCAAAGCTATCTGCAAATTGTTTCTTCAAACCTAAACTTGGACTAACATCATTTCCTGTTATGAATAAATCATCAACATAAAATTCCAAATCAATATATCACCATGAACATGTAATACATAAATTTGGTGATCATATTCACAACATTTGAAGCCAAGACTGATAAAGAAATCATCAATATTTTCATACCAAGCATGAGGTTCATGTTTCAAACCATACAATGACTTTTTTAGTCGATAAACAAGACTAGGATCCATCACAAAAGGCATTTTAAACATCCATTTGATGAAGTTACCATTTGAAACAAGTATCAAGGGAAAGAATCAATCAAATAGAGTTCATCTTTGCAATAGGAGCAAAGGTTTCAATGTAATCGATGCCTTCTTGCTAACAGAATCCCTTATCTACCAGTCGATCCTTGTGATGTTCAATATCACAATTGGAAGTAAACTTGGTATTTAAACCCATTGACACTTAACAACATTCTTTCCTTGTGGTTGAGAAACTTTCTTCAAAGAATAAATTTCAGTAGCCATAACATTTTCCCATTTAGGCACTCCCTAAGCATCAACATAAGTGTCAAGATCATAGGTTTCAAGAACACGTGATCAATGTGACACTAACATGTTATTTCTGATTGTAGGTATGCCAACCAATATTAGCATCTCCAACATCAGGTCCAACAACTTCAATTGTCTTAGCAACCCACCGAGACAAACAAGTCAACGATGATTTAGGTCAATGATTGCTAGTCAAATGAGCAAGTGTGTTGACTTTCTAAGTCAATGTAGATTGACTATCGGTCAACTTAGGAGTAGAATTTGTCAGTCTAGTCGAAGCTTCAAAGGAAGGTACAGTCAATCCAAATTCTTCAAAAACATCAAACGGATCATTGTGTAATAGACCGAAAGAGTTCAATAACTTAATACTTGAAATCTTCTCATCAAATATTACATTCATGCTCAAAATGATTTGTTGTTTGATAGGATAAAATGGTTGATAGGATTTTGATTCATTAGAATAGCCCACCATAATGCAAGCATGACTATTTGTATCTAATTTATTCCTATAGTTATCACTGATATGCACCCAAGCAACACATCCAAAGGTTTTAAGGTGACCGAAAGAGGGTTTGCTTCTGTTCTGATTCTCAACTGGAGTCATGTTGTTGATAGATCTAGTCGAAACAAGGTTCAGGAGATAGGTTGAACAATAAAAAAAATCTGCCCAAAATTTAGCTGAAAGGTCTTTGGTCTGCAATAGCCACTAGGCCATTTCTACCAAAGTCTAATTCTTTCACTCCGTGACTACATTATGTTGAGGGGCGTGAGGAACAAATCTCTTCCAAGCAGTGCCATTTTGCAAGAGATATTCTTCAAACTATTGACTCATATATTCGCCACCATTGTCTGATCTCAAGCATTTGATAGGTCGGTCACATTCCTTTTCATCCAATGTTCTAAATTCCTTGAGTCTTTCAAAGACATGACTCTTATTATTCAAGAAATATACCGAAGAAAATCTAGAGTAATCATCAATAAAGGTCAAAATATACTTTGCACCGGATAATGAAGGTTTTCTCATGCAAAAGAGATCATTGTGAACAATTTCTAGTTAGTCTTGTGCTCACCATGATTTCCCATAATCAAAGGGTACTTGATGATGCTTTCCAAGCATAAATCCTCTACAAACTCTTCTAGGTGGAACAATATTTGGGAGACCAATAACCATATTATTTTTTACAATCATCTTCAAACTTTGAAAGTTCAAATGTCCAAGTGGTTCATTCCAAATTCAACTTATGTCATCAGTTTGATTAATGAGTGCAGCAGTCAGTTCGGTCAATCAGACACGTAAAAGGCCTTGGATGCTCTTTAGAGATCTTGCTGGGCAAGACACTCTTTTAAGGTTTTGTGACAGTCACATGTAAAAGATCCTAGGAGATTCGATAGGTTGAGTCACGTGCTCATAAAAGGCCTGGGATGCTCTTTCGAGGTTTTGTTGACGCACGTAATAAGTCTTGAGGATTCCACAGTATGGCCAGTGATGATGATGACCTCCAGGTGGTGGGCCTACATCCAGTATGAAAAAGGACTGGCTCTGTAGAACTTCCTATGACGAGCAGATTCAGAGATTGATTGAGATAGTAGCAGCCGTGACGATGATGATGATTCGATCCAGTGACGATGATACAAAAAAGAAGACTTGTGCTAGCAGATCTGTGTCGAGAAATACCTTCCTAGTTAAGAGGGAGTGTTGATGTATATGTAACTTCGGAATGTATTTCATCTATGTATTATTCTACACCTATATAGATGTATTATTCCTCTATACGGAAGTGTCATCATTTGTATTGACAAGTGTCGTAACTTGCTGTGATGGGTTATTAGACCACCTAGTGAGGGGTCGGCCCGGATTAATGTAACCAAGGGTTATTAGACTAAGTTAGACAAGTCGGCCCCACTAGTTTATTAGGCAGCTCAGGACAAGTATAAATAGAGAGCGGGATCTCTCTATTTGATCATCTCATTATTCACTTGTACATCACTCGGAAAGTAGCGCACTACTTGAGGAGGAGGAGTAGCTGCTAGTAGAAGACTATCTCTTGTATTTTGGTTGTATCATTGCTCTTTCTATCTCTCAGGAAGTTGTGGGGTTTTTCACCTTTATGGTTTTCCCCAGTGAAACTCTGTGTGTCTATTGTCTCATGTGTTTGCTTGGTGTGATTGATGTGCATTGTTATACTTGATATGCTGTACATGTTATTATCTCAGTAAAGATCCTAGAGTATATTGAATTAATGCTCAAAAATTAACATGGTATCAAAGCTAACCTGAGAAGAATACATTGTGCAGTGGCAGAAACTAGGGTTTCTTGTTTATTTAGTTTCTCTCCACATATTTTGGAAAATCAGCAAGGTAGATTGACTCTACTCATCAAGGAGAATCTTTCTGTCCAATCGGAATTCAATTCTGAGCACTTTCAGTTTTGGCCCTAAAAATTAGGGATTCCACAAAAATAGGAATTTCTGAAATCTGAAGACATAGCTGGAAGCTCCTTGGAAAAATCAAATTTTAGAGCTTTGGATCGAGATTTTTGGTTGGTGAAGCTTTGGGAAACTCAAACCCTAATTCAGGGTCCTCCCTAGTGAATCTGGGAGATTGAGAAACAATTCTGAAGGGTGAAAATCTACAATTTTCAAATTTTGATCATACCAGGCTGATTAGCTCATCAAGGTGCATCTTTCTATCCTTTTAGAATTTTGAAATTCACATTTTGAATTTTTAGGGTTTCTCTAACAAACCCTAATTCGGGACGAGATCCAGTTTTCAGCAAATCAAGTGGTAAGAACCAAATCTTTTTCTATTTCCATTTTAAGTACTCTTTAAGATGTCTCACCACACCAAGCTTGAAGATAAGCTTGGAGGGGTTGATAACTTCTGAGCATGGAAGTATAGGATTGGGTTAATCCTGGAAGAAAATGAGTTGGACTCTTACATAAGCTCTGAGGTCCCTGTCCCAGAGGGAGAAGAGGCTAAAGCCCTTCACAAGAAGAACTTGATCAAGGCAAAGAGGATCATTGTTGATTCTATCAAGGACCATCTCATCCCACATGTGTCATCTCTGAAGACAACCAAAGAGATGATTGATTCCCTGACCAAGCTATTTGAAGGGAAGAACATAAATCAGAAGATGACCCTGCGAAACCAATTGAAAGGGGTAAAGCTTCAGAATGGAGAGACCATTCAATCTTATTTTTCTAAAGTCTCTCAGATCAAGGAACAACTCGAAGCTTTGGATCAAATTGTGGACAATGGTGAAGCTGTCATGACCACACTGAATGGCCTACCTAGGTCATGGGATTCCTTTATCCAAGGAATTTGTGCAAGAAAGAAGTTGGTCTCCTTCAGTAGACTATGGGAGGAATGCTTTCAAGAAGAAGCAAAGCTTGTGGACCGAGAAGAAAAGATGGGGAATGAAGATCAAGCTCTCAACGCTCACACCAAAAGAAGCAAGCCCAAGAAGGAGTACTCTCATCACAAGAAACCTTTTCATAACCATCAAAAGGGTAAGAAGGATCTAAGATGTTTCACATGTAATGAAAAGGGACACTTTGCTGCAGATTGTACCAAGAACAAAAAGGGCTTCAACAATAACAAGAAGAAGGGAAACAAGAAAATATATCATGCTCATGTTGCTGAGGATGATGAACCTCCAAAGAAGAAGGCTAGAGCAGAAAGTGATGACTCATCTAGTGAAGATGAATATGTTCTAATCTCATCCCTCAAGGGTACTATTTCTCATGGATGTAATGATTGGTTAATTGACAGTGAGGCTTCTAAACACATGACTGGGTTTAAAGAATCTTTTGTAAATCTATCTGAACATGAATCATCCCATAAGGTGAAACTTGGCAATGATTATCAATATCCTATCAAAGGGAGTGGTGAAGCTTCCTACAACCTAAACTCTGGAAAGTCCTTGAAGATGAAAGATGTGTTATTTGTACCTGGGCTCAAGAAGAACCTACTCTCCATCTCTGCATTAGATGCAAAAGGCATGAGGGTTGCATTTGTAGATGGCCAAGTCCTAATGTGGCCAAAGGGTAAAACTATTGATGATGCAATGGTGATTGGAGAGCAAGAGGGAGGATTGTACAAATTGAAGGGACAACCTGAACATGCCATGCTACATGAATCCATGGAGCCACGTGAACTTTGGCATCGAAGGCTTGCACATGTGCACTATAGAGCACTACCAATTGCAAGTAAAGTTGTAGAAGGTCTTCGTGAAATAAAGTAAAAGCATGAAGGTGTTTGCAAAGGATGTGCAAATGGAAAGAACATTAAGAAGGAATTTCCAAGCAGTGAAAGCAAAGCAAAAGGAATCTTGGAAATTATCCACTCTGATGTATGCGGTCCGATGTCATCCATTTCTTTAAGTGGGTATGATACTATGTCTCTTTCATTGATGATTTCTCTAGGAATACTTGGGTCTACTTATTGAAGAACAAAGATGACATGTTTGATAAGTTCAAGGAATTCAAAACCTTGATGGAAAATCAAACTGACAAGAAGATCAAGACATTCAGATCCGATAATGTCAGAGAATTCACTTCAGGTGATTTCAAGAAACTATGTAGTGATTTAGGGATTAAGAGGGAGTTGACTACTCCCTAAAATCCACAACAGAATGGAGTTGCAAAAAGGAAAAATAGAACGATCATGGAGGCAGCTCAGGCAATGCTGCATGAACAGGATCTACCTATGCATCTATGGGCAGAAGCAGCGAGGACAGCTGTATATGTGTAGAATATAACACCTCACAAGAAATTGGACAACAAGACACCAGAAGAAGTCTTGACTGGTAAGAAACCTGAGGTCAACCATCTCAGGATATTTAGTTGTCCAGTATACACACATGTTCCAAAGGAAAAGAGAACAAAGCTAGATCCTTCAGGAAAGAAGGGTATCTTTGTGGGGTACAGTGAAAGCTCGAAGGCTTATAGAATATACTTTCTAGGGTTCAAGAAGATTGATGTCAGCAGGGATGTAACATTTGATGAAGACTCAGCTTTCATCAAGTCAAGGAAGGTACCTATTGAAGATCATGAAGAACCAAAGGAAACCAGATTTCAAGATACCACCATGACTGAAGCAATTCTAGAAGTAGATCGAGAAATTGAAGATCGACAAGAACCTGTAGATCCACCCCATGAGAAGGACTCTCACAAGAGGAAACCTGCATGGGCTAGAGAGCTCATTCAAGATGCAGAAAGGTATGGCATTTCAGAAGAAGAACACAGAGCAAGGAAGAGAACTAGATCTCACACCAGTTATGTTGCCTTACTCTGTGATATTATGAACAAAGAACCTTCCAATTATGAAGAAGCAGCGGAAAAGAAATAATGGAAGGATACCATGGTCTAGGAGTATCAATCAACCATGAAAAATGATGTTTGGGATGTAGTCCCAAGACCTGAAGGAAAGTCAGTTGTGACTTCCAAGTGGATCTACAAGATCAAGCTTGATACAGATGGCAGCATAGAGAAATACAAAGCAAGATTTCTAGCTCGTGGATTCTCCCAAAAAGAGGGGATAGACTATGAAGAAACTTTTGCTCCTGTAGCTAGGTACACTTTCATCAGATCAGTACTTGCTCTGGCTGTAGTCATGAAATGGAAGATACACCAGACGGATGTCAAGACAGCTTTCTTGAATGGTGTAGTCGAAGAGGAGGTGTATGTTGAGTAGCCACTTGGTTTTGAGACACATGACATGTGTAGGTTGAAGAAATCCTTGTATGGCTTGAAGCAAGATCGTAGGACTTGGTATGGCAAGATGGACAACTTTCTATCCAGTTTGGGCTTTACCAAAAGTAAAGCAGATTCCAACCTTTACTACAAGGTTGAGGAAGGCAATCCAGTGATACTACTTTTGTAAATGGAAGACCTGCTTATTATAGGAGAGGATAGTTTGATTGCTGATACCAAGAGGAAGCTTGCTTCCGAGTTTGAGATGAAGGTCTTGGGGATGATGCACTATTTTCTAGGCATGGAGGTGTGGCAGAGTGCAGATGGGATCTTCCTTGAACAAGTGAAGTATGCAGTAGAGATCCTGAAGAGGTTTGGGATGATGGACTGCAAAGCAATGGCCACACGTATGGCATCGAACCTGAAGCTTCTGTGTGATGCTTCATCTGATCCAGTTGATGCCATGATGTATCGTCAGATGATTGGATCCTTGATGTACCTGACGAACACCAGACCAGATATTTGCTTTGCGGTGAACACATTGAGCGAGTTCGTGACGGATCCCAGAGGTTTTCACCTGATTGTTGTAAAGCATATTCTGAGGTACCTGAAGGGTACAGTTGATTATGGGCTCAAGTATGATGCGAATCAAAAGTTTAACCTACAGGGTTATGTTGATTCAGATTGGGCAGGCAGTGCTGCAGACAGGAAGAGCACATCTGGGTGCTGCTTCAGTGTGGGATCAGGTGTGATCTCTTGTTTTAGCAGGAAGCAGTCCTACGTAGCACTAAGTACAGCCGAAGCAGAGTATGTTGCAGCTTGTTTAGCCAATTGTGAGGTAGTATGGGTCCGAAAGCTACTGTCTGAGTTATTTGATCTCCCGTTGGAAGCTACTGGTATCTTTTGTGACAACCAAAGTTGTGTGAAGCTGTCTGAGAACCTGGTGTTCCATGACAGGTCGAAGCACATTGAGATCAAATATCACTATATCAGGGATATGGTGCAGAGAGGAGTAGTGAATCTCCTGTATGTTGTGAGGGATGAGCAGATTGTAGATGTGCTGACGAAACCACTAGCCAGAGTGAAATTCAAGTACTTCAGAGAGAGGCTTGGTGTTCTTCAGATTGACGACACTTTGAGGAAGAAGTGATGGACACATTTGTAGGAGCCATTCCAAGCATGGTGAGAGGAGGATCCTTCACATGGATATGGATGTAAGCGCTGGATGATGAGCATCAAGACGATGCTCTAGTTACTGCTATGTATATGCATCATGTTGGATGCTTGTTATGATCAGTTGGATCATGTATATGTATATGCATCATGTTGGATGCTTGTTATGATCAGTTGGATCATGTATATGTATATGCATAATGTTAGATGATTGTTATGTATATGTATATGCATCATGTTGGATGCTTGTGATGATCAGTTGGATCATGTATTTGTATATGTATTAGGTGGATACATTATATGATCAGGTAGATCATGGATGATGATATGTATCAGGTATGCATCAGGTGGATGCATTGTATGATCAGGATTGTCATGGTTGATGAGCTTCAGGATGTTGCTTTAGATGATATGTATCAGATATGCATCAGGTGGATGCATTGTATGATCAGGATGATCATGGAGGACGAGCTTCAGGATGTTGCTCCAGATGATATGCATCAGGATGATGCTACGATGATGATCAGGTTGATCATGTGATGATGTACATCAAGATGATGTATGGTGAGTATCAGGTTGATACTTCGTGGTCGTGGACAGGTTGTGAAAGGGTAGCATGTAACACATCCTGGAGATATGGACAGGCTGTGCTAGTCACGTAAAAGGCCTCAGATGCTCTTTAGAGATCTTGCTTGGAAAGACACTCTTTTAAGGTTTTTCTAGACCACATGTAATCTGTCTTGGAGATCTGGATAGGTTGTGCTAGTCACGTAAAAGGCCTCAAATGCTCTTCAGAGATCTTTCTTGGCAAGACACTCTTTTAAGGTTTTGTGGGGACCACATGTATTAAGTCCTGGAGATCTGGACAGGTTGTGCTAGTCACATAAAAGGCCTCAGATGCTCTTTAGAGATATTGCTTGGCAAGACACTCTTTTAAGGTTTTGTGGTAGGGGTCACATGTAATAAGTCCTAGAGATCCGGACAGGTTGTGCTAGACACGTAAAAGGCCTCGGATGCTCTTTAGAGATCTTGCTACGTAAGACACTCTTTTAAGGTTTTGTGACAGTCACATGTAAAAGATCCCGGGAGATCCGATAGGTTGAGCTGTGTGCTCGTAAAAGGAATGGGATTCTCTTTCGAGGTTTTGTTGATGCACGTAATAAGTCCTGAGGATTCCACAGTATGGCCAGTGATGATGAAGACCTGCAGGTGGTGGGCCTACATCCAGTATGAAAAAGGACTGGCTCTGTAGAACTTCCTATGATGAGTAGATTCAGAGATTGATTGAGATAGTAGCAGCTGTGACGTTGATGATGATCCAGAAAAGAATACTTGTGCTAGCAGATCTGTGTCGAGAAATACCTTCCTAGTTAAGAGGGAGTGTTGATGTATATGTAACTTTGGAATGTATTTCATCTATGTATTATTGTACACCTATAGAGATGTATTATTCCTCTATACGAAAGTGTCGTCATTTGTATTGACAAGTGTCGCAAGTGTCGTAACTTGCTGTGATGGGTTATTAGACCACCTAGTGAAAGGTCGACCCGGATTAATGTAGCCAGGGGTTATTAGACTGAGTTAGACAATTCAGCCCCACTGGTTTATTAGGTAGCTCAGGACACGTATAAATAGAGAGCAAGATCTCTCTATTTGATCATCTCATTATTCACTTGTACATCACTCGGAAAGTGGCACACTAGTTTAGGAGGAGGAGTAGCTGCTAGTAGAAGACTATCTCTTGTACTTTGGTTGTATCATTGCTCTTTCTATCTCTGAGGAAGTTGTGGGGTTTTTCACCTTTATGGTTTTTCCCAGTGAAACTCTGTGTGTCTATTGTCTCATGTGATTGCTTGGTGTGATTGATGCGCATTGTTATACTTGATATGTTGTACATGTTATTATCTCAGTAAAGATCCTAGAGTATATTGAATTAATGCTCAAAAATTAACATGGTATCAGAGCTAACCTGAGAAGAAGACATTGTGCAGTGGCGAAAACTAGGGTCTCTTGTTTATTTGGTTTCTCTCCACATATTTTGGAAAAAAAGCAAGGTAGATTGACTCTACTCATCAAGGAGAATCTTTCTGTCCAATCAGAGTTCAATTCTGAGCACTTTCAGTTCTGGCCCTAAAAATTAGGGTTTCCACAAAAATAGGAATTTCTGAAATCTAAAGACATAAATGGAAGCTCCTTGGAAAAAACAAAATTTAGAGCTTTGGATCGAGATTTTTGGTTGGTGAAGCTTCGGGAAACTCAAACCGTAATTCAGGGTCCTCCCTAGTGAATCCAAGATATTGAGAAACAATTATGAAGGGTGAAACTCTGCAGTTTTCAAATTCTGAGCATACCAGGATGATCATCTCATCAATGTGCATCTTTCTATCCTTTCAGAATTTTGAAATTCACATTTTGAATTTTTAGGGTTTCTCTAACAAACCCTAATCTGGGACCAGATCCATTTTTCAGCAAATCAAGTGGTAAGACCCAAATCTTTTTCTATTTCCATTTGAAGTACTCTTTAAGATGTCTCACCACACCAAGCTTGAAGATAAGCTTGGAGGGGATGATAACTTCTGATCATGGAAGTATAGGATTGGGTTAATCTTGGAAGAAAATGAGTTGAACTCTTACATAAGCCCTGAGGTCCCTATCCTAGAGGGAGAAGAGGCTAAAGCCCTTCACAAGAAAAGCTTGGTCAAGGAAAAGAGGATCATTGTTGATTCTATCAAGGATGATCTCATCCCACATGTGTAATCTCTGAAGACACCCAAAGAGATGTTTGATTCCCTGACCAAGCTATTTGAAGGGAAGAACATAAATCGAAAGATGACCCTATGGAACCAATTGAAAGGGGTAAAGCTTCAGAATGGAGAGACCATTCAATCTTATTTTTCTAAAGTTTCTTAGATCAAGGAACAACTCGAAGCTGTGGATGAAATTATGGACAATGGTGAAGTTGTCATGACCACACTAAATGGCCTACCTAGGTCATGGGATTCCTTTATCCAAGGAATCTGTGCAAGAAAGAATTTGGTCTCCTTCAGTAGAATATGGGAGGAATGCTCTCAAGAAGAAGCAAGGCTTGTGGCCCAAGAAGAAAAAGATGGGAATGAAGATCAAGCTCTCGCAGCTCACACCAAAAGAAGCAAGCCCAAGAACGAGTACTCTCATCACAAGAAACCTTTTCATAACCATCAAAAGGGTAAGAAGGATCTAAGATGTTTCACATGTAATGAAAAGGGACACTTTGCTGCAGATTGTCCCAAGAACAAAAAGGGCTTCAACAATAACAAGAAGAAGGGAAACAAGAAAATATATCATGCTCATGTTGTTGAGGATGATGAACCTCCCAAGAAGAAGGCTAGAGCAGAAAGTGATGACTCATCTAGTGAAGATGAATATGTTCTAATCTGATCCCTCACGGGTACTATCTCTCATGGATGTAATGATTGGTTAATTGACAATGGGGCTTCTAAACACATGACTGGGTTTAAAGAATCTTTTGTAAATCTATCCGAACATGAATCACCCCATAAGGTGAAACTTGGGGATGATTATCAATATCCTATCAAAGGGAGTGGTGAAGCCTCCTACAACCTGGACTCTGGAAAGTCCTTGAAGATGAAAGATGTGTTATTTGTACCTGGGATCGAGAAGAACCTACTCTCCATCTCTGCATTAGATGCAAAAGGCATGAGGGTTGCATTTGTAGATGGCCAAGTCCTAATGTGGCCAAAGGGTAAAACTATTGATGATGCAATGGTGATTGGAGAGCAAGAGGGAGGATTGTACAAATTGAAGGGACAACCTGAACATGTCATGCTACATGAATCCATGGAGCCAAGTGAACTTTGGCATCGAAGGCTTGCACATGTGCACTATAGAGCACTACCAATTGCAAGTAAAGTTGTAGAAGGTCTTCGTGAAATCAAGTAAAAGCATGAAGGTGTTTGCAAAGGATGTGCAAAAGGAAAGAACATTAAGAAGGCATTTCCAAGCAGTGAAAGCAAAGCAAAAGGAATCTTGGAAATTATCCACTCTGATGTATGCGGTCCGATCTCATCCAGTTCTCTGAGTGGGTATGATACTATGTCTCTTTCATTGATGATTTCTCTAGGAAGACTCGGGTCTACTTCTTGAAGAACAAATATGATGTGTTTGATAAGTTCAAGGAATTCAAAACCTTGATGGAAAATCAAACTGACAAGAAGATCAAGACATTCAAATCCGACAATGGCGGAGAATTCACTTCAGGTGATTTCAAGAAACTATACAGTGATTCAGGGATTAAGAGGGAGTTCACTGCTCCCTACAATCCACAACACAATGGAGTTGCAGAAAGGAAAAATAGAATAATCATGGAGGAAGCTCGGGCAATGCTGCATGACCAGGATCTACCTATGTATCTATGAGGAGAAGCAGCTAGGACAAATGTATATGTGCAGAACAGAACACCTCACAATAAATTGGACAACAAGACAATAGAAGAAGTCTTCACTGGTAAGAAGCCTGAGGTCAACCATCTCAAGATATTTGGTTGTCCAGTATACACACATGTTCCAGAGGAAAAGAGAACAAAGCTATATCCTTCAGGAAAGAAGGGTATCTTTGTGGGGTACAGTGAAAGCTCGAAGGCTTACAGAATATACTTTCCAGGGTTCAAGAAGATTGATGTCAGTAGGGATGTAACATTCGATGAAGACTTAGCTTTCATCAAGTCAAGGAAGGCACCTGTTGAAGATCATGAAGAACCAAAGGAAACCGGATATCAAGATACCACCATGACTGAACCAATTCCAGAAGCAGATTGAGAAATTGAAGATCCACAAGAACCTATACATCCACCCCTTGAGAAGGACTCTCACAAGAGGAAACCCGCATGGGATAGAGAGCTCATTCAAGATATAGAAAGGTATGACATTTCAGAAGAAGAACACAGAGCAAGGAAGAGAACTAGATCTCATACCAGTTATGTTGCCTTACTCTGTGATATTATGAACAAAGAACCTTCCAATTATGAAGAAGCAGAGGAAAAGAAAGAATGGAAGGATGCCATGGTCGAGGAGTATTATTCGATCATGAAGAATGATGTTTGGGATGTAGTCCCAAGACCTGAAGGAATGTCAGTTGTGACTTCCAAGTGGATCTACAAGATCAAGCATGCTGCAGATGGCAGTATAGAAAAATACAAAGCAAGATTTGTAGCTCGTGGATTCTCCCAAAAAGAGGGGACAGACTATGAAGAAACTTTTGCTCCTGTAGCTAGGTACACTTCCATCAGATCAGTACTTTCTCTGGCCACAGTGATGAAATGGAAGATACACCAGATGGATGTCAAGACAACTTTCTTGAATGGTGTAGTCGAAGAGGAAGTGTATGTTGAGCAGCCACTTGGTTTTGAGACACATGACATGTGCAGGTTGAAGAAATCCTTGTATGGCTTGAAGCAAGCTCCTAGGACTTGGTATGGCAGGATGGATAGCTTTCTATCCAGTTTGGGCTTTACCAAAATTAAAACAGATTCCAACCTTTATTACAAGGTTGAGGAAGGAAATCCAGTGATACTACTTATATATGTGGATGACCTGTTTATTACAGGAGAGGATAGTTTGATTGTTGATACCAAGAGGAAGCTTGCTGCCGAGTTCGAGATGAAGGACTTGGGGATGATGCACTATTTTCTAGGCATGGAGGTGCGGTAGAGTGCAGATGGGATCTTCCTTGGACAAGGGAAGTATGCAGTAGAGATCCTGAAGAGGTTCGAGATGATGGAGTGCAAAGCAATGGCCACACCTATGGCATCGAACCTGAAGCTTCTATGTGATACTTCATCTGATCTGGTTGATGTCATGATGTATAGTCAGATGAGTGGATCCTTGCTGTACCTGACGAACACCAGATCAGATATTTGATTTGCGGTGAACACATTGAGCGAGTTCATGACGGATCCCAGAGGTGTTGACCTGGTTGTTGTAAAGCATATTCTGAGGTACCTGAAGGGTACAGTTGATTATGGGCTCAAGTATGATGCGAATCAAAAGTTTAACCTACAAGGTTATATTGATTCAGATTGGGTAGGCAGTGCTGCAGACAGGAAGAGCACATCTGGGTGCTGCTTCAATATGGGATCAGGTGTGATCTCTTGGTTTAGCAGGAAGCAGTCCTGCGTAGCACTGAGTAAAGCCGAAGCAGAGTATGTTGCAGCTTGTTCGGCCAGTTGTGAGGCAGTATGGTTCCAAAAGCTACTGTCTGTGTTATTTGATCTCCCGTTGGAATCTACTTGTATCTTTTGTGACAACCAGAGTTGTGTGAAGTTGTCTGAGAACCCAGTGTTCCACGACAAGTTGAAGCACATTGAGATCAAATATCACTATATCAGGGACATGGTACAGAGAGGAGCAGTGAAGCTCCTGTATGTTGTGACGGATGAGCAAATTGCAAATGTGCTAACGAAACCACTAGCCATAGTGCATTTCGAGTACTATAGAGAGAGGCTTGGTGTTCTTCAGATTGACAACACTTCAAGGAAGAAGTGATAGAGACATTTGCAGGAGCCATTCCAAGCATGGTGGGAGGAGGATCCTTCACATGGCTATGGATGTAAGTGCTGGATGATGAGCATCAGGACGATGCTCCAGTTACTGCTATGTATATGCATCATGTTAGATGCTTG
Source organism: Larix kaempferi (assembly GCA_027924585.1). Classification (NCBI taxonomy): domain Eukaryota; kingdom Viridiplantae; phylum Streptophyta; class Pinopsida; order Pinales; family Pinaceae; genus Larix; species Larix kaempferi. The sequence goes on along the minus strand of BSBM01002093.1, from coordinate 237,465 downwards.
TTATGATCAGTTGGATAATGTATATGTATATGCATCACGTTGGATGCTTGTTATGTATATGTATATGCATAATGTTGGATGCTTGTGATGATCAGTTGGATCATGTATTTGTATATGTATTAGGTGGATACATTATATGATTAGGTAGATCATGGATGATGATATGTATCAGGTATGCATCAGGTGGATGCATTGTATGATCAGGATGATCATGGTTGATGAGCTTCAGGATGTTGCTTCAGATGATATGTATCAGATATGCATCAGGTGGATGCCTTGTGTTAGGAACCCACGTCTTTACTTTGTTAGTATATTGTTGTTGGACGCATATGCTTTGTAAGTTGTCCCGTAGTATTTGTTGATCGATAGTTTGTGTTATTATTGTTGGCGCATATGCTTTGTAAGTCGCCCATAGTTTGTATTGGCCCATGGTTTTGACCCGTAGTAATTGTTGATCCATATTTTGTATTGGCCCATGGTTTGTATTGACACATGGTATTGACCCATGGTATTGGCGCCTAGACTTAGTATATAAGTGTGTGTTGAGGCCTATGAAGGCATCGTGAAGTTAATTGTATTGAGCTTGTTCAAAGGAGGTTGCCCCCTCGAAGTGGCCCATGATCAATATAAAAGTGATTTTGAGTTATGTTATTTCTGATATCTTGTGTATTTGCATTAATTAATTATTGCAGGTTCTTCACATCTGGTATCAGAGCACTTTCTTGGGCTCATTGGGTGGAATTTCTGCCAAATTTTTTTCTTCGCATTTGTTGCAAGTTCGGATCTGGGAATAATCCCTATCCGATTAAATGTGGGAAGTTCTTGAGCATAAGCCCTAAAAATCATTGTGAGGAGTACCACAGGAACCCCAAAGTAGTTGGCCCATTGAGAGGACCTGCCAGCGAAAAGGGCAACGACCCCTACCTGATTGACTAGTTCCCACCCGTGAGGTAAACCAAGAGCTGTCGTTTGTGGAAAAGCGGTTATCAGTTTTACCTAAGCCGTGGAGTGAGGGGTTGTGCCTCAATACGCAAGTCGTCAGACAGCATTGGTGGCCGAGTGAAACACCTGAACTGTTAGGAAGCCGAACATACCTGGGTCCACATCTATTTTCAGCTGATACATCACATATTTCCTCTGCCCAGAACTGTTGCCGATCCCTTCCGTGCCATTGCAGATCCATCTGTTGTGGATCCCTTCCGCGTCGTTGCATATCCATCTGTTGTGGATCCCTTCCACGCCGTTGCGGATCCCTTCCGCGCTGTTGCAGATCCATTTCTGCCATATCTCCCTTGTTTTACCTCCGTTTCCCTTGAAACTTCTCTAACACCCCTGTAATCCCATTCTGCATCTTTCATTTTTGAGAACCCTATCCCAAATTCCACTTCCCAACACCCGAATCTCACATTTGTCTATTTTTAGGGTTTGCCATGACTTCTTCGATTTTCACCCGATCGCCTTCAAATTTTACCACAGACTTCCTTTTCTAATTCTGCTTCTTTGTCCCTCTCTGCCAAATTTTCTCATTCTTTCACCCCACTTCTGAAATCCCCCTTTTTTGCTTTCATGTCCTTTCGACAGCATCCAAAATCTCGTCAAACACCAATTACCCATCAAATTTTTTCCCCAATCCAAATTTCCCTTTACTAAATCAGCTTCTGTTTGTGTTTTTCTACCCATCCCCCCCCCAACCAAAAAAAAAAAAACCCTGGTTATGGTTGTCACCTGTGCAGGAGCACACACCATGGAGGAAGCACTTGCAGCCATCCAAACCAAACTCCAAGATCTGGTTGAAAAATTTCTCAGCCTCCATCTTCAGCATTTAGCTATGAACAATAACCGACAGCCAGAATCTTTTGCAGCCACGTGGTTCTCTTCTTCCAGCAATTTTCGTGGGCCGAAGCTTGATTTTCCTCGCTTCAATGGTACTGATCCGACTGGATGGATATACCGAGAAGAACAATATTTCAGTCTGCATAATACTTTTGATGTCCAGAAAGTTCCACTTGCATCCTTTCATTTGGAACAGGAAGCCCTTCAATGGTACCGTTGGTACATCAAAGCTCATCCTGAGCCAAACTGGACAGATTTTTGCCAACTCCTTTTGCCACGATTTGGTCCTAGTGCTTTTGATGACTTCACAGGGGCACTCACTAAACTTCACCAAATTGGCACAGTGAGAGAGTATCAGACAAAATTTGAGAAACTAGCCAATCACACAGAAGGATTGTCTGATGAATTCTACAGGAGTTGTTTTATCAGTGGTTTCAAGGATGAAATCTGCTCAAAAGTCAAAATGTTATGTCCCAACACAATGACAGAATTCCTAGGGTTGGCTAAGTTGATAGAGGACAAGATCACAGCTCAACAATGCTCCAAACCCACCTTTGTTCCCTTCAGAAATATGGGTTCCCAATGACCTCCCATCACGCCTGCTCCTTGACCAACTCCTATCAAGCATTTGTCTGAAACAGAGATGCAGGCATGCTGAGAAAAAGGGCTTTGTTATAATTGTGATGAGAAATTCCCTCGGGGACACAGATGTGTTCAACAAAAGCTCTATCTCTTGGATGTGGATTCTCCACCTGCCTGAGAACTTGGTGAAGAAGCTCCAGATATAGTAGATGTTCAGGTCGACATTCAGCACCCACCTGTTAATACCCCATCTCAAGACGACCCACCCGAGATCTCTCTCCATGCTGTAACTGGAGTCACCACCCCACAAACAATGCGAGTCAGGGATACTTCAAGAAGCTCCCTCTTACCATACTCATTGATTCTGGTAGCACTCATAACTTCATTGACCCTCGGATTGCCAAACAGGCTGATTGTTTTGTCCATCCTTGTTCCAACTTTGAAGTCATGGTTGCCAATGGGGGCGCCTTATCTTGCAAGGGGAAGTGTCGTAATGTGCGTATCTCTATGGAAGATTATAACCTGCGCTCTGACATGTTTTCCTTATCCTTAGGTGGATGTGATGTGGTTTTGGGAGTTCAATGGTTATGCACACTTGGCCCCATCTTATAGGATTTTGCTGAACTTTGGATGCAGTTTTCAGTCAATGGGACACAACACAAATTTATGGGCTTACAACCAGGGTCTCTCTGCATCATCAGTTCACATCGCTTGGAAAAAATCCTTAAGAAGAATTCACATGGTGTCATTGCTCAGCTCCATTCCCTTCAGATGCACTCACCAACGGTCTCCACTACTTCCTTGGATAGATATGCAGGTGTCTTTGTTGCACCAGTGGGCTTGCCGCCTTCATGAGACCTTTCCGGTAAGCATTTTGCCGCATCTACATCTCAGTGGGACATTATGGCTATTTTTCATGCAGTACAGAAGTGGCAACCATCCCTATTGGGGAATTATTTCTGCATCAAGACTAATCTCCAAAGTCTGGAAACTTTCCTGGAACAACGGGTCTCCTCCTCAGCACACCTAAAATGGGTTCTCCAACTCATGGGTTATGACTATGAGACCACTTACCAGAAGGGTAAGGACAATATGGTGGCAGATGCTCCTTCTCGCACATTTGATGACCCATTTTCTCTTACAGCTATTTCTCTACTTGTTCCAAATTGGTTGCAATCTGTTCAACGGGGCTATCTCTTATATGAACTCCATGTTTCTTCATCAACAGGGCACTCTGGGTTCCTCAAAACGTATGATCAAGAACAATGTAACTTCTTTTGGCAGGGATTGAAAATCACAATTCAACGGATGGTGGTTGACTGTGATACTTTCCAGGTCAACAAGTGTAAAACGACCCTCCTTTCGGGACTGCTCGAACCCTTGCCCATCCCTGCACAGATTTGGACAACTATTTCTATGGATTTCCTAGAAGCGCTCCAGTGGTATAGTACCACATCTAAAAGGACACCATATGAAGCAGTCTCTGGATAGGCACCGCCAGTTCTTCTTCCATACACCTTCAGCAGCTCCCCAGTTCAGGTAATTGACTCAATTCTTCGAAACCGCAATCAGCTTCTTCTCATTCTACAGGACAATCTTCACATGGCAAGAATTCGACTGAAACAACAAGCCGATCAGCATCGTTCTGCGTGCACTTTTCACGTCGCTGATATGGTTCTTCTTCTTCTACAGCCTTCCATGCAATCCTCCCTGAAACTCAAAAGGAACTAGTGGCTCAGAATGCAACCCGAGGATGCTACAGGAGACCCGCTCCTTCAGATTCTGCATCAATTTCCACATCTAAAGCTTTGAGGACAGAGCTTTTTCTAAGGGAGAGGGGATGTTAGGAACCCATGTCTTTACTTTGTTAGTATATTGTTGTTGGACGCATATGCTTTGTAAGTCGTCCCGTAGTATTTGTTGATCCATAGTTTGTGTTATTATTGTTGGTGCATATGCTTTGTAAGTCACCCATAGTTTGTATTGGCCCATGGTTTTGAACCGTAGTAATTGTTGATCCATATTTTGTATTGGCCCATGATTTGTATTGACACATGGTATTGACCCATGGTATTGGCACCTAGACTTAGTATATAAGTGTGTGTTGAGGCCTATGAAGGCATCGTGAAGTTAATTGTATTGACCTTGCTCAAAGGAGGTTTCCCCCTCGAAGTGGCCCATGATCAATATAAAAGTGATTCTGAGTTTTGTTATTTCTGATATCTCGTGTATTTGCATTAATTAATTATTGCAGGTTCTTCACACATTGTATGATCAGGATGATCATGGATGACGAGCTTCAGGATGTTGCTCCAGATGATATGCATCAGGATGATGCTATGATTATGATCAAGTTGATCATGTGATGATGTAAATCAGGATGATGTATGTTGAGTATCAGGTTGATACTTCGTGGCTGTGGACAGGTTGTGCAAGGGTAGCATGTAATACGTCCTGGAGATCTGGACAGGATGTGCTAGTCATGTAAAAGGCCTCAGATGCTCTTTAGAGATCTTGCTTGGAAAGACACTCTTTTAAGGTTTTTCTAGACCACATGTAATACGTCGTGGAGATCTGGACAGGTTGTGCTAGTCATGTAAAAGGCCTAAGATGCTCTTTAGAGATCTTGCTTGGCAAGACGGTCTTTTAAGGTTTTGTGGGGACCACATGTAATAAGTCCTAGAGATCTGGACAGGTTGTGCTAGTCACGTAAAAGGCCTTAGATGCTCTTTAGAGATCTTGCTTAGCAAGACACTTTTTTAAGTTTTTGTGGTAGGGGTCACATGTAATAAGTCTTGGAGATCCGGATAGGTTGTGATAGACATGAAAAAGGCCTCAGATGCTCTTTAGAGATCTTGCTGGGTAAGACACTCTTTTAACGTTTTGTGACAGTCACATGTAAAAGATCCTGGGAGATCTGATAGGTTGATCCGTGTGCTCGTAAAAGGCCTGGGATGATATTTCGAGGTTTTGTTGATGCACGTAATAAGTCTTGAGGATTCCACAGTATGGCTAGTGATGATGAAGACCTGCAGGTGTTAAGATTACCTCCAGTATGAAAAAGGACTGGCTCTGTAGAACTTCCTATGACGAGTAGATTCAAAGATTGATTGAGATAGCAGCAGCCATGATGATGATCATGATTTGATCCAGTGACGATGATCCAGAAAAGAAGACTTGTGCTAGCAGATCTGTGTCGAGAAATACCTTCCTAGTTAAGAGGGAGTGTTGATGTATATGTAACTTCGGAATGTATTTCATCTATGTATTATTCTACACCTATAGAGATGTATTATTCCTCTATATGGAAGTGTCATCATTTGTATTGACAAGTGTCGCAAGTGTCGTAACTTGCTGTGATGGGATGTTAGACCACCTAGTGAGGGGTCGGCCCGGATTAATGTAACCAGGGGTTATTAGACTGAGTTAGACAAGTCGGCCCCACAGGCTTATTAGGCAGCTCAGGACAAGTATAAATAGAGAGCGGGATCTGTCTATTTGATCATCTCATTATTCACTTGTACATCACTCGGAAAGTGGCGCAATAGTTGAGGAGGAGGAGTAGCTACTAGTAGAAGACTATCTCTTGTACTTTGGTTGTATCATTGCTCTTTCTATCTCTGAGGAAGTTGTGGGGTTTTTCACCTTTATGGTTTTCCCCAGTGAAACTCTATGTGTCTATTGTCTCATGTGATTGCTTGGTGTGATTGATGTGCATTGTTATGCTTGATATGTTGTACATGTTATTATCTCAGTAAAGATCCTAGAGTATATTGAATTAATGCTCAAAAATTAACAAGGTGAACACAAAGGATTCACAACAACAAGGATCAATGAGTGTAGACTCAAGATGCGGCAAAAATCCACTAGAGTTATCTTGCTCTCTCTTTCTCCTCCCTTCCATATGCCATATGTGCTCAATATATAGTCCTTCCAAAGGTAGGTGAAAGGACACATCGAGGCGTTTCGGGGCAAATGGAGGGCCAAAGGTCACCCTAAGACCACTTTTTGGGAGTAAAACATTATTTACTAGTGATTTTTACCATTTTACCTGTCACCCGTGGGCTATAGTGATGCACCTCGTGGGTACGCTGGCTAAATTGGAACAACAAGTGTACATGAAGGGAAATAGTGTATCTGAAGGATATAAAGTGGATCTGAGTTAGTAAAATGGATTTCTGTTATGGAGAAAACTTCCTATGGCTTGGGGTAGACCACAACAGACAGCTGACTACCAGAAATTAACTCAATTCTCAATTCTATGCTATATAAATGACAATCCTAAGATAATGGAGAATATAAACAACCTCGATCCATATGTTTGATGTAGATCCCCGTTGAAGCTTTCAATTCGTGCACTTGAACCTGCAAATTAGTCTTGATAGCCAATATACAACAAGCACATATAATATATGAAAGACATTAACATCATCAATAGCAATGGTCCATGATATTATAAATAAATGCAACCCAATGTAGTATAAAAAACATTCACAACATTAACGGATGAGAATATGAGTATTTCTATTAATAAATAGTACAATGTGATATGACCTCTTGCCGGCAACCAATCTCAACCAAGAACTGGGTCTCTCCATTCGTGCCTCCACCACTTCAATCCTACATGGACTGGAAAAATCAAACTGTGATAGGATTTTGGAAGGTGAACACAAAGGGTTCACAACAACAAGGATCAATGAGTGTAGACTCAAGATGCGGCAAAAATCCACTAGAGTTATCTTGCTCTCTCTTTCTCCTCCCTTCCATATGCCATATGTGCTCAATATATAGTCCTTCCAAAGGTAGGTGAAAGGACACATCGAGGCGTTTTGGGGAAAATGGAGGGCCAAAGGTCACCCTAAGACCTCTTTTTGGGAGTAAAAATTTATTTACTAGTGATTTTTACCATTTTACCTATCACCCGCGGGCTATAGTGATGCAGCTCGTAGGTACGCTGGCTAAAGTGGAACAACAAGCGTACAGGAAGGGAAATAATGTATCTGAAGGATATAAAGTGGATCTGAGTCAATAAAATGGATCCTAAAGGCCAAAGAGTGTTGATGCTCACAAGGTGGAAAATTACGTTGTAACAGATGCCCCCTAATGTGTGAGGTCAGAGAATGGTGATACGATGGACGAAATACATTATAAATCTCAGAAGTGGAGTGATGGAGACACAAGTAGAAAGAGCAGCCACTCGTCATAATACAATAGTATCTCTGAATACATGTCGATATAGTACAACAATCTAATACAATGGCCATGAATAGGCAGTACATAGTGAATACATGTCATAAATGATCATAGCCATGATCCCTCTACAGTAAGATATGGTCTCATGCTGAAAAGGAAACAATTGGTGCAAACTGGAGGTACAAACTACCGATATCTGAGAGGTGGTATCTCAGATGTAAAGTCATGATCATAAGTAGCATACTGAATGCCACTATCTCCTGGGGTCTTCTACACAAGTCTTCGACGGTGCAAGTCCCATCAAGTGAATAAAAGAGTTGAGGTCGAACTTGATATGACATCGTCTGATTACTGGTCAATGATGTATACTGTTAATAGATGCGAGATAACCCACCAGTAATGAAAATGGGCATCAAGGCACAGAGTACAATCATCAAAGTGCGAATAGATGTGTTGAAGTCGAACACTAAGATGAATCCATTGATCATGGGACATTGATGTATTCCCAAAAATGTCTATGGCGAGATAACCTACCACTAATGACTGCAAGCCTCAAGGTACTCAACCGAACTCTAAGTCTCAAATTCCGGAATAAATGGGTTGAAGTCGACAGAAAAAAACTCGCTGGAGGGAGGGCATTAAGGCATACCCCATCAACTAACACGAGGTACCAGCTACATTGAAAGATTTGGAAGAACTCAAGTGAAATGGACTGACTCAATAAGGATGGCTGACATGCAATAGTAAAGAGATCTGAAGAGTGGCCGATTCTAGTTTCAGGACTTCCTTTGAACAAGAGCATGAGCAGATGGATAGAATCAAGCAACATAGACTCAATATAGACTGTGCGATGCAGGAGGCATCACAAATGGCTCCATAGTGACTGGAAGCTTAACCAATCGGTGGAGTAAACTCAGAAACAAGTACAACACCTAAGGCCTAACTATAGTCCCAACTTATAATGTATGGAGTGGAGTGACTGCTCTGTTCAAAGGAGACACAACAGCTGCCGACTAGAAGTAGTAACTATAATCTCATCCGGCTTTTTGGAATATTTAATTTTTTGGTCTTTTTCATATTTGGAAAAGCTTGAAAAATAGTAAAATTGCTTATAGTACAACAAGTGAGGGAACGAGTTTCAAATAGTGAGCAGACTAGTCCCAAGTAGTGGAACATACCTATGATCAATGCAAGGAAGCATGTGCAGGATGTGGACACTTGGGGGTGTTCCCTCAGGGTCAAAAGGTGATCAAATTGCGAAAGGAAAATGGAAGCTCTTCAAGGCTCAACAGGGAGAAGTGCTCAGGCACCACGCTAACAACTGAGTAAGCGGGAGCCGACACAAGGCTCAAGCAACAAGCAGGATGATGCAATGTAATCACAACTTGATATAATTGGGGGGATTCCTTATGGGAGATGTCCAGCATAAGACAAAGTAGACTATGAGTCTTTATCGCGAAGTCATGGCGTAACTACAAAGGACTCCCGATCCTAAGGACAAACAACGGCATGGGCACCATAATACAAAAATGGGTTCTAACTAGGGTACCCATGTTCAAAAAGGCCCTACAGCCACATAACGACACTTCTATAATAGTGTGAAGGCTCTGTGTCGGTTAAGAAGTGAGGTCACACCTAGGGTTTATGAAAATGGTCAAAAGGTCAAATGCATAATGCATGTGAAAATGACATCTAACCTATATTCCAGGTGTGAAATATACCTGCCATAGGTGCAAAACGATAAAAAACAACTCTCGCCAAAGAAATCTGGTAAAAAAATGCTACTCCAAGACATTATATTAGTCCAAAACAACTTAAAATGGCGGAAACTATAGACAAGTGAGTTTTGAAAATTATAAATAGTAACAAAAAATTACAATTTACAATTTATTTTTACTATTCACCCAAATTGGAGTTTTGGTTAGTTTTCACCTCGAAGTTCAACTGTTGATCTACGGGCATTCGTTCTTCGAGCTGTCTGGAGTAGGTTGGTTGTCTCATCCATAGCTTTCATTTCAATGTTTTTATTTCAATTTTCATTGGTTGAAAATTTTAAATGGCCAAGCCCTAAATGGTCACGGTGGTACCTGTGGGCTACTAGCATGCAGGTCGCGGGTAGGGAAAGGTACTCGCATTCAACGCATGTGTTGAACGCGGGTACCCGCCTCTGTGAGCAAATTAGCTCGCGGGTATGGCCGTGGAGTTGGTTTTTTAAATGAAATTGAGTAAACTCTTTGCTTTCTCTGCCTCCAGGATGGTTCTAGAGTGGAGAGAGAGGAAACATTACCTTGTGGATGAGGCCCTCCACAATAATGTGCCTCCACAACAAGCTTTACAAGCATGTGGGCTATACAAATTTTGGAACATAGGGGGTTTGAGGGCCCAAAACCTATTGCTCTGCCGTTTGATAGATTACTGGGACATAGATGCACAAAAATTCAACCTAGATAGGCAAATACTCAACTTGGAGGTTGATCATATCTACTTCATTACCGGTTTGTCCCGCCGAGGTGAAGTGGCAAGCCTTCGATCTCATTCTATGGGTGGTAGGATCACCATCCCTGACTATATAGAGCAGTATTGTGTACCAAATACTCAGGCAATAGGGATTTAGGTGCCCATCAGAGCCATAGTTGATCTGAGCATGAAGGTTATGGTGGCTACCTTAGTGCGGATTACAGGTTCAAAAGCTCTTCACCAGGCATCCAGGATGGTGATGTTCTATGCGTCACAGTGTATGCAGCCCATGATATATGATTGGCGCACAACGCTATTGGGGTCCATGAAGACCCAGTTGATGGAGTGCAAGCAAGGGGAGGTAAAAAACTTTGGATACGACAGTATCTTATGTAGTTTCTTCCTTGATCGAGTTCCGGGGCTCAGTCCGAGAGTTTAAGTCCCTCCTCATAGGCTCTGCGACCCAGCCCTGACCCAGTGGGTAGAGGTCTTAATGCAACATGGTGGTGGCCGACAGGAATCACCATACACAGAGGAGTTCTTTCACTGATGGGACCGACAGGTGATAGCTATAGAGGACTACCCCTATGCAGGGATAGGCTTCTGTTAGGATCGGGACATGCCACTTCCACCAGGAGCAGCATTTGGAGACATTGGTGAGTTACTCTTTTTAGGTTTTTGTGTATAATTTTTTATTTTATTTTTTATTATAAATGTAAATGCAAAAATATTTTTTGTGGTAGTATCATATATTAATATTTCACTATTTGCTCGCAGACAAGGGTCCAGTAAAACCCCAGGGATTCCCGAGACATCGTCAACGGGGCAGGGGTGATGAGGTAGTGGGTGCTGCAACAAAGCGTACACTACAGACTGTGCGTACCAACCTATCATGGATGACCAATAGGGTACCAGGTATAGAGATAACGCAGCTACCAGAGGATATGCAGCGCCATGAGGTGGGGGTACCGACTAGCTGGGTGCGACTACTGCAGCGTATAGAAAATGCAGTACAGTATTATTATCAGATGCATCCTACTGAGGCGGCATCTAGGCCTCCTCATAGGGTATAGACATCTCAGAGTCCTATTTTTGTATCGATATGTATATTTTTTGGGGCTACGAGCTCCAGTTTTGTATCATGACACTACCATTTTTTAGACATATTATTTATGAAAAACTATGGTTCTCCGGTTCTACTATATGTGTGTATGTACAAATGTATGAATGTATCCTTTATTTGTGTGCTTCATTACAAATGTGACAAATGTCAATCTAATACATAGTTAACATGTGCATCAGATATATGATTAAAACTTCTTGGAACATGAATGTATGTAATTGAAACAAAATGTCATTCCAAGAGTCTTACCCTTAAGAATTTCCGTAGTAATGTAGGATCCCTCACACGGTATTGACCATTCAACTAAGACACAACTAGTTGTGAGTCCAGGAGGACTTCTAAAAACTGGATACCATGCGAAATAGCATCCTGAAGTAGCTCAATCACGACACTATACTCAACCACATTGTTAGATGTAGGACCAAGACAAGCACCTCCTGAAGACACAACGAAGTGGTCAGGCGAATAAATAAACTAGGAAGCAGAAGCAAGTTGCTGCATATGACGGCTAGCACCATCCACAAATCCTAAGAACGTAGGAGATTCTGTTGACATCTGTCAATCAAATGGAAGCAAATTAGCAGACCCGAAAACCAAAAGAAATCTAAGCTATGTACAGAAGCAACTATACAATAGTATGCAAAAGTATTAGCTCGAACTAGAAGTTCAAGCATAATGCCGCTTGAGGTAGAGCCGATTCCTAGGCTCCTTCAAGACATTCCCCTCATAATCCTCTAACTCATAGGCTCCCTTTTCCAAGACATGCCTCACAATGTAAGGACCGTGCCACATGGGGTTGAACTTGCCTTTCTCCAGGGGTTCTTTAGCTTGGTCATATAATAGGACCAAGTCACCTTCAGCATATTGCCGAGGACGGACAGACCTATCATACTGAACCTTGACATGACATTTATTGGCATCTATAGCCACATCGGCATCTTGATGTTGTTCGTCAAGCTGTTCAAGGTGGATTAAATGTTCTCAATACCCGACGTATCAGGGAGGAGCTCTATGGCCAGTTTTATCGAAGGGATTTTGCATTCAATCGGTAAAATCAACTCCACACCATGTACCAGCTGAAACGATGAGAACTCGGTGGTAGACTTGACTATGGTTCGATATGGTAGCCTTGACTATGGTTCGATATGCCCACAAAGTAGGATATAACATAATATGTCAGTTGTTCTTGCTTTGTTGGATGGTACGTTGGAGAATGGTCTTTAAAGACTCATTGACTGCTTCAACCTGACCATTCGCTTGGGGATAGTAAGAAGATGAGTGTTCTTGACGAAACCCAAGCTTGAGTGACAAATCCTCCATCATTTTGTTCTGAAAGTGACTGCCATGGTCAGTGACAATCTATTTCAGAATACCGAATCGAGTAATAATCTGCTTGAACATGAAATGGGCTATTGTAGCACCATCGACTTTTACGGTAGGCATGACCTCAGCCCATTTGGAAAAGTAGTCCATGGCCACTATGATATGGTGATTCCCCCCAGCTAAAGCTGGTTCGCAATCCATGAAATCCACCCCCCACTTGGTGAAGGGACCGACGGTGACAACCGGATGAAGGGGTGTTGGATGCGAGTGTATATTCCAAGAAAACACCTGGCAAGGGTGGCATCTCTTCACAGTATTTATACAATCTTTAAAGATTGAAGTCCAAAAGTAACCAGCTCGCATAATACGTTGGGCTATAGCAAGCCCAGATAAGTGACCGCCACAAGCCCCAGCATGGCAATCATTAAGCACCCACTCCGCTTCTTCGTGAGTTAAGCAAAGACGGAGAATAGAATCCTTTCCTCGACGATACAAAGTGTCGCTGATGATAGTATAATCTTTAGCGTGATGTTTCACACACCATCGCTCATCCCATGAATAATTTGGAGGAAACTTCAAAGTTTGGAGATATACGATGACATCCCCATACCAAGGGTCCTCCGACGAGATAAGAAATAAGCGTTCATCCACAAATGAATATTCATGAATGAAATCCTCATCAAGTCTTGGAAGGTCTGACATAAGCTCAGCAAAGACCAAATATTTCACCAACTTCGCCGAAGCAAAATCGAGATCAAACTCCTGAAGAATCACAATCCATTTATTGTATTTCCCCCCTATAAGGTGTCGTGATAGAACAAACTGAAACTGATTGATATGCGCTACAATCGTGGTTGTTCTAAGCATGATATAGTGTCGTAACCGTTGGACTGCATGAATAGTCGCAAGCGCCAACTTTTCCACTTGAGTATATCTCAGTTCAGCGTCTACTAGATTTTGACTAAGGTAATAGATCACATGCTCGACGAGCACATCATCAACCTGAACTAAGACCATGCCAATCGTCTCTTGAGACGCAACCACATAAAGTATAAAATCTCATACAAAGTCTGGTGGACTAAGCACAGGGGCTGATACCAAAGCTTTCTTAAGGGAGTTGAAAGACTGTTGGGCTCACTCATCCCAGATAAACAGTGTGTCTTTCTTCAACAAGTGCACGAAACCTTTGGTAAGATTAGCATAATTGACTATAAATCGACATAGAAAGGTAGCTCTCCCTTGGAGGCTCTGAAGTTGAAACAAATTACGCAGAGGAGGCAACCGAAGTATTGCCTCAACTTTAAGAGGATCGACTCTAATACCCTCTTTTGAAACTATGAATCCTAGAACGTGACCTGTCCTTACAACAAAGATGCATTTATTGGGATTCAATTGAATTTTGTAGCGTATACATTGTTCGAGAATCAAAGATAGGTGCTTGGGGTGGTCCACTCTCTTGCGAGAATGGCTAGCAAGATCATCCAATAAACCTCCATAATCCTTTTAAGATCGTGAAAGGCGTAGGTCATGGCACGCTGAAACGTAGCTCCGACATTTTTAAAGCCGAAGGGCATTTTCTGATATGGAAACGTACCCCAAGGACAAATGAAAGCAGTCTTATGTTGGTCCTCGGGTTTGATTTGAATCTAGTTATACCCTGAAAACCCGTCCATGAATAAAAAAATCTCACTTCCCGCATAAGCATCCAAGATCTGATCAATAAATGGAGTAGGGAAGTTGTCTTTCAGACATGCACAATTCAGGTCCCTAAAATCAGTGCATACACATATCGTTCCCTGCTTCTTATCCATAGGAACAGGGTTTGACACCCATTCGGTAAGGGGAACAGGGTAAATAAAACCAGATTTGTGCAGTTTCTCCACCTTTTCCTTGATAGCGGCTGCCTTCCTAGGGTTAATAGCACGAAGACGTTGTCAAACCGGTTTAGCATGAGGATACATTCTATTCTCGTGTTCAACAATACTGGGGTCTATTCCTGGAATCTCCTCATATGACCAGGCGAAAGCTTCCTGAAGTTCTGTAAACAATTCAGTGTAAATGGAAACCTCCTCAGAAGACCAATCATCACCGATGTAAACGTTCTCAATCTTTCCAGGAGTGCGAGAGATGTTGATCGGTATAGTTGGGGAAATATTAGCCATATTCCCCTCCGCGTAAATCTCATGTGAGCCAAAAAGAGCCACAGGGTGACCAACCATCTCGGCAAGAGTCGTCCTAAACTCTTCTTTCTCAGCGAGATCGACTTTGGGAAGAAAATAAGAGCGATGATGCATATCCTCCCAAGGTCTCTCACTACCACACATGGCCTCGATAATAGCTTCATCAGAAGGTAAAGTACCATCAAGGCAATCATTCGAACAAGATGAGTCGGCTGCCCAAACCAACAGCATAACGAGATCTTCCTCCTCTAACCGTGAAGAAGAGAGATTCGGCTCTACCGTGGCTTGTTGAATATCTTGATAAGAAAGCTCAGTAGAAGATAGTGGCATAGACATCCTGACATGCGCAATGTCTTCAGACATAGAACTTGTGGATGGTAAAATCCATGGATCATCAAAATATGAAGTCCGGAACGGTACATTATGTAATGGAGGAGACACATAGTCGGAAACAATTGCAATAAAATTAATGGGTGAAGGGAAATCATAAGATCCCATCAATGAAGGGTACAACCCGACACCCATGTTCCCAGTTATCGGCTGAGAATCTGTAACTTGCGGGACTACTGATCCCATGTATGCTATGGGAGAAGGATTAACGAAATCCAGTTGATTGATGGTCACAATCTTGCCTTTGTGCAAAAAGCAAATAACTCTGAATACAGTAGTCGCGATAGCTTTCATAGCGTACATCCAATTCCTACCCAGTAGAAGGTTTTAGTCGATGGGCGCATCAACCACCTCGACTTCAATAGGCACAGGTTTACCTCCCAAGTGGACAACAAGGGAAGGGATAATCCCATGCGGCTTAAATGATCGACCGTCAAATGCAGTGAGCATGGTACTAGACGTGAGTAGAGGAGGAGAGCCAAGAGCTTTCCAATAAGCTAAAGACATCATTGACGCAGAATCACCTTCGTCAACCACTGTTCTCTTGACGAAATTTTTAAGGCATTCCACATGGATTTGAAAAGCCATGTGGTAAGGTAAGCAAGGTTGAACATCACTAGTGTCAAACTTGATAGCGTTGGGACTCCCCCCATCCTGAACTCCTAAAGCACTCAAAAGGGCATGCCTGTAAAACTTCAAGAGCCGACATGGCACATGAAGTTTTGCCCAAATCTTATACAATGGAGTAGTTTTGGGCGGCTCGAGCATTAGGATTATGCATAGAGTACTTGAGAACACCTTTCAGTATCTGCGGCATAGTAGAGGGCTTCTCGATATGCAAGGAATTATTAGAAGGGGGAGGCTCATTCCCCATATTAGGTTGTGGTGCACCACAATCACGCTGACGAGTAGCAACACTAACCTCCAATTGGACCATATTCACGCATCCATAACCACTAGTATTGGAAGAAGACGTTGGAGTCTCATTAGGTCCATAACTAGTGGTGGGAGCATGCGAAGCCATGTTTTGATGATGAGGAATGGGATCCTTCAACACAGCTGGGCTCTATGCCAAATGCTTCGATGCTTCTTCGACTCGAGGACACAAGTGAGTAAGATTATCCTCCCCACAAAGCTTGCAAGGGAATTTCACCTTACGCCTAGGTTTACGGTCCTCACCAAAACTTTCGCCTTCCCGAGGAGGGTTGGAATTCTCCTTACGAGGGGTATTGCGATTACTATTATTTTTCCCATTGTTTCCACCCTTATGGTTGTTTATCCCCTTCTTCTTACCACCAGGCTATTGGTTACTCAATGGGTTCGTCGATTGCACAGTGTGTACATCGGACGACAGGGTGGAAGTGGACAAGGTGTGAACTTGTCCGGGAGTAGACTGGTTAAGCGACAAATTTTGCATTTGATTAGCCACCAAATCTACAGGGTGAGTACTTGTGTATCCCACAATGCCGTCGGCATGTGGTCCAGGAACTAACTTGGGCTCATGTCATGTTCGCGGTGCGTCAGGAATAATGTCATACAAAATGCCAGACTGAGAGTATAGTAAATCTAACTGCTGAACTTTTAAGATGGCTTGTACCTCAGTCATAATATCGAACATCAAAACATCCTTAGCAATATATGGAAGTAAAGACTTGAGAAACCATTCCAACAAAAACTCTGGAGGAATGTTGGCTTTCACTAAACGCTTCCGTCGATGCCACTCTTGAACGTGGTCAGAAATATGTGTGGCCTTATTTTGACGGAAGGTAGACAATAGCTCAGTACCAGTATCGTAACGAACCAACAACTGTAAATGGTCCAAGAAAACCAAATCAATATCATTGAAACCCCTATAAGTGCCCCCAGGCAACTCAACATACCACTTCGCGGATGCCCCCATGAGGGTACGTTGAAATAGTCGTGATCTAACGGAATCGTGACATGGTCACCCGGATCCTCACCACCTTTCCCTTGAAACTTAGGAATGTTTGAAGAGCTCTTGGTAGGGACCAGTGGCCAATCAGGATCATGACACACCAGATCATTCGTGAACTTTGAAAGATCTAGAAGATTTAGACATGCAAGGAATGGGAACTGCGGCTGGAAAGCTTGATTATCATCTCCCATAAAAGGTTGATTGTAAGAACCTGAAGGATAAGAAGGACCATAAGCTTGACCATGACCATTAAAAGGTTGATTGTACGGACTTGACGGACCATAAGTTTGACCATGGCCATAGGGTTGATAACCTCCTCCGACTTGACCCATGTGAGGGTAAGCAGGTATATATGTGTTTTGAGCACCATATTGAGGTGGGTTGTACTGATGGCTAGTACCGACTGTATTGTGGTAAGGGTTGCCACCATAATTATGGGGCATATATGTGATATTCGTAGCGGGAACCGTTTTGTAATGACCTTGATTAGAAGGTATGTTCCCACCTCCTACGTAAGCATTAGGATTAGCGTGAGCAGTCGTGTGTTGACCATAAGCATGAGATGTATTCCCAATCCCAACATTGGTGTTACTAGTAGCAAGAATGGTGGCATTGTGACCATGAGGATAAGGTATATTCCCACCACCTACATTAGCAATACTAATAGCAGCAGCGGGCATAAAAGTATGCGGTATATGTCCACCCCCATGATTGGGAGGAATGTTAACATTCGCGAAAGTGGTACTAGGTTGATGGGTAGTGGCATGTGTATTAGGTTGTGGATGGCGAGTCGTGTTGCGAACATTGTTCCTTGTAGGTTGGGTAGTCCTAGGAGGCGAATGTCTTCCAACATTTGCATTGTTATGAGGAACATGACCGGTCCCCATACTATGTGTGTGAGTGGAAAAAGTGGTGCCCCCGGCGAGGGTATTGCCCCCAGTGGGTGCATTGTGGCTAACACCATGATTAGTGCCAGCATGACTACCAAATGCAGTAGAAGGATCAACTGTGGTGTAATCAGGCATACCATAAGAGAATGCGGTAGTGTAACATCTCGAATTTTCATAAAAATTTAAAATTTTTGATAACAACATTAGTTATGGTAATAATAATTGCGGAAATAATAATTGAGATTACGACAGCATTAATTGTAAAGTTGTTAGTACTAAACATGCTTTAATTTCTATTTTATCAGCAATATGATAATGACAGTTTTAACACATAATGATTATGATAACAAATGTACTAATCGATTAGAAATATGATGCGACAATTTTCTTTTGCAGTGATACTGACAGATTGACTTTGCTACATAAGGGTGTCCTACGAGGTACGCTGGAGCTTACTTAGCTGCAACCCTAAAGCATATTGAATGTTCTATTGTGCAGACGACAGGTAAGAGAAAAGTACCTGTATAGTTCAGTTTCAACGTCGTAATTAAATAAAATATTAGAAATTATGTTGCAACTCACCAAGTATGCAGGTATGAATTGCATAGCTATAATTATTGTTTTTCAGATGTATATCTTACAACTCCATAGTGTTTAAAA
The DNA here is from genome assembly GCA_027924585.1 of Larix kaempferi. Lineage (NCBI taxonomy): Eukaryota > Viridiplantae > Streptophyta > Pinopsida > Pinales > Pinaceae > Larix > Larix kaempferi. Next base: position 218,898 of record BSBM01002093.1, on the reverse strand, counting down.
CTGAGTCGTCTATGTACGTCATCCTGCTGATAGTTTTGTCGCTGTAATTCTTGTTGATTTTATAGCTGGCTTTGTCGTCGTCTTAGGATAACTCATACCTATATAGTATTAGTGTCGTGATTGTAATGCTAACCTTCAAATGCATTATGATAAGAGTCAGGGTATGGCGGAGTTCAAGACCATAGCATGGTTGTTGTACTAGTTACAAATCAATAGTCTTGTTGAAAATAAGAAAGTAAACTACTATATTAATATGATCTTTAATTTTATATAGATGAAAATAATAGAGTCCAAGGTTATTATGCTAACCATAAAAGTCATAAAGAATTCTATCCTATAAAGTAGATTCATATGGCAAATTATTCAATATCTAAATGGAACTTTACCATATTAAAGTGATAGAAAGTCTATACTTATACATGGCTTAGAATTTAGTCTTAGTACCCTAATTGTGATTATAAAGTTTATACTTTAAAATATTAACAAATTATATATTAAGGTTCATAATAATACGTGACTATGAAAAATGGACTTTATTACGTGACTATAAAAATTCTAATACCCAAACGATATAACAAACTTTCGACCATAACTTTGATCTAGAACTACCATATAGCAATACCAAAATGTTAACAAATTAGAAACTATATCATGAATTTTTATGCACTAACATGCATTAAATGTTGACAGGGTGGTGAATGTTGGTTCATTAATATGACATGAACATCAAGATATCGTGAAGATTGTCCTTCGATTCTGCATTAATAACTTGAGTCGACTTCCCCAGCTGACAAGGATTTGCCAGCGATCCACGTATTATGAATTTGATGAAATCGTTGCTCCGGTTGCCAATGTGTAATGGTTAAATGTTTTGAAATGCCTTCGAACTGGTTGTTGATCAGTTCTCCGTGTGCCAAAGTGGCAATGCCAAGCTTGTACTGTGGAGTGGGCATTAAATGTAATTGTTGCTCGTCCCAATGCTATTTCACTGGCACTGTTGTGATCGTTGATGGTGATGAGTTGGGACCATTAGATTGAAACCCTAACATCTGTCATTGATTTTGGTTTATGAGTTTGAAATGTTGTTCATTGTTTCTATTGTTTTCAGTCTGTGTGGCCGACAGGATGCTGAAATTTCTAGGGTTTACAAGATTGCAAGAGGTCTCGACCTCGAGTCTTGTAGGTAGGATTTACAGGTTCTAAACCATTGTAATGGCACTGTAATAAGATATCATTCATCTGGTTTGAGTTGTTAATGCGTTGAAGTTTTCAAGCTCTTCGTTTGAGTTTGTATGAAGCATACCCAGTTGTAAAATGATGGGAGTTCCTTCGTTTCGTTTGCAGTAGAGATCTCGTCGTCTTTCTGATGTTTGCAAGGAACTAGGTCTCCATTTATGAAGGTAAGCTTCCTTGAAGATATAGTAAAAACCTTGGTTGTATTCTTTGATTTTCAGTTAAGATATAATAATACCGATGTCAAAATCTAAGCTATGAATTTTCTGTCAGTTGGAAGGTTCGAGGACCGAATGTGGGCAAGGGTTTGGAAAGGAAAGGCATGCTTCCAAATTGGTAAGCTCTGGGTCTTCTAAAACCCTCATAGGTGCTCTCCATCTGTGTGTTGAAGTGGTTTCAATGGATGAAAAACAGGTCCTTGCCAAGATTCGTCATTTTTGTTGCTTGAAGGACTTCGAAGCACATTTTGTTATTCAAATGTTGTTTGTTCAGTGCTGTAACTCTCGTTTGATTATGTAATACTTGGTTTTATACCTTGCTACTTATCTCCGTCGATCTGGGAAATGTAAAACTCGTTAATGCCGAGGGTTTAAGAACTCGTTTCAAATGTTTTAACTTGGGAATATCCCTGTATGATTTTGTTTTGAACAATCCACCTGTTGATATGTATTAATGTGGAAATGTGTTGGAGCCGAGGCTCGTCTGACCTGTGAATAAAACTCTACTTGTTGAAAAAGATAAAATGTTGTTTCTATCTAGTTCTAATTGGTTTGGTTTTCTAAGTTATAAATCGTATCTATTGCACTTGTTCAAATAATTACGAAAATTGTAGTCTTCGTGGCAATGATAGTATAGGTTTTGTCTTTTTTATGTGAAGAAAGGTAACGGCTATGCTTCAAATCGATGATTCTCATTGATTGCAAACAATGTGTCAAATTGAAACTAATGAGCATGAAAATATAAGTCAGGTCTGTGTTAATCGTTTGAAAGGTGTAGGTTGCTATCGTAATTTTTGATCAAAGGGTTTAAGTACTCTGTCATAGATGATATCTTTGCAAAATGTAAACCTGAAATGGTTTGTTTCTTTGTTTGTATAAAAGAAAAAGATGAGGGCTATACCCTAAATCGAGTTTTGTTTGAATGTGAACTTCTTTAAAAGGTAGAAGAAGCTAAAAGCTAAGATTTCGATCCTGTAGCTTGTATTGACTGTTTTTATCCAAAACTATAAAAACGATGGTAATGAAGAAGACAATTCTTTCTAGGGTTTGAATGAAACTCAGTTTTTGAAATTGACACTTACAGTTTAGAAAAATCTAAATACATAGAATGAATGATGGAAAGAAATATTTTCATTAACTGAATGTTTTAAATAAATAAAGACAATGGTTATAGCAGGAATGAAAACAATATGTGTAAGTGAAATGTGAAGACTGTGAATGCAGCTCTGTACAATTTTTATTTCTTTAATTGCTTACAGCAACACTGTTTATAATGCAAATGAAGTACGATATGTGAAAAATTGGATTCTATTTAATTCTTATGAGCATAGTAATGATAGAGGAAATACAATGTAACTATACATGAATTATACAGTGTTTGTTTTTCATAAAACTAGGGAAACATTCTATAATATATATTAGATATTATACAGAACGTTCTACTATTATCAACTATAGGCCAGAATTTGATAAACATATGAATCACTGTATTTGTCTATCGAATCAAATGGCAATTTGCCTATATTCTCATCTATTCTTAATCTACGTATCTATACTAGAGTACGATGCACAAAACAGCATGTGGAAAAATATACATATTGGTTTATCCATTCAATTTATCATTGAAACTTTAACATGCAGACTTTCAAACAGAATCAGAACAAATTTCTTCTTCATAACAGAAATTAATAATTTTACTTAAAACAAAACTAATGGTTGAAATAAAGTAGAAGCTGTAAAACCTGGATAAAATATGTAGGGGACAAACAGCCCAAGAAGACTGTTCCACCCAACCAATTCCTGAAAGAAGTCAAGTACTTGCCTTAGGACCCCCGAGCTTGTTCACTAAACCACCAAGAGGAAGAAACTCTAGGAATTAGGATCTCCACTTGTAGTAGCCCTGACTATATAATCTTCAAGAACCAGCAGTCCAATATACCTGCACCGGCATCTCTGGTTCTTCTCAGCAATATGCAGACTTAAGATTGCACTCACAACTAACCTCCCTATTCGAATCTCTCAGTGATCACCTGGTGCACATGAGGAAATATTTCTGCAGAAAATATTATGTAAGAGCTTCCTGCTCAATTCAAATTTGCCTTTTGTAGGCTGCCTAGGCCTTTTCAGATGTTACTGGGTCATTAAATGAGCTGCCTGCTCACTCCCTCCACGTGGGGGATAATGCCACATTTTTAGGGGTAGTTGTCCCATAACCAATAGCTAGTGGTGTGATGCAATTGCTGCCATCTGTCCCATACCTTCCAACAGCTTCCATTCCTCCTAGTGGGTCAGTGAACACTCATTTAACAATCCCCTTGGGTGTTTGTCTCCTAATTAATTTATTTAAATAATAATATTTAGTAATTACATTCATCCTTGATCAAAACTAATCATAATTACAAAAAATTGTAATTAAATTTAACATAAAGTATTTTGCAAATAAAATAATAATTTTCAGAAATTTGGGTAGGTGACATACACCCCCCTTAAGTCTCAACATCGTCCTTGATGTTGGTTAATCACTCCTTGAGTGTTCCTGAAACAAAGTTGGGTATGGTGCCTGCATACTACTCTCCAACTCACAGGTTGCCTCTTCTGGGCTAAGGTGCTTCCATTGCACCTTCACTTGCCCAATGCTACGATTCCAGAGAATAGTTTCCCTCCTTCCGAGGATACAATCCGGTTCCAACGGAAAATCTCCGTCTTGTCCCACCTGTACATCATTCCAGTTTACAACATGAGTAGTATCTTGCACATATTTCTTTAAAAATGATATATGAAAAAGATTATGTATTTTTAAGTTTGGTGGCAAAGCAAGTTGGTATGCCACTGCTCAAACCTTAGACAGTATTTCAAAAGGACCACAATACCTGGGTGCCAACTTGGCACAGCTTCCCAATTTCAGTGAACTTCTTTTCAGTCTTACCTTGAGGAATACATGTTCACCAACTTGGAACTCTTTATGAGTTCTTTTTGAATCTGCTTGACTCGTTTGCCTATCTTGGGCAACTTTTAAATGTCCTTGCACCTGTTTCACAATTAGTTCTAACTCCTGCAATAATTTAGGTCCTAAAACAACTCTATTTATTGGATCATTCCACGAAACAGGTGTATTACATTTCCTACCATAAAGAATTTCAAAAGGACTAAGTCTGGCCGATGCATGATAATGATTATTATAAGCAAATTCTGCTAAGTGCAAGTAGTCTTCCCACTTACCAGGTTCATCCTTAACATACATTCTTAATAAATCTTCTAAAACTTTATTTACCCTTTCTGTCTGTCCATCCATATATGGATGAAATGTTGTACTGAAATTTAAAGTTGTATTCAACCCCTTAAATAGTGACCTCCATAAGTTTCCTGTATACTTCGAGTCACGATCTGAAATTATTACTTTCGGTATTCCATGTAGTCTAAAAATCTGTTTCATAAAGATCTCTGCAATATCTAGAGCTTTATGAGTAGTCTTTACGAGTATGAAATGTGCTACCTTGTTGAGTTTGTCCACTACCACCATGATAGAATCATGTTGTTTCTGATTTTTAGGTAATCTAGTAATAAAATCTATGCTGATCACTTCCATTTCCAACTTGGTATCGGTAACGGTTGCAACAATCCAGTAGGATGTTGGTGTTCAACCTTCACTTTTTGACAATCCAAACATTTAGCTATGTACTCTGCTACTTCATCCTTCATTCTAGGCCAATAGTATTCTTTTCTCAACATAGTATTGGTCTTTTGATAACCTAGATGACCAGAATAGTGACTTTTATGCATCTCATTTAATATCAAAAATTTGATTTCTGGTATGTCTGGTACATACAATCTATTTTTATACAGTAATAAACCGTTTTCCTTCATGCTGTAATCTGCCATACAATTTTCAGAACTGTTGTTTGTTGTCTTTTCCTTCATTTTTATGTATTCTTCATCTGTTTCACTCTTTTCCAGAATCTGATTTTCCAAATCAGTTGAATAAGTACTGATTGCTGAAATAAAATTTAGTTTTTCCTTTCGACTCAAGGCATATGCAACCTTGTTCTCCTTCCCTTTAATATGTTGAATTTTGAAATCATACTCACTTAAGAACGTCAACCATCTAGCTTTTCTAGAGTTCAGGTTTGTCTGATCCAATAAATATTTCAGACCCATGTTATCTGTCAATAATGTAAATTTCCTACCAATAAGGTGGTGACGCCACATTTTTAAGGCATGAATAACTGCCAATAACTCTAAATCATAGGTAGAGTAGTTATTTTCATGTACTTTCAGCTTTCTAGATTCATATGCCACCGCATGCCCTTCCTGTGTCAGGACTCCATCGAGTCCGTCACTGCATGCGTCTGTACAAACTACGAAATCCTTGTTGGGATCTGCTATCCTCAAGATAGGTGTTGTCGTTAATAATTCCTTTAATTTCTTAAAACTGTCAGAACATTTCTGATCCCACACAAATTTCTTCCCTTTCTTCTACAAAGAAGTTATGGGGTTGGAAATCTTTGAATTTTTTTTTATAAACTTTCTGTAATATCCAGTAATGCTCATAAATGATCTTACATCCGACACGTCCTTAGGAACCAGCCAGTCATTCATGGCCCTTATCTTGTCGGGGTCAACCGAGATTCCTTCTTTCGAAATTATGTGTCCTAGATACTGAATTTTGTCTTTGTGGAAGTCACACTTACTAAACTTGGCGTATAGTTGATGATCTCTTAGAACTTGTAAGATAATCTGTAAATGTTCATCATGCTCTTCTTTACTTTTTGAGTACACTAAAATGTCATCTATAAACACAATAGCAAACTTGTCTAAGTATTTATGTAGAATATTATTCATCAGACACATAAATACAATCGGGGCATTAGTCAATCCAAATGGCATGACTACGAACTCGTAGTGTCCATACCGAGTTCGGAAAGCTGTCTTGAAAATATCTTCATCCTTAACCTGTACTTGATGATATCTTGATCTTAGATCAATCTTCGAAAATATTGTTGCTCCACGCAGCTGATCAAATAGATCATCTATGTGGGGAAACAGATACCTATTCTTGATTGTCATCTTATTAAGCTGGTGATAATCTATGCACAGTCTCAAGGTTCCGTATTTCTTCTTAACAAAAATGACAGGTGCTCCCCAAGGAGACACACTCGGTCTAATATACTTCTTGTCAATAAGTTCCTTCAACTGTGATTTTAATTCGTTTAAATCCAGTATGTTCATTCTATATGGAGCTTTCGAATTTGGTACTGCTCATGGTATTAACTCTATGGTAAAATCTAAATCTCTTTTGGGTGGTAATCCTAGAATCTCCTTAAGAAATACATCCTTAAAATCCTTTAGGACAGGTATGTCCTCTAATTTCAGTTTGTCCTCTTTATCCATAACCTCATCATTTACCACGTTTACTGCAAACATTTGGCATCATTTCCTAACTGCCCTCTTAACTTGCATGGCTGAAATCTGTCTAAGGGTTACCTTCCTTGGGATGCCTTTTATTTCTACAGTTTTCCCTTCGTCATTTAAACATGTAAAAAATTTTCTATAATAGTCCAAGATGACATGATGGGCTTCTAACCAGTCCATCCCAACTATAATACGATAAGAACCAAAAGGTAGAATATTCAACTTGATTTGTGTTTGTAAATGATTCATGGACAAAACACAAATTTCTATAAAATCTGATACTTTTCTCTTTGTTCCAGTTGCTAGTCTAAATAGCCAAGATTTACTAAACTTCTCAGTTTTCAATTTAAGACTTTCCACAATGTCTGGTGATATATAACTTAAGCTAGCACCTGGATCAATTAAAATAGTAACAGGATGATCATGTAGCATACATTCAATCTCTACCATGGATATTTGATGATCTGCTTGCCTGTTGTCAAGTGCTCCATTGATTCTGGGCATTTCCCTCGCCACATCTCCAACCGTAGGTTCAAGCTGTATAGAGTTGAGGTTGTTTGCTTTACGCTTCCTCAAGGGACATTCTGATGCGTAATGGGGGCCTTGACATTCAAAACATTTGATAGGTGCGTTTGGCTCACTGGTTCTGGTATTATTAGGTGCATTTCTTGGTGCTGTAGAATTCTGCTGTGAATTGTTTCTGGAGTTGTTCCCTTGATAATTCCGATTCTGAAAATTTTTCTTTTGAAACCCGGAATTTCCGCTGAACCTGAAATTTTTCCATTTCTGCTCAAAGTTGCTGGGCTTATGACTCTTCCAGTTTGACATTCCCTCTCTTTTCCGATTTGTGTCATAACAGAAAACTGCCTTTCTCATTGCCTCTTCCAAAGTCTTAGGACTGTCATACTCGATTCTATCCTTAATATTGAAAGGTAGACATCTCAATTACCTTTGAATTTTTGGTTTCTCTTCTATGAGGTATGTTACATATCTTAGTAAGTTCAGAAACTTATTGTTCATTTCCTTCATGTTCATACCTCCTAGCTTCAAATCGTAGAACTCTTTGGATTTTTCTTCATAGTACTGTTCAGACAAGTACTTCTTTTTAAAGTATCGTTTAAAAGTACTCCAGCTTACATCTTTATATTTGATTCCCTTTACTCTTTTAATGTCCTGCCACCAAATGTCTGCTTTTCCGGTCAAGTTGTATATAGCCATTTTTTCCTGCAAAGACTCTGAATAGTTATAAATATGGAAGTATTTCTTCATGACAACCAAGCTTCAGCTATCTCTCCCTTCTCAGTTTCTCCATTGAAAGTTGGAGGTCTAATCTTTTCGAACCCCCCATAAATCTACTCATATTCCTTATGATTTTTCCTTCTGGGTTTGAAATCTCCTTCACTGCTATCACTGGTGTAGTTACGTTTCTTTCTACGTGTTTCAATAGCATCTCCTGATAAGGTTGAATTGTCGTTCACCTTGCTGATTTTCATTTTCTTGTTTTTATCAGCATGAGGCAGATCCTCAACTTTGGTAATATCTTCATTATCTTTCTCTTGTTCCTCAGTTTGGCTCTGTTCAAACAGCACTTGGTTTAATTGTTCTTGTGCTTGCAGAATCCTTTCATTGTCTTGTTTCACCGATCTAATTTCTGCTTTTAATTCATGAAAGGCACGTAACAATTCTGTCGAACTGTTATTTAGTTCACCGTGTCCTTCTGCTACATAGTGTTGTCCTGAGCTGTGACTGTTTGGCTGAAATCTGTCATCTAATTGTTCAGCTGAGTTCTCCATACCTGTAACTAAAAATAATTTCTGTATAACATAATAATTAAAATTTCAAATTAGTACAATTTTCTGCTATATAATATTTTCTGCTGCGTGTTTTTGCACCTTTTTCAGGCCTAGAGTTCGAATCTGAGCTTTGATACCACATGTAACATCCCGAATTTTCATAAAAATTTAAAATTTTTGATAACAGCATTAGTTATGGTAATAATAATTGTGGAAATAATAATTGAGATTACGACAGCATTAATTGTAAAGTTGTTAGTACTAAACATGCTTTAATTTCTGTTTTAGCAGCAATATGATAATGACAGTTTTAACACATAATGATTATGATAACAAATGTTCTAATTGATCGGAAATATGATGCGACAATTTTCTTTCGCAATGATACTGACAGTTTGACTTTGCTACATAAGGGTGTCCTACGAGGTACCCTGGAGCTTACTTAGCTGCAATGCTAAAGCATATTGAATGTTCTATTGTGCAGACGACTAGTAAGATCAAAGTACGTGTATAGTTCAGTTTCAATGTCATAATTAAATATAATATTAGAAATTCTGTTGCGACTCACCAAGTATGCAGGTATGAATTGCATAGCTATAATTATTCTTTTTCAAATGTATATCTTACAACTCCATAGTGTTTAAAACTGAGTCGTCTATGTACTTCATCCTGTTGATAGTTTTGTCGCTGTAATTCTTGTTGATTTTATAGCTGGCTTTGTCGTCGTCTTAGGATAACTCATACCTATACAATATTAGTGTCGTGATTGTAATGCTAACCTTCAAATGCATTATGATAAGAGTCAGGGTATGGAGTTCAAGACCATAGCATGGTTGTTGTACTAGTTACAAATCAATAGTCTTGTTGAAAATCAAAAAAGTAAACTACTATATTAATATGATCTTTAATTTTATATAGATCAAAATAATAGAGTCCAAGGTTATTATGCTAACCATAAAAGTCATAAAGAATTCCATCCTATAAAGTAGATTCATATGGCAAATTATTCAATATCTAAATGGAACTTCACCATATTAAAGTGATAGAAAGTCTATACTTATACATGGCTTAGAATTTAGTCTTAGTACCCTAATCGTGATTATAAATTTTATACTTTAAACTATTAACAAATTATATATTAAGGTTCATAATAATGAACCCCTATGAAAAATGGACTTTATTACGTGACTATAAAAATTCTAATACCCAAATGATATAACAAACTTTCGACCATAACTTTGATCTAGAACTACCATATAACAATACCAAATTGTTAACAAATTAGAAACTATATCGTGAATTTTTATGCACAGACATGCACTAAATGTTGACAGGGTGGTGAATGTTGGTTCATTAATATGACATGAACGTCGAGCTATCACGAAGATTGTCCTTCGATTCCGCATTAATAACTTGAGTCGACTTCCCCAGCTGACAAGGATTTGCCAGTGATCCACGTATTATGAATTTGATGAAATCGTTGTTGCGGTTTCCAATGTGTAATGGTTAAATGTTTTGATACGCCTTCGAACTGGTTGTTGATCGGTTCTCCGTGTGCCAAAGTGGCAATGCCAAGCTTGTATTCTGGAGTGGGCATTAAATGTAATTGTTGCTCATCCCAATACTATTTCGCTGGAACTATTGTGATCGTTGATGGTGATGAGTTGGGACCGTTAGATTGAAACCCTAACATCTGTTGTTGATTTTGGTTTATGAGTTTGAAATGTTGTTCATTGTTTCTATTGTTTTCGGTCTGTGTGGCCGACAGGCTGCTGAAATTTCTAGGGTTTACAAGATTGCAAGAGGTCTCGACCTCGAGTCCTGTAGGTAGGATTTGCAGGTTCTAAACCATTGTAATGGCATTGTAATAAGATATCATTCATCTGGTTTGATTTGTTAATGCGTTGAAGTTTTCAAGCTCTTCGTTTGAGTTTGTATGAAGCATACCCAGTTGTAAAATGATGGGAGTTTTTTCGTTTCGTTTGCAGTAGAGATCTCGTCATCTTTCTAATGTTTGCAAGGAACTTGGTATCCATTTATGAAGGTAAGGTTCCTTCACGATATAGTAAAACCCTTGGTTGTATTCTTTGGTTTTCAATTAAGATATAATAATACCGATGTCAAAATCTAAGCTATGAATTTTCTGTCAGTTGTAGGGTTCAAGGACCGAATGTGGGCAAGGGTTTGGAAAGGAAAGGCATGCTTCCAAACTGGTAAGCTCTCGGTCTTCCAAAACCCTTGTAGGTGCTCTCCGTCTATGTGTTGAAGTGGTTTTAATGGATGAAAAACAGGTCCTTGCCAAGATTCATCGTTGTTGTTGCTTTAAGGACTTCGAAGCACATTTTGTTATTCAAATGTTGTTTGTTCAGTGTTGTGACTCTCGTTTGATTATGTAATACTTGGTTTTATACCTTGATACTTATCTCAGTCGAGCTGGGAAATGTAAAACTCGTTAATGTCGAGGGTTTAAGAACTCGTTTCAAATGTTTGAACTTGGGAATATCCTTGTATGATTTCATGTTGAACAATCCACCTATTGATATGTATTAATGTGGAAATGTGTTGGAGCCAAGGCTCGTCTAACCTGTGAATAAAACTCTGCTTATTGAAAAAGATAAAATGTTGTTTCTATCTGGTTCTAATCGGTTTGGTTTTCTAAGTTATAAATCGTATATGTTGCACTTGTTCAAAGAATTACGAAAACTGTAGTCTTCGTGCCAATGATAGTATAGGTTTTGTCTTTGTTATCTGAAGAAAGGTAACGGCTATGCTTCAAATCGACGATTCTCATTGATTGCAAACAATGTGTCAAATTGAAACTAATGAGCATGAAAATATAAGTTGGGTCTGTGTTAATTGTTTGAAAGGTGTAGGTTGCTATCGTAATTTTTTATCAAAGGGTTTAATTACTCTGTCGTAGATGATATATTTGCAAAATGTAAACCTGAAATGGTTTGTCTCTTTGTTTGTATAAAAGAAAAAGATCAGGGCTATACCCTAAATCGAGTTTTGTTTGAATGTGAACTTCTTTAAAAGGTAGAAGAAGCTAAAAGCTAAGATTTCGATCCTGTAGCTTGTATTGACTGTTTTTATCCAAAAATATAAAAACGATGGTAATGGAGAAGACAATTCTTTCTAGGGTTTGAATGAAACTCAGTTTTTGAAATTGACACTTACAGTTTAGAAAAATCTAAATACATAGAATGAATGATGGAAAGAAATATTTTCGTTAATTGAATGTTTTAAATAAATAAAGACAATGGTTATAGCAGGAATGAAAACAATATCTGTAAGTGAAATGTGAAGACTATGAATGCAGCTATGTACAATTTTTATTTCTTTAATTGCTTACAGCAACACTGTTTATAATGCAAATGAAGTACGATATGTGAAAAATTGGATTCTATTTAATTCTTATGAGCATAGTAATGATAGAGGAAATACAATGTAACTATACAGGAATTATACAGTGTTTCTTTTTCATAAAACTAGGGAAACATTATATAATATATATTAGATATTATACAGAACTTTCTACTATTATCAACTATAGGGCAGAAATTGATAAACTTATGAATCACTGTATTTGTCTATCGAATCAAATGGCAATTTGCCTATATTCTCATCTATTCTTAATCTGCGTATCTATACTAGAGTATGATGCACAAAACAGCATGTGGAAAAATATAGATATTGGTTTATCCATTCAATTTATCATTGAAACTTTAACATGCAGACTTTCAAACAGAATCAGAACAAATTTCTTCTTCATAACAGAAATTAATAATTTTACTTAAAACAGAACTAATGGTTGAAATAAAGTAGAAACTGTAAAACCTGGCTAAAATCTGTAGGGGACAAATAACCCAAGAAGATTGTTCCACCCAACCAATTACTGAAAGCAGTCAAGTACTTTCCTTAGGACCCCCGAGCTTGTTCACTGAACCACTAGGAGGAAGAAACTCTAGGAATTAGGATCTCCACTTGCAGTAGCCCTGACTGTTGAATCTTCAAGAACTAGCAGTCCAATAGACCTGCACCAGCATCTCTAGTTCTTCTCAGCAATATGCAGACTTAAGATTGCACTCACAACTAGCCTCCCTATTCGAATCTCTCAGTGATCACCTGATGCACATGAGGAAATATTTCTGCAGAAAATATTGTGTAAGAGCTGCCTGCTCAATTCGAATTTGACTTTTGTAAGCTGCCTAGGCCTTTTCAGATGTTATTGAGTCATTAAATGAGCTTCCTGCTCACTCCCTCCACCTAGGGGATAATGCCACATTTTTAGGGGTAGTTTTCCCATAACCAACAGCTAGTGGTGTGATGCAATTGCTGCCATCTATCCCATACCTTCCAATAGCTTCCATTCCTCCTAGTGGGTTAGTGAACACTCATTTAACAGTCCCCTTGGGTGTTTGTATCCTAATTAATTTATTTAAATAATAATATTCAGTAATTACATTCATCCTTGATCAAAACTAATCATAATTACAACACTTTGTAATTAAATTTAACATAAAGTATTTTGCAAATAAAATAATAATTTTCAAAAATTTGGGTAGGTGACAGGTAGGGTTGGTCGTAGGATCTATGTCCTCATGTAACTCTGGAATCCCGTATAAGTAATTATGTGGAAACGAAGGATCGAACGGGTCGTCCTTGGGTGGATCTGGACCAAACAAACTAAGTTGAGTCTCGGTTGGATCCAGACCGAACAAACTAGGTTGGGTCTCAGGTGGATCACCCCCCCACGCCTCTCAAGGAGTAGGGGTGTCTGAAGTGTGTTCGACTCTACCCGATGGAGTAGTAGGGATTTCTCCCGTGTCAGAGTGTGCAGTCATGACGTCGGTGATTTATGTTTCGTAAGAATCTGAAGACTCGGAGGGAGCCCGTCGGCGTCCCCTCTCAACACGGCGTGAAAGTTCGACAGCTGGTAAACCAACCAATCGGCGAGATTGATGGAGAGTAGGAATCTGCGCCATGATATCTCCAGAGAGACTATACAATCAAACATCCCCTAACAGCCAAACTATCGATCAAAAATAGAAAATCAAGAGCACACACCTAGAGAAACTACAGCCAAGAGCAGACAAACAGAGTGGCTAAATGAGCTCCTGACACTAGAGCCGGTATGTCTCATCTAGGAGAGGCTTGAGACTCCCAAACTGTAGCTAGAGGTAACTGAATCAGTTATAGAGGTTCCCAGGCTTCACTGCGTGCAGACGGAACCCTCAGCAACAAACACTGTGTTGTCCAACCCCTATCTGACTCAGGACACAAACAATATAACTACTGCAAGTACCCTGTGCGATACCTAGGTAAGGAAACTATAGTCATCGTAGTATAACCAATGCTCAGGGGGACAGTCACAGGTGGGATACGTCATATGGGCAGGGTAGCTAAGCCCGAAACTCAGTAGGGTCAAATCCCCCAAGAGTTTCCAGATACGAACAAATCCTAGAAATATATCCCACGTTTGGCCAGTATTGGAGGGCTATCTCCGCAACCAACCTCCCGTGATCTCGTGCTTAACTCTGGTTTGAGTAGAGCTTCCTGAGAACACCGATGTATACCATGGATTTCACCACTCCTTCGTCAGACACATAATGTTTTGTCTAGTGGTCTTGGATTGTTTACTCACAATGATCTATTCCAAGACTCTAAACCTATGCTAGTTGGTGTACCCTATAAATAAAATCGTTCTAATCAATTTCAGATTAAGCGTTAATTTTAATGGTTGTGGTTACTCAAAGGATATGATCGTGAAACTAATGATGTATATGACTCAATAGTATGCAAAATCGTCAAACTCTAGACTCATCTATCCAATAAAAACAATGCCACTAGAATGAAAATCAATCCAACGGTTTCGAAATAAAAATGCAACTCTTTTATATTTTCAATGCACAAGCAGAACCTAAATGAAAGTAGCAAGCACTCAATGCAAAATGCAGTACATGAAAGTAAAATTTTTTGTATTTTCACTTATAAGCTAAAGGAAAATGCAAAACTATGTTTTTGTATTTTTCAATATAATGGAATGAAAAATGCAAGCGAAATCCTACTATTCAATTACAGAAAAGCAAAGGAAATCACTCAGACAACCTAGCAGATCCCAAACAGTAAGACTTAGCCAATGGAATGAGCTTAGAAAATAAAAAATGGGTAAAAACCAATGAGGCTCAAAACCAAGAGAAAAGAGGAGTCCTGGTCACGAACAAGGCTTGGAACAGTAGGGAACAAGGCCAAAGAAGACTCAAGAACACTCAAAACCAACCCAGCAACAACCAAAGGCCATAAACCAATCACCCCCAAAGTTGTATGCTATTGTCAAAGGAATACCTGTGGGTACCCGCGGTCTATAAAGCAGACATAAGCGGGTAGACGAGAGCAGAACTAGGCTCACCCGCATACAGGGAAAAGAAAATGAGCAGAAAAAAGAGTCCAATGGCTCAGAAAAAGGTAGTTTTCTATACTGTATCCTAACGGCCAATGAATGACACAGAGACTCGACACACAACAACTCTAAACAAGGACTAATGCCAAAAAATCCCAAAAAATGGATGTTCGATCCCCAGTGGAGTCGTCATTTCGGTTACGGAGAAAATTTCCTATGGCTTGGGGTAGACCACAATAGACAGGTGACTACTAGAAATTAACTCAATTATCAATTCTATGCTATATAAATGACAATGCTAAGATAATGGAGAATATAACCAACCTCGATCTAGACGTTCGATGTAGATCCCCTTTGAATATTTCAATTCGTGCACTTGAACTTGCAAATTAGTCTTGACGGCCAATATACAACAAGCGCATATAATATATGAAAGAGATTAACATCATCAATAGCAATGGTCCATGATATTATAAGTAAATTCAACCCAATGTAATTTAAACAACATTAATGGAGGAGAATATGTGTATTTCTTTTAATAAATAACAAGAAGTACAATGTGATACGAACTCTTGTCGGCAACCAATTTAAACCAAGAACTGGGTCTCTCCACTTGTGCCTCCACCACTTCAATCCTCAATGGACTGGAAAACTCAAACTGTGATAGGATTTTGGAAGGTGAACACAAAGGGTTCACAACAACAAGGATCAATGAGTGTAGACTCAAGATGCGGCAAAAATCCACTAGAGTTATCTTGCTCTCTCTTTCTCCTCTCTTCCATATTCCATATGTGTTCAATATATAGTCCTTCCAAAGGTAGGTTAAAGGACACATCGAGGCGTTTCGGGGAAATGGAGGGCCAAAGGTCACCCTAAGACCACTTTTTGGGAGTAAAACGTTATTTACTAGTGATTTTTACCATTTTACCTATCACCCACAAGATAAAGTGATGCAGCTTGCGGGTACGATGGCTAACGTGGAACATCAAGTGTAGAGGAAGGGAAATAGTGTATCTAAAGGATATAAAGTGGATCTGAGTCAGTAAAATGGATCCTAAAGGCCAAAGAGTGCTGATGTTCACAAGGTGAAAAATTACGTTGTAACAATAGACATTAGATGTTTGACCATGCCGTCACCACTTCTAGAAACCATGAGAGAATAGTCATCAACTACATAAATCTTTTGTTATGGAGCTCCACTTAAGGAAGAGAACATATGAGCAAGCTTATCCATATGATATGTACAACCATAATCGACTATCCATTCAGTCTGAGTGGTGTGGGAATGCAATACCTGGGAAGTGCTAACAAAAAAGGTAAAGTTTTTTGCAGCTCGGTTGATTGACTAACCAGTCGATGCGACTTCTTCAAGATGCTTGACCTTTTCCTTCAAGTCCTTTGTCTTCTTCCAATAGGTTTTCTAGACATGTCCCACCTTTCCACAGTAGCGACATGTTTTCTTCTTTTAATTATTCTTCATTGAAGTTGACTTGTTGGTATTTTCTTTAGTAGGTTGGTGTATACATTATTGTCGATGATTCGTTCGACTAAGTTCTTAATAATTTTGTTTGACCTTGCATTTGAGCAAGTGAGCCTGGTGTTTGCTACCAAGATTCCCTTCATCAAGAACCTTTTGTAGGTATTTAACTAGTAAATCACATAATATATCAAAGGTGAATTCCTTACCATATTGCTTACATGACATCCAACTAGCACGAAAAGAAGAGAAGAACACATCATAAGGTGTCCTTAGATTCATGACGACCAATTTGATTAGTTTTCCATCCTTAATGCGAGCTAAATAGTCATCAATCCTTTCAAAGTAATGCAGTTCCAGAGAGATCAACTCTTTCTCTACCTGCATTACTTGACTTTCATTAACCTTGTCTAGCAATGACTTCAACTTACTCCAAATGACACAAGTATAGTCGATCCCACTTGTATGAAAGTGAATCTCACTTGAAATGTAGGTCATAATGACCCCAAAAACGTCATCCTTCTTTCTTTCAATGATAAACTTTGCTTGGTCATTCGTTGGATCTAAATAATGACTGCGTATTTATCCATAGTCCCTTGCTTTTCAATAAAGTTTCCATATCAGCTAGCACCCATATTGCATAATTGTGTCCATTTAGAACAAAAAGTTTTATCTTGGACGTCATCCTTCTAATCAAACATATCTGATCCAAGTTCAAATAAGAGGTGTCTGTCAACAAATCTTTAGCCTATAGTTGATCAACCCTAGATCCGACTTAGCATGATTCACATACAATAGGATAGGTCAAAACCAATAGCTCTAATACCATGTTGGGGAACCTCTTCACATTGAACCATACATCAAAAAAGAAAATAACAGAAGGGAACTATATTCCAGGAAAAGAGGTGGTGTCTAAAGATACCATTACAACACTTAAGAACAACACATTATGATCATAACATCATAATGCATTCTTCATTCAATATGAATTTGATATATAAACTCTATGCATATGGTCGTTCGTTTATAGTCTCCATATCTGTCGGATTTCCTTTAAGTGAGGATGATCTGGTCCAGTAATAGGGGTTGCTGGAGCTAGTCGTTTCCAAAAAATATGCAATGTACCATAGATTACTTGACTATTTTAGTCGAGCTGACCACGACCTCGTCAACCATTTATTTGACTGCTTAGTTGGGCCTTTGACTTATGCAGTTGGCCACTCATTCAAGCCTCTAGACAACTGCTTTGCTAGTCAACTATTGTCTTTCGACTGAATGTCTCTGGAAGATCCAAAGGTGTGATGAACCTACATAACATTTGGTTCCAACAGAGATGGGGTTGTGGTTTTACCTTACTTGTTTGAATGAGTCTTACTTTTTTCCATTTAATACATGGAACACTAACCATATGTACTAATCTATGTCCTTGTTGCAACCTACAAGGAATCCAAAGTGGTAAGAGCTTTCACCCTTGTGACTATTTTCCCACAACAATGGATGGGGACACTCCAATTCAAGCTTATGTATATTCTTGTTGTTTCTCATATTCCAAAAGTAACATCGATACCTCCAATCACCGCATTCAATAACATGAATAACATTATGGGAGTGAACCAATTGAGGATATAAGCAATTGTGCACATTTCATGCATATCTTCTATAAAAATCTTCAACATGATTTCTACTATGCAATATATAAATTGCAATAAAAATTAAACCCTTTTTGGCTTGGCTTCCAGATCCCACAATTCCCCTCCTAGCCATCAAAAAAATTATATATCTCACTCTAATCCTTATATTTGATCCATATACTTATTAATTATAGTAACAAGTGCATGAGCCATTATCTTCTTCTCCTTGTTTTTCAAACTTCCATACCTCCTCAAAATAAAGGTACTTGGTTTTCTTTACAATTATGGCTTTCTTCCAAGGTTCATGTTGGTGTTTTGTTTTGGCACATTCAAGAAGTAACAACAATGGTTCCAATCACCACATCCAACAACACAAATATAACAATGGGAGTGAACTAGTGAAGCACAACAACCCACATCTAAGGTAAATTTTCCATAAATGTACCAAACATTATTTACACTTTGCAATACACAAACTAAAAGGAAAGGAAAACATGTATTTAAGCTTGGCTTCCAAATCCCACATCTCCCCTCTTGGTCAACCGAATACAAAATTATGTATAGCTTGCTTTAATCCTTACATTTGATTTATATTCATTCATTAGTTATAATAACTATAGTTCTAACAGGGGACTAAAAATAAACTACCTATTTAAGACAGTGTGTTGGTAAACATTCATGTGAATGGTTAGATATCTATGAATCACAATAATTCCATCAAATCGCATATCAATTCCCTCAAGGTTGACAACGATGTCTTTAGTAATTAATTAATTAATTACGACATGTTCAATTTTTTTGCTCTCCACGTGGACAACTGGAAAAAGTAAAAGACAAAATGTCTAGAATGATAGAATGATTCAAATGCAAGCCAAACCATACACCCTCTTTGCTATTATGTATGGTCTCTCTATTATGTTATGGAAGAATTATTTAGCATAAATCTAGGTGGTATATCACAACACAAGGTAGTTATCATTTTTTTAAAATTAAAAATATCATCATGACATTTCTATGATGCTAATTTTCTTTAAAAATTATGCTTAAGTTTTGTTAAACCAATTCAAATTGATGCTAAAATGACACAATATGCAAATTCGACACACATGTGACAAACATATAATAGAAATAAGATGCAAATTGAAGCAATGTAACACACATGATGCAAGAGAAAATGAAGGTTATTTTTAGTTTTTTCATCATAAATAACGATTTAACCATGACACAAATTATGAAAATGTTGCATACACCTAATTTTTTTTAGCAAGGAGTTTGAGGGATGTAGTGATGTAAATTAGTGATCCGACAACCACATATAGTAGTAGTGCCAATACCAGACATTGAGGTATCATCTTTGTGAAATTGAAGTGTGGTTCATCTATATGTTGTTTTTAAGGATGCCCCTTTTTCTGTGGAATGCATCCCTTTCCATTACAATCAAATTCTCATCAGTTCTTTGTGCAACAAATTACATTTGATAATTCTCAATGTTGTCTTTATTGGAGATAATTCAACAAAAAATGAGAGATCCTCCCCCAATGTCTTATACATTTTGATAAGTGCATACAATAATGCAACCAGTAGTGTGTAGATGTAGGATCAATGTGTCAAAACCCAGAATTTCCGAAAATTTTAAAATTTTTAAAATAGCATGTAATATTAATAAATGCATTCATTTAACTGTTTGATTAGCTTAAGTGATCATCAATGTATCTGAATGATCTTTTGTTTTACTTAGATTTTGATATGAGTTTTCTTTACCGTTGCTGATTGTTTTCTGTTTTTCAACCACAAGGGGGAGTTGCCATAGCAGACTGGGCTTACTTAGCTTCCCAGCTAATGCAACAAATTTTCTTTCTCTTACAGATATACAGGTAATGTGTGGGTCGCTACATTTAAATCTTTAAAGTATTATAAATCAAATAGTTGTACCAAATCATTCAGTAAAAAGTCTAAGCATGCTAGCCAGGTTATCAAGTGTTTAAAGGTAGCATTCATCCTATGACCTCCTTCTGATCTTACTGTTAAAGAATTAGAAACTACTAGAGAATATGATAGCTATGTTTCCTGAGAACAATTGAATTAACTAACTCTATGGAGCATTTGATCTTGGATGATATTACTGTAATGCAATTATACTTTATAACTAGCACTGTAAAATACAACTGGGTGCCCATACTCGAACCAGTTTTTACTCACTCATTGTTATCGTATCATAACGAGTTTTAAAGTTAGAATATATTTGATCTGCAACTGTAATTATAAAGGATTCTGGAGTGGTCCATATATATAATTTGCTTATTTCTAGCATTTGCAAGATATTCTATCAGTTACATGTCTCCTCTTAACATCTCAGGGATTGTATGGATTGATAAACTATTCTTATTTCTATGATTGACAATGGACTAAAATAGAAGCTATCTTGAGTAAACTCATTGAGCCTTAAGGATAAAAAGAGAGGTTGTTATTATTTTGTAACGTCAATTGAAATGGGCTAGAGTAACTTAAATCCAAAACTGTGGGTTATGTATCTTGAGTACTACAAGTATGAGTTATATAACAGAATAATATGACAAGTCTTTCCTTATCTGTGCAAGCCATAGCCAATGGCACTTTAGTAGAAGAATTGCAAGCAACTATTCTTAATATCACCCCATTCTCTTATAGATTTAAAAGAAATGATAACTCCTTGGTTTGTTAACACAAGACTAAAGGATGTGGCAATCTAGTTATGAACTACTTGTCTCCTATCATTGTTCCTATGTTCTCGTAACTCTTATAATTAGAAGTTAATTTCTCTATGTTTCCACACTTCAAGATTTAATCCTTGAATGCTATCTACATACATGGTTTTATGAACAACTTATAATTCATAATTTTACTCAAAACCTTACAATTCTTTTTAATTAGAATCCATCCACTATATCTATAGATACTCCAAGACTTAATCTTGGATTGCCCTTATAAAGCATGGTTTACTTGACTATAAGGCATAGCTTCATTATATTTTATGCAAAGTTCAAGGTTATGGTTCTAACTCTTTGATTTTATAAATATGGTAGGTGATACTAGGGTATCGTGTGCATAATGGATATTCGGAACTATGATTTTGTTTTGAAAACAAATGATAGAGCCTCTCATTGCGAAACTATAGCTCGTCGACCCACTGCATGGAGATTATTAAACAGCTACGTGGTTGCTCTGAGGCCACGCATTTGTGATATTTAAACGTTGACTAAACCTACCTTGTCATTTCTCCTTTGCCTTCGGGCTTGGCCTCTCTGCAAACCCTCCTGGTCTAAGTTTTACTGAGGCGCTGTTGGTAGAAGCTTCCATGCTGCTACAGTCCTTCGTGCTTGTCCATTGTATCGTTTTGGGAACCTGTATACCTTGCTGTTGGCAACTATCAGTTTATTAAACACCTAGGGTTTACCTTTGTTACCAATACTAACCCTGTCATGGCGTGAGTGTATCTATTGACTTAGTGTTTGTCACGGCTTCCATCGTGGAAGGAACCCTCTTACTCTGCCAGCTCGTTCTTTTGGTAACAAAGATGGGGTTTATATTTATCCTACTTGTGCTGCTCGTGGTATAGCAGGCTGTTGTAATGACCGAGCTCCTTTCAAAATCACTGGTAAGTCTGTTTACTCCTACGCTCTGCTAGTTAAAAGAAATGGCTTAACAAATTTAGTTTTTAACTGATACTACTCTGTCGCTGCAGGTCCTGGCCCCTCTCGAAGGCGTGGATGGCACAAGGCTTCGACGAATGGCTTTACCGGGTAAGCCTGGTTTTCACCATGGCATTTTCCTCCTTGCTGGTTGGTTAGAGCGGTTAGGGTTTGGACTTGGAAAGAACAACTCTGTGACTATCTCCGTTATGTTTGGTCTTGTAACTTCTTGTTACCACCATTCCCTTGACAGGTTTAACTCTATGATATGAATGGGATGTTATGGCTTCGGTCAATAATGTAATTTATTCATCTTTCTTTTGGTACTTAGGGTTTTTTTGTTTGTCTGCAGAAGAATATTGTAAAAACAAATATAAGGAACATGGCTGTGAGCCTGTCTGTAGCTGAAGTTACAGCCTCGATGATTTTGTTTTTGTTGCTAAACTCTTAAATTATACAGGGTTCTTACCCAGGGTTGTGATAATATAATTTATTGAAAGTTCTCCTGTATATTTGAGCTGATTTATGGCGTGTAGTTTGATTCTATGCTTCGTACTGGAACAGGAAGAAAATAATTAAGTTTATTTATACATTTATACTATGCACTTGAGCTGCAGCCGTAGGTGAAACTGTTGTCTT
Source organism: Larix kaempferi (assembly GCA_027924585.1). Classification (NCBI taxonomy): domain Eukaryota; kingdom Viridiplantae; phylum Streptophyta; class Pinopsida; order Pinales; family Pinaceae; genus Larix; species Larix kaempferi. Next base: position 196,430 of record BSBM01002093.1, on the reverse strand, counting down.
AAAAATTAGCATTCCTTTTACTGGTAGAACCTGGAATGATAGGGTTCAAACCGACTTTTACAGTTATGATATGGTTTAGTTGTTCTTTTTGTCATTACGATTTCGACTCTGTTGTTATTTGAGAGTAAAAAGGAAAAATGATATTACTATGCTGTTTGAGCTCGATAATTGAGCTAAAATACTGTTCTGCTATTTCTTTGGTTTTTAAAACAATAACTAGGTTTTACGATTATGACTCTGTCAATAATTGAGAGTCAAGTGAAAGATATTACGATAATGTTTAAGCTCGATATTGAGTTAGATACTATTCTGCTAACCCTACTGTTTTAAATTAGTAGCTAGGTTATTTAAACTGTTGATAAATTCCTTGTGATAATTTTCTGTTAGGGTTTTTGCACAATGATTTAGTTGCTATGAAATGACTGGTTAAATTTGTAATTAGGGTTTGTGTATTGACTTAATTTAATAGGTTATGACAGGTTCACTTTGTCTAGGGTTTGTACCCTGATATAGCTATTCTAAATATAGCTACAACTCTTCTGCAATGTTATCTATAATGGTATCAATACTGTAATTTATGTGGTTATGTTTTATTACTGTTCCTATGATTGTTTAAACGAGTTTGTAATCCCAGAGAATAATTACTGTATACTTAAACCCTACTTATCTATTTAACTATTATAATTAAACTAGGTTTAAAAATTACAATAATAAACTATTGCTTACAATATTACTATTGTATGGCATGCATTAAAAATACCTTATCAGTAATGTAATAATGATATTAAGGGATGCTGAAAACACAATAATTATTAACAATCTTACTACTGATATTCTGATATATTAACTTTACTAAACTAAATACTCCTCAGCCATATAAAATAAACACATAACACATCATTTCATACTTAATGAACATAAGAAAATAAATGGCAGAACCTGTTTAAGTTGTGGACAACAACAGCAATGGGAGGTTGTTCCTCCCTACCAACTCCTGGAGAGTGCCCAGACAACAACTTCTCAGGACCCCCGAGCTTGCTCTGGTCTCCCTGGCTGGAACTAGGTGCAACAAAATAATTATCTCATCCCAAACAGCTATAATGGAACCAAGTTACTGCAACATTCCTCTCAAACAACTTCCTTATTGTATTTCCCTCTTCCTCAATGGGATTCCTGAATAACATTCACCTGAATGCATTCTCCCTCTAGAACAAATTCGAACCCTCAGCTATGTTCATTGAGTACTATTTAAAAGATTGCCTAGGTCTTTGTTGGGTTAACTGTCATTAATGAGCCACCTGCTATGATTCCACTTCCTTGGGGAATCATGACCCCAAATATAGGGAAGTTAGCACCTGCAACTTAGGAAGTGTTTGAGGATGCTGCCAATTGTCTTTTGCCTTTCCACCTAGTTCCATCCACCAGTTTGACCAGTAACCTCTTTTTAACAGCTCTCCCATGTTGTTGTCTCCATAATTTATTTATTAATAATAAAATATTATGAATTACATTCCATTTCTAGTGACTCTGCTGAGTCATCAATTCCTACTTAGCATTAAATTTAACATAATGTCTCAGGAATATAATGAAATAATTACATAATTTTTACAAAATTGGGGTATGTGGCACAATGCCACCATGGCAAGGCAAAAATTGTTTGTCACATGTTGAGTCTAGAAATAATTGACGAAGTGACACATGTGGTCTATCATGAATTACTTTTACAATATAACATAATTGAATTACTTTTACAATATAACATAATTGGAATCCTCTCTTCCTCCTCTACAAATCCATAATCTTCTTGTTTTTGCAATGAAATCTTAAGTAATAGTGTCTATGTAATCTTTTGGGCCATAAAGACACCATTGTCGTAAGCCTAAAGGAAAAATTTAGATCTAAATGTTAAAATAGCATTGACATATCATTTTTAGGTGCATGCACATTTAAAATTGTTTATTTAGTTCTAAATTCTACTTCATCTTGTTGGATTGTAGAGTTATCAAATAAATTATCCTACACTTCAAATCTCGATTGATATCCTACCAAAAAATGTGGCATTGATTTGTAAACTGTTGTGGATATTCCATTGGAACAGTTCATCACAATAAATCTTACAACTTTCTACAAAGTCTTAGTTATGCACTACATATTGAATATTTAAGATTCATTGTGTTAGCTTAATTCCAAAAAATGCTAAAATAAACTGACACTGAAAGGAAAACAACTAAAGAAAATAACACAACCACATAAATAACATAAGATATACCCCGAGAAAACCCACCATGGGAAAAAACTCAGCCAAAAGTGAGGACTATGCCTTGCTCTTTTCTTCTCCAATATGCAATGCAAATATAAAGAAACTAGTACGGATTTAATAAATTATTATTAAATACTTTTTCTGAATATTTAATTTATTTTATTTTTAAATATTTTTTACAAGAAGTCAGAAATAAAAACAATGTAATGGATTATTCTTTTTTTAATAAAAATACTGAAGAGGGGACATAAATGAAATAGTTGTTGCATGAGTGACTGCTGACCCACAAGAGGAAAAGCCAAGTGGCTGAAGCTATTGAGTGAGAACTCAAGGTGCAGGAGGAATCTTCCCCAAAATCAGGTCACAACTCTTAGTTGAGTGCTAAAAAGAAGGAGGCTTATAAATGACCAAGTCCTAGTTAAAATACTATCTAATAGTATGTCCATAAGAAGCAAGATGCTAGCATTGGATGGGGATTGAATCTGAAAATGCAAGAGATGGCACATTAAGTGGATTTTTCTCTTGTGGTTCAACGATCAGGCTCGGGGATTTTGGAGCAAGTGATTCTTGGCTGCTCTAGGACTTGGTTGGGAGGAACGGCTAAATCATTTATGTTTTTCGACAGTGGTACTAGGTTCCTTGTTTCTGTTCTTATATATTTTAAAATATTTTCAGTAGGGTTTTTATTTTTGTATATTGCATATCTAACCCCTAGCAGGATTATGCTATGCATCTAAATAGACCAAAGACTTGTTAATTACAGTAGTGAAACTAGGAACCATCAACAATGGTAAATAAACAAAGTTTGGAAAACGATTACAAAGAAAACGCTGAAATGAAGGATACAAGATAACCTCTTCCTTAAAAATCATAAGCCCTGAAAGGGAAACTATATTTAAACAATTAACTTATCTTTTGACAAATGCCTATTTCCCTTCTTGTGGTTCCAAAACCATGTATAGAGTTCTTGTAGCAACCAACAATGGTTTCAGTTAGTAAGGGAACAAGTAAAACTCCATTTTTAAATACTTAATGAGTTTCAACGCTCATTTCGTCCTCACCTGGGCGTTTTGAAACACAGGCTCAAGAAGAGAAGACCCTGTTGCCATTTTGGAAGATGTCTTCATTCTACATTTTAAAACCCACAGTTAGAATCCTTACAAATTATGAAGTAAACTTTTAGATATCGAAATAAACATTACAATCTTACCTATGCAAACTGCGGACATCACCAGGGGTCGACTCTTCCTTAGCACTCTTATCACTCCACTGCCTGTAGGAAAATATTTTATGTATTAAACCTTACGACCGATGTAAAACAAAATAAAAAGGAAAACACTTCTCATTTTTCTAAATCACTGTGTAATATCTTAAAACTTCTATTCTTACCTTCGATGGGCAGATTCGAGGTTGACGAAGGATGACCAGGTTCAGTCGTAACTCTCATAAAACTCTCCGATGGCAGCCATTAAAACCTGATATTTTCCTCCACACCTTGGACATGAACCAGCAAATTATGCCATTAGCATTTCATGGTAGCGATAGGAAGAAATTCGTAGATTCACCATCAACCGAGCAGAGCAAAGAACGCGTTTACCAAAGTGCAATAATAGAGTTAGGACATCAAAAAGAACACATTAAACCCTTGCCAAACCCTAGCATATGCCTGTCCAAATGGGCGGTTTGGTTTTACATTCCAACGTAGCCATAAAGAGCCTGGATGCATTGTCAACTCGCAGCCACGATTGCCATAAATTGCTATGCATTACACAACACTACATTAAATCCATCACAACAACCATCACCTCGAAGAACGTTTAAACCAGGACTTTAATTAAATGCAAAGCTTTACATTATTCGACCATAGGTTAGAACTATAGCCCAAATGTGGATCATAAAATTTTGAATAGGCACCACCTTTTTGCATACCCTTGCGCCTAGGGCTTGTTATTACCTGTGGATTTTATAGTTGCTTGGGATTAACACTATAACCATAGTCTCCCCCACATATTCCTTTGCACATAAAGTTAAGACCATAACCTAGGAGCCACACTTAGCTTTAGAAGTAAGTAAGTTACATCATAACTTAGCTAGGAAGTGGTAAAGAGGAACAAATACATCACCTCGACTATAACGATGAGATGCCGCAGAGCTCTTAGATTAACCTGTCAAGATTAGTTACAAGATTGGTGTAAGTAAATTACATTGCATCGATGATTTCTAATTTATTCTATTTTATCTTTTGAATGCTATGTGGAGAACATTTACACATTAAATGTAATAATTTTCTTTATTTATTTATGAATTTTGGAGGTTCATGACATATGGTATCAGAGCATGGTTACAAAACTTGTCCTGAACCGGCCCAAACTTTGCAGTTGCGTAAAAAAGAAAAACTAATCTAATTTTTTATTTATGGGTTGAATTCTCTTACTAAATAGGAATAGGAAGAAATAAATATTTTTGCAAGAAATTATGGCAGAGTTCGGAATGCCTAAAGGAGAAGAATCACCCCCTAGAATACTGATGAACAATGAAGGAGGTGAAATCTAGGTAAACTTAAATGAGAGTAGAACTGACAATCCATCAGAATTACAACAGGCTGTCAAATAATTGAGGTCAGAATTAAAAAGAGTTAGGGATGAAAACGAACAAATTATGAAAGCACAAGAAGAACTAAATAATATTCTACTGGCTAAAATACTCAATAATGAAAAAGATAAAAACAAAGAAACTAAATAAGATAAGCCAAAAGCTACACCTTATAAACGTAAGGGAAGAAAGATGGAATTTTCCAGCCATGGGGTTGAAACTTCCAGTGAAGAATCACAAAAACAAGAACATCGGGATTATAGTGAAAGTAGTGACAGTCATAAAGATAAAAAGAAGTACAGACCCTATGAAGAAATTTCAGAAGAATTTAAAAAAAATAAACCTATTTTTAATGGTGAAATTAAGAAAGGAGAATAGGTGGAAGCCTGGTTGTCTGGAATGAAGAAATACTTCCATATTTACAACTATTCTGATGAACTAAAGCCAAAAATAGCCATTTCTAACTTAAGTGGAAAAACATATATCTGGTGGCAAGATATCAAGAAAGTAAAAGGTATAAAAGAGCGACAAATAACCTGGAATACCTTTAAGAAATTGTTTAAAGAAAATTATATTTCAGAACAATACTATGAAGAGAAAGCGAAAGAGTTCTACGAATTAAGGTTGGGTGCTTTGACCATGAAAGAACTCTGCAGTACATTCCTAATTCTGCTTCGTTATGTACCTTACATAATAGATGAAAAACCAAAAATACAATGTTTTCTCAGTTGCTTGCCTACTCTGTTTAAAGAGTGGATTGAATATGACAATCCAAAGATGCTGGAAGAAGCAATGAGGAAAGAGAATTACTATTACGAACAGAATAAAAATAAAAGAGAAAATGTACCTAATTGGAACACTAAAAGACGGGATAACTTTGACCCAAGAAAAAATAATAATAATAATAATAGATTTCACAGAAATTCTGGAAATAATTACAGAGGGTATCAGGGTAATAATTGTAAAAAATTTAAAACAAAACACCCTACAGTAAACGAAAGAGAACCTTCCCATAATTTTTAAAACATTGCACAGCGGGAACCCTTAAAATGTTGGGAATGTGGTGACCCACACTACTTTAAATATTGTCCTGTAAGAAATAAGACTTTTAATAAAGTCCACTCCATTCAGGAAGCTGTTACAGTTGGAGATATGGCGAGAAGTATGCCTGCAATCAATGCTGCATTGGAGAATCGATAGGCAGACCATCAAGCTTCAATGGTCGAGATCGAAGGTATGATAAAAATTAAACCTATTTCCATACTAATTGATCCAGGTGCAACTCAAGTTATGTATCACCTAGGATTGTTGAATTATGTAAATTGGTACCGGAAAATTTTGAAAAACCTTGGCTGGTACAGTTAGCCATAGGTACTAAACATAAGGTCACTAGTTATGTGAAAATTGTGAAGTATTGATGAATGAATTTAATACGCATGTTGATCTAAATATTTTACCGTTACGTTCCTATGATATGTTGATAGGAATGGATTGGTTGGAGAAACATAAGGTTATGTTGAATTGTTTTGACAAAAATTTTACATGCATAGATAACACTCTAAATACAATTAAAGTAACATGAATTCCTAGAAAAACAACTATCAGAGAAATCTCATCCTTACAAATGAAGAGATCTGTACGTAAAGGATGTAAAGTGTTTTCTTTTTATGTAATGGATAATAAAGATCAAGATAACAAACTTAAAGTGGAAGACATACCTATCTTAAAATATTTTAAAGACATATTTCCGAAAGAAGTCCCTGGACTACCTCCGAAAAGAGACATAGACTTTACAATCGATCTGATACCGGGGGTGGTACCAGCATCAAAAGCTCTGTATTGGATGAATATAAAAGAACTTACAGAATTTAAATCACAGTTACAAGAATCAATTGACAAGAAGTACATTTGACCTAGTGTTTCCCCTTGGGAAGCACCGGTCTTATTCATAAAGAAGAAAGACGAAACCTTAAGATTATGCATAGATTATCGACAATTAAATAAATTGACTATTAAATATCGATATCCTTTACCTTGGATAGACGATCTATTCGATCAGTTCCAAGGGGAAACAATCTTTTCTAAAATAGATTTAAGGTCCGGCTACCATCAGGTACGGATCAAAGATGAAGACATCTTTAAAATTGCTTTTAGAACTTGTTATGGTCATTACGAGTTTGTCGTAGTTCCTTTTGGTTTAACAAACGTACCTGCAGCTTTTATGTGTTTAATGAATAATATTTTTAGCAACTACTTAGATAAATTCGTAGTCGTCTTCATAGACAATATATTGATTTATTCAAAGAATGAACAAGAACATGAAGAACACTTAAAAATAGTTCTACAAATTTTAAGAGAACAACAATTGTTTGCTAAGTTTAGCAAGTGCGATTTCTATAAGGACATAATTCAATATCTAGGACACGTAGTGTCTAAGGATGGAATATCTGTCGACCCCGACAAGGTTAAGGCTATCACTTAATGGCCAGTTCCTAAAAATGTAACGGACATAAGATCATTCATGGGGATTATGGGTTACTATCATAAATTTATTGAAGTATTTTCTAATATAGCTTGCCCCATAACTTCACTACAGAAGAAGGGTAAAAAGTTTGACTGGAATGAAAAGTGTATGGAAAGTTTTAATAAATTAAAACATCTGTGAACCACCGCTCCTATATTAAAAATTGTTTATCCTTTTAAAGATTTTGTTGTATGCACTGACGCATGTAACGAAGGATTAGGTGGAGTACTAATTCAAGAAAATCATGTTGTGGCCTATGAATCCAGGAAATTAAAAAAACACCAAAGAAATTACGCTACGCACGATCTGGAACTTGCTGCAATTATACATGTGTTAAAGATGTGGCGACACTACCTCATCGGAAGAATTTTTTTGCTAATGTCAAACATAAGCCTAAAATACTTGTTTGATCAGCAGAATTTAAACGCTAGACAAACAAGGTGGCTATCATTCTTAAGCGAATATGACTTCGAGATCAAACATATAAAAGGTAAAGAAAACAAAGTTGCAGACACTTTAAGTCGTCATGCAAATTTATTATTTGCAAGCAGCAGTTACGAATATTTAGAAAATCAAATTTAAATGCAGAAAATTCCGATAAAGAGTACCAAAATTTAAAGGAAAAGACTGTTGAAAATGAAAAGAACCAGATAAAAACAGATTTCCGCTTAAATGAAAGAGGGTTACTGCTGCATAAAAATAGATTGTACATACCAAGCATAGCAGAAGTTAAATTAAAATTCATGAATGAATTACACAAACAATCATATTCAGGACATCCCGGATACCAGAAGATGATCACCATGATCAGAAAGGACTTCTTTTGTCCCAACATGAAGAAATAAGTAGCATAATACTTAGCTCGCTGCATAGAATGCCAGCAAGTCAAGGTTGAACACCAAGATCCAGCTGGGTTATTACAATTGCTACCCATTCCAGAATGGAAGTGGGAAATAATCAACATGGATTTCATAACAAGCCTACCTAAAAATGTTAGGAAACACGACTAAATCATGGTCGTAGTCAATCAATTAAGCAAAGCAGCTCACTTTATCCCAGTAAAATCTACTTATAAGGCTGTTAACATTGCAGATATATTTATGAAATAGATTTTTAGGTTACATGGCGTACCAAAGGTAATAATCTCATACATAGATGTAAAAATTACAGGTAATTTCTGGAAAGCCTTGTTTAAAGGGTTAGGTACTCAGCTGGATTTCAGTACTGCGTATCATGCGCAAACGGATGGGAAGACTAAAAGGGTAAACCAAGTCCTTGAGGACATGCTAATAATGTATGTAATGGACAAACCAGGTAAGTGGGAAGACTACCTACAATTAGTAGAATTTGCTTACAATAATCATTTTCAAGTATCAGTTGGTATGAGTCCCTTTGAAATTTTGTATGGATGTAAATGTAATACTCCCATTTCATGGAGCAGTCCAGTTGACCAATTAATGTTAGGACCAGAATTGTTAAAAGATATGGAACTAACCGTGAAGCAGGTACAAAAAAATTTGAAGGCTACCCAAGACAGGCAGAAACGTTATGCTGACTTAAAAAGAACTCATCGAGAGTTCCAGGTAGGTGAGCATGTGTATATAAAGGTAAGACCCAAGAAAAGCTCCTTAAGGATGGGCAGGTATTCAAAATTGACACCCAGGTATTGTGGGCCGTTTGAAATTTTGGCTAAAGTAAGGCCGGTAGCATATCACTTAGCCCTACAACCTACTATTAAAGTACATGATGTTTTTCACGTTTCCATTTTAAATAAGTATGTGCATGAGACTACTCATGTGATTGGTTGGGATGTTATACAGGTGGAACCCAAGGGACAGTTCGAGGTGGGACCGGAGTGTATCCTTGATAGAAGAGAACTTCTACTCCGGAATTATACCATCGAACAAGTCAAGTTGCAATGGAAGCACCTTAGTCCGAAAGAGTCCACTTGGGAATTGGAAAGTAATATGCGGGAGGCATATCCAATCCTATTCAAGGACGAATAAATGGAAGAATAAAGACAGTAAAATAATAACACCGAGGACGGTGTTATCCTTTAAGAGGAGGTGTATGTAATACACCATGATTTAATAAATTATCATTAAATACTTTTTTGAATATTTAAGTTATTTTATTTTTAAATATTTTTGACAAGAAGTAAAAAATAAAAACAATGTAATGGATTATTCTTTTATTAATAAAAATACTTAAGATGGGACATAAATGAAATAGTTGTTGCATGAGTGATTGATGACCCACAAGAGGAAAAGCCAAGTGGTTGAAGCTGCTAAGTGAGAACTCAAGGTGCAGGAGGCATCTTCCCCAAAATAAGGTCACAATTCTTTGTTGAGTGCTAAAGAGCAGGAGGATCATAAATGACCAAGTCCTAGGCAAAATACTATATAATAGTATGTCCATAAGCAGCAAGAGGCTAGCATTGGATGGGGATTGAATTTGAAAATTCAAGAGATGGCACATTAAGTGGATTTTTCTCTTGTGGTTCAACGATCAGGCTCAGGGGTTCTGGAGCAAGTGAGTCTTGGTTGCTCTAGGAGTTGGTTGGGAGGAACGGCTAAACCATTTTTGTTTTCCCGACAGTGGTGCAAGGTTCCCTGTTTATGTTCTTATATATTTTAAAATATTTTCAGTAGGGTTTTTATTTATGTATATTTTGTATCTAACCCCTAACAGGATTATGCTATGTATCTAAATAGACCGAAGACTTGTTTATACATATGTGTAATATCTTTTATTATGTTTGAAATCAAAATTATCAGTCATATTACTATTTAGATAACAAAGTAATCATAATTAGCTCGTGTATAATTTTACACATCGCTGTTGGGATTTAAATACCTTTTCTATGTTATTTTCATATGTAAATCTTTTCTATCGTTTGGAAATCTAAGTCCTTTTACTTTTCCAATGAAAAATCTTTCTGTCAAAATCGTTATCTACAGGATAACCTTAAATAATGTTTTGCTAATAGATATCTATTTTCAATTCGAGTTAGTTAAAGTTTACAATAGGATTATAGGATTTTCAACAGTGCTAGCCAAGCTATAACAAGATCGCAAAGTAAGCTAAGTATAGCTCATTAGTTTAGATAACCATTTCCTTCTTCTAACCAGAAGCTTTAAATAGTAATTTACCAAGATCGGGTCAAGAGCCGAGAGGTTTCTGTTGAGAAACCCTTTCTTTTTAATCAAATTATCCCCTTTCCTTTCTTTTCTAAAAACCCTCGCTACAGATCGAAAAACCATATCTGAAGGAATCATTACTAAAATTACACACTATAATGCCATAATAACTATTATAAATAGTTAACTCTTCAAACCATTGAAATATTTAAATACTTATAACATTCATTTCTTTAACTAATCGACAACCCGACGAATGTCCGATTCTTTAAACAAAACAAAAAAAGAAATCGTGGTCCTCCCCCACAGAGGCCATATAATATATTTAAGGTTGCACAACTAAGTAGTGCCACAACCCAACTCATCTACGTTGCAGTAAGCCATCGTAGCATAGTAGTTGGGTTAATAAATAACACAACAAACAAAAAGTTGAGGACTAATTGTATAATTAATGGATAGATCGAGAATGATTGTTCTAATCCTTCATCACAGTAAGCATAGTAACAAAGAAGATTTAACCAAAAGGAAGCATATAGATTCTATTCACGCTGGACGTATTCACTTAGGTCAAAAAACCCTGAGGGTCTCGGTCATTTAATAGACTTCAAATGTTACACTAAGGGATTCACATCCATGTAAATGTAAGCTACCAAATGGTTCATCTAATGGACCAAGAAGTTAATTACAGAAGTAGTGAAACTAGGAACCATCAACGATGGTAAATAAATAGAGTTTGGAAAATGATTACAAACCAAACGCTGAAACAAAGGCTACGAGATAACATATGCCTTAAAAATCATAAACCCTAAAAGCGAAACTATATTTAAACAATTAACTTATCTTTTGACAAATTCCTATTTCCCTTCTCGTGGTTCCAAAACCCCATACAGAGTTCCTGTAGCAACCGACAATGGTTTTATTTAGTAAGGGAACATGTAAAACTCCATTTTTAAATACTTAATGAGTTTCAAGGCTTAGTTCGTCCTCACTTGGGCATTTTGAAACGCAAGATTGAGAAGAGAAGACCCTGTCGCCATTTTGGAAGATGTCTTCATTCTTCATTTTCAAACCCACAGTTAGAATCCTTACAAACTATGAAGTAAACTTTTAAATATCCAAATAAACATTACAATCTTCCCTATGCAAACTGCGTACAACACCATGGGTCAACTCTTCATGAGCACCCTTATGACTCCACTTCCTGCAGGAAAATATTTCCTGTATTAAACCTTATGACCGGTGTAAAACAAAAAAAGGGAAAACAATTCTCAATTTTCTAAATCACTGTGTATGTAAAAATTTTGTTCTTACCTTTGACGGGAAGATTCGAGGTTGATGAAGGATGACCAGGTTCAGTCATAACTCTCAGAAAAATATCCGATGGAAGCCATTAAAACCTGATATTTTTCTTCACACCTTGGACATGAACCAACGAAGAATGCCATTAGAATTTCATGGTAGCGACAGGAAGAACTTCGCATATTCGCCATCAACCGAGCATAGCAAAGAACTTGTTTACGAAAGTGTAGTAATAGAGTTAGGACATAAAAAATAACAAATTAAACACTTGCCAAACCTTAGCATATGCCTGTCCAAATGGACAGTGGGGTTTTACATTCCAACGTAGCCATAAAGAGCCTGGTTGCGCTGTCAACGCACAGCCAGGATGGCCATAAATTGCTCAGCATTACACAATACAACATTAAATCCATCACAACAACCATCACCTCGAAGAACATTTAAACCAAGAATTTAATTAAATGCAAAGATTTACATTATTTGACCATAGGTTAGAACTATAGCCCAAACGTGGATCATAAACTTTTGAATAGGAACCACCTTGTTGCACACCCTTGCGCCTAGGGCTTGGTATTACCCGTGGCTTTTATAGTTGCTTGGGATTAAGACTATAACCATAGTCTTCCCCACATATTCCTTTGCATATAAAGTTAAGACCATAACCTAGGAGCCACACTTAGCTGTAGAAGTAAGTAAGTTACATCATAACTTAGCTAGGAAGTGGTAAAGAGGAACAAATACATCACCTCAACTATAATGATGAGACGTCGTAGAGCTCTTAGATTAACCTGTCAAGATTAGTTACAAGATTGGTGTAAGTAAATTACATTGCATTGATGATTTCTAATTTTTTTTTTTTTAACTTTTGCATGCTAAGTAGACAAGATTTACACATTAAATGTAATAATTTTTTATTTATTTATGAATTTTGGAGGTTCATGACATACTCTCTATGGAGTCACTTGTGACATTTTGGCTTGTATAGCTACTACAAGATCTCCTCCTTCCAATATTATGCTCTAATATCCACTCCTTGGATCTTGCTCAATTATGGAACAATACAATAATACCATAATAATGAAACCCTTTCTTCTCCTAGTGGCGGAGTATTTAACAATGTCTTGATAGCCATATAGGATTAGTTTTAGGGTTTTTTGATGCCTCAACTCCCTATGAGGGTTAGGGTTTTGGAACCTATAGAATGTTCTTAAAAATCCATACATGAGTAGCTCAACATGTGTGGGTATTGAGAGATGAGGTGGGATCCACTAGGTTCCATGGTGGTCAACAAGATAGGTCAACATGCAAGATACATAACTTCTTTATACAAACTTTAATTGAAATGATCTTTACATCAACAAGAAAATAAAAACTTGATTTACAAACTTTTAATAACAATAAAAAGAAAACATTTAAGTTTTTAACCATTAACCATTCACATAGATCTTGAAAAGTTTTGAACCCCAAATTTACAAAGTAAGACGTAATCCTTACAATCACAATCAAGTTCATCACCAAAATGTGGATTCCATTTTTGCAATCAAATATGCAATTTGAAAAATTAAAAACTCGTAATTTCAACGTAATTCTAACCAATGCCGGAATTAAAAAACAAAAAATCAAACTTGAAAGCTTAAAACAACAATTAGCGGAACATGAACAGGTCCAAAGTGCCAGACCGCCTGGTCACTAGCTCCACACATGACTAGCTCCACATGACTAGCTCCACATGTGTGAGTATTGAGAGATGACGTGGGATCCACTAGGTTTCATGGTGATCAACAAGATAGCTCAACATGCAAGATGCATAACTTCTTCATACAAAGTTTAATTGAGATGATTTGTACATCAACAAGAAAATAAAAACTTGGTTTACAAACTTTTAACCAAAAAAAAAAAATATTTAAGTTTTTAACACTTCACATAAAACTTGAAAAGTTTTGAACCCCAAATTTACAAAATAAGATGTAATCCTTACAAGCAAGTTCATCACCAAAATGCGGATTCCATTTTTACAATAAATATGCAATTTGAAAAATAAAAAACTCGTAATTTCAACGTAATTTTAACCAATGCCGGAATTAAAAAATAATTAGCGGAACATGAACAGGTCCGGACCGCCCGGTCACATATATGATATGTCTTTTCACATAAAGAAACTTCTTACGCATGATACGTGATTGGTGGACAGAGCTGCAGATTATGTGGTCGGTGGAAGAGACACATAAGATACGGGACGACTACACTACTTCTTGGATGCCACCTATTATGCATAGTGAATTGGGTTAGAATAATTTAGTATGTTATGTTGGTGGATACCAGCTGTTTTGCATAACGAATTTGGTTCCAACTTAAGGGTGATATAGTTCTGTGGTAAGTTTTTAAATTTTCACATAGGGGAGGGAAGCCAATAAGTGAGCTTTTTTTTACCCCTTTTTATGTAACTTAATTCTTCAGGTTCCCGAGCTTGTTTTTCCTCCAAATTTTTATGATATATACTTTGGCATGTTCTCTATCCAACCATATTGGTCTTGAGGTGTGACAAATCCAAATGGATGCCATGTAAGCCACAAAGTTCCAAGTTGTCTAGTCCTAATGTCACCATACTGTATTTTTGCTTGGGGCCAATGGGTGAACATTGATGTGACTTAAAGTAGATGGGACTTAAAATGAAATTTCTGATTTTAAATATTCATTTTATTTCAAAATGTAGAAGAAGGTTTTTTTTAAGTAATTTTAAAAACATGAAAATATTGACATTTACTTGTACATACAGTACTTTTATGAATAATAAATAGTACCAAGTATTTCCATTTATATCTCCACTATTGGTACCCCGTATTGGTATTTTTATGAGATTCCATAGCTGTACGGGGTACCAATAGTGGAGATATGAATGGAAATACTTGGTACTATTTATTATTCATAAAAGTACTGTATGTACAAGTAAATGTCAATATTTTCATGTTTTTAAAATTACTTAAAAGAAACCTTCCCATACCCATCTAGTGTTCTTCCAGCACTACTCTATACATCCATCTTGAATTGATCTTCAGTCACTCCTGCAAAGACAAAAATAAAAGCATGGAGTTACACTGAAGCCCCCTGGAGTATAATCTATATATATATATGTGTGTGTGTGTGTGTGTGTGTGTATGGAATGCTCCCGACAATAATTTGCTCCTGGGAATTGTTTGAGAAGGACTGTTCCCTGGTCCCGCTTTTGCTCTGTTCCTTGGAAACACTGTAACTTTGGTTTCGAACGGTTTTCTTGCATGTTTATTTCCTCATAGGAATTTCGTACAATAGGAGTACCACTAATAGTTTTAGATCACTTGCTCTCATCACCTATTTCGAGGTAACACGAGATGTATGGTATGCATTCCTTTTTTTAAATTCCACTCTCTCATCAAACCCTTGTGCCAGGACCTATTCCTTTGTATTCATTTTTTTGTAATTAATTTATGGTAACTTTTTGTTAGAGTTTCTATTGGAAGAGTGAACAGTGGATTGATGCAACTCTGGTCTTTCAGTTCACAATTATGGGCGTCTTTTTTCTAATAGAGGTCGGCCATGATACAAGAGAGACCTGTCTTAAGATGATGCATTTTATTTTGATGCCTAGTCATTGTCCCTGTCTTCAGGATAAATAAGTACATTAACTTGCATATTGCCTTTCTTAATTAAGTTTGTATGTATGTTTTAACTTTTAGTTGCCAATCACAAAGAGTTGTTGTTTATATTTATGTGGTTGTTGTTTATATTTATGTGTGTATGCCAATTGTTCTTTGTTCTATTTTTATTCTTTCCAACTTGCATATTTCCTTTTTTCTTTTAATTAAGATTGTATTTATGTTTTATGGCTTTCACAAATTGATGTTTCTATGTGCTGTGGTCATGAGGCTACCTTCATTTCATATATCCTTTGGTGGGTTGGCCCACTTGGGGTTTAACCCCTATTGGATATTTGAACTCAAATCTTAATTCATTAAATTTATTATGTTATTGCCTTCAAGTCTGTTATCTAAACTAGTTTTCATCCTAGGTGTAGAGCAGTTGATTATATTGCATTGACACTTTTGAACAAAAAAATTGAGGCAATGCCCACAGAGTGTAATATTATTGGAAGGCATAACACGGACAGATTATAAATGTAGAAGCAAGTATGCATTCAAAGTTACGAAAGAGTTGCATCCTTTTATTAATTACTTCTACTATGTCTTTCCTTTTCAATTTACCTACTGATTAAACCATATATCTGCATACCAATCAAACGACGCAAGGCTTACAAGCTATGGCTACTTAAAGTGGAATAAGCTGGCTTAAATAGATGGCAAGTGCAGCATCCTCCGTGTTGAAGTGTTTACAAAAGGGTTTTAGAATGATGCTTTTCCTGGTAGACACTAAATATAATGGAAGAGGGAATCTTTATATAATGGAGGGGAATCAAGTATGCTATGCAAGAGATTTGAGGTGTGGAAGCTTCCTTTACCAAATGTGTTGTAAATACTCCTGTTAGACCTGTTTCTGTCTTCCTTGGAACCAATATTGAGAGTGCATTCAGTGAACATGGACTATACTTAAGAGTGTATTCAATGAACATGGACATATACTTAAGATGCTTGCAACAACAAATGATAAATAATTTTTTATCTAAAATATAAATAAAATAATAATTAATACCTAATGCTTAAGTCCTACCTTCTCAATTGAGAGCATTATTGTCAGAATTTGAATTGTAAATATTTTCAAGTTGCATAGTTGAGTATTGTGAATATAAATATGCAAGCCAATTTATTCACAGGGCTTTGATTGTTACACAAGAAAGGTCAATAACCTTTTCCAACCAAGCCACAACTACCGTAGAGTATTGTGAATTTATTTATGCATCTGATTTATTCACAGGGTTTTGATTGCTACCACAAGAATGGTCAGTAACCTTTTCCAACCGCCACAACTATTCTAGAGTATTGAGAATTTATCCATGTGGCTAATTTATTCACGGGTTTTTGTTTGCTACCACAAGAATGGTCAATAACCTTTGCCAACCAAAGGCATAACTACCTTAAAGTATTGTGAGCACTATTGTCTTATGGACAGGCCTGCCGAACAATCATCCTTTTTCCAATCATTCTTTGATGGAGCGGCTCACGAGGGTTCTGTTGGTATCGGAGGACTATTGTTTATTGATGATAAGAATTATTATGAGCTTTCTCTTGGCGGGGGGGGCGGGGAAGCAACACACATGTGGAACTTTTGGCATTGTGGACCATTTTATCTTTTGCATGTTCCAAGAAGCTATCTTCTCTTCAGATTCTTGGTGATTCCAAAGTTATCATTGGCTGGGATATGGGCATGAATATCCCGAATGTATCTTCTCTTCATCACTGGAAGCTGCGTATATCCCGTCTCTTGGAACACTTCCAGGAATACTCTTTTCAGCATATCTCTTGTGCATACAACCATCGTGCTGATTTTTTGTCAAAGAAGGGTTTAGTGATGGATGAGGGCCTCCTCCGGGTTACACATTAGTTGATCATCATGTAGGGGAGAGCTTCCACCTGCGGCTTTATTAATTAGAGTCGTTTTTCTTTTTTTGTTTCTGCTGTCAAACTTGTTTTACTGACTGTTAGAAGGTCGATTTTATTCTTCTGATCTATCTGTAACACTGTTTAACTAGCTCTCCTTTTAAGGAGCATAGACTCATATCGGGGATACTCCTGTTTAGCGGATGTATTGGCTGAAGTATTGTTCTGATTTAGTGGATTTGCTTAGTCTTTGTTTCTATCCTTGGGAAAATACCTATTTATAAGTTCCTTTCATTCAATATAATGAATAGCAGGGGACTTTTTTTTCTTTGGAAAAAAAAGATATGTATTTTATGCATTCTGGGGTTGAAGTGGCTTCGGGAAACACACCTTGACATTGGGGCTGAACTGCATAACATGACTTCCTTTGGCTCAGGTGACAAAGCTCAGAGGCATCTGTTCTGCTAAATTTGTTTGGGACTTGTAGCTCCTTGTCACTATTTGACGTGCTATTCAGTGTGGCAGACCCACAGTGAGAGTGGAACCCTGGACAGCTTGGCTGAGAGGTATCATCACTATTTGACATGCCATTCAGTGTGGCATACCACAGTGAGAATGGAACCCTAGACAGCTTGGCTGAGAGGTATCATCACTATTTGACATGCCATTCAGTGTGGTAGACCACAGTGAGAATGGAACCCTAGACAGCTTGGCTGAGAGGTATCTATTCTGCTGGAGTTGTTGAGGACTTTTAGCTAACCTTATCACTATTTAACATGCCATTCAGTGTGGGACTTGCAGTTGGCCTCGTCACACTATGTGACATCATTCAATTTGGCAGCCCTATGGAACCCTAGACATCTTAGCACTCTGTCAACTTCACCAATGAATCAGGGCTATGTTAGCAAAACATAAAATAATGTAATTGACGAGAAGGCGGCCATTTAAATTATAATCAAGGGCGGTTCTCTCATTCAACAGGACTATGTTAGCAAAACATTAAATAATGTGATTGACAAGAAGGCGGCCATTTAAATTATAATCAAGGGCGGTTCTCTCATTTAAAGTTCATATGATTCAAGGTGCAAACCACATATGTTCAAGGGAGAGACCTAGTAGGAACTTGAATATGAATCTACATTGACATGATGGTTTGTTTGGAGGCCTGACTTTCTACTTTCTTACTCCATATATGATGTGAAAATGTTGTTTTGATTGTAAGCCCATCTTTTGGTTCTATAAAAGGGATTGGTCTTGAAGTCCTTGAAAGAATGCACGTCCTTCAAGGTAGGGAGTATCTAGAGCCCATCTTTAGGTTTTATGAAAGGGCTTGGTCTTTAAGTCCTGGAAGAAATGCATTCCCTTCAAGCCAGAGAAGGAATGCTATAAGCCATCTTTGGCTTTTATAAAAGGGCTTGGTTTGGAAGTCCTTTAAAGAATGCACGTCCTGCAAGGTAGGGAGGCGTTTGGATCCCATCTCTGTGTATATTATTAGCAGCTCATATAAAGCTTCCTACAATGCAATTGGAAACCATGATCTATATACAGTTATGACATGCTCTCAATTGTTAGAATTCACTAGGTTAGTATGGTGGTTATGAAGTTAATATATATATTCTCTACAATAATATTTATGTATTTATGGTAACAAAAAATATCATGTTTCTTGTCATTACTAAAATAATGAAAATCATTGAGTAATTGAAGTACATTATTTTACATTAATCAAATATTATTTTTTTTTCCACAAGAAAAAAGATTATGAAATTTATTTTCATTAATATAATTCAAATTCCATTGATCAGATGTACTGTGCATTTTTCAGATATTGATTTCAACATTCAATGTTCTGTGCATTTTCAGATAATGATTTCAACATCAATGTTTAAATTGATACTTATGAATCAATCACAAAAAGGAATAACAACCCATAATCCTGGCAAACCAGACCTCATAAACTGAAAAGAGATGATCCAGATTATATGATCCCAACTGAAATTCACATGAAATCATTTTGCCCTATTTGGCCTTTCAACCTTCTTTGGATAGGGAATGAACAACTAAAACTTACTTGAAATCAGTTTTCCCTTTTCCACTCTTTTTGACCTTCTGTTAGCTCTCCAGGAGTCTTTCTAGGTTGCAGTTGAAAGAGCATGGTAACTTAATATTATTCTCAATAATTTACTCAAAATGGATCAAGTCAGATGACTTAAATCAAACCTCACTCCCTCAAGACATGCATGAACACAACAAGTATCAACAAGGATTTACACTATCACTGCTCAGAGAGTTATAGATAAATGAATGTACGAAGAATGATTATTCTACTAGCAGAAACATATACATAACGTGTATAGGAATGGCCAAGTAAAATAAGTAAAATACTTGCAGATTCCAATTTATGGATGAATTGACAAGTTGACAGATATCAATCATCAGACAAACAGAACTAACATGAATTCGATATTCAGGTGCAAGTGAGGAATAGATAGGAAGATGAAAGTCTGAACAAATAATGGCAAAAGAAGCTTGTGTTACTGTTATGAAAATGAGAAGCTTGAGTTTACAATGTATGAAAAAGTCTCCAAAATCGAACCCCGTACTTGCTCTCAATTTCTAGGATTTATAGCCTTTACAATATCTTTCCAGATCCTAAGAAGCTGGATCGAATTTACTAAAGACAAAAGCTCAAAATCGTTTTCAATAAACTAGGGAAAAATATATATATTTTTTTTAATTTGGCCAAACTGCTGAAAAATGGGGCTCAGAGATGGATTCGGTTCTCCGAATCTGTGACACTTGTGTATAAACCGAAAAAGGTTATTGTATATTGGTTTTTTTTGAGAAAAAACCTCTCTCGGTTTCTTGAGATTCATTTTCATTTGACCGAGATCTGTATTTCAAAAACATGTGTCAAATAGACAATTTCTGAGATCCGAAAATTGGGGCTCAGAGATGGATTCAATTCTCTCAATCTACAACACCTGTAGGAAAACAGAGAGAATTTATTGTTCTCTGACATGTTAGGAACAAAAAAATCCGAGCGTTTTGCAAAATGATTCTCAGTCGCTCAGAATCATCATTTGAAAATGATGACTTTTCACAGTAAAAACGCCAATTTTGCAGTAAATCTTCTCGCCTCCATATTGATAGTCTTCAAGTCTTCGACAGCTGCAGCAATCTTCCAGGTGATGACAAGGCACTTAAAATCATCCTTGGACAGCTGGACATCATCTTGGCTAAAAATAGAAAGGCTCTTCAACCGTTATCTCCTTTGCAACAACCTCAAAAATTAAAGGAAAGAGTGATCTCTATCCCTTTTAATTTTATCATTCATTTAGAATCTTCCTCAAATTATTTGGCAGCGAAAACATTTCATCTGAGCGAAAATATCATCATTCTTCTATGCCCCTATTTTTGGTAGCTTTGGACAATTTTTCCTTTGAACTATAAGCTGCCAGAAACTTGCTTTTCGGTGGCTAATGCACAACTGTCGTATCTGCCTAAGCCACCGAAAACTGTTCCACGATACATGACACGTGCCTTCCCTTTCGGTAGCTTTGAGTAATTTTTCCTTTACGCTGTAAGCTGCCGAAAGCTGGGTTTTCGGTAGCTAATGAACAATTGCCATGTCCGCCTAAGCTACCGAAACCCAAAAATTCCTTTTGGAGAAAAATTAACATCAATGTTATTTCAAACTTTATCACGTACTTCAAACTCTTGAACAAGAACCTCAAATGTATATGAAAATGAAAATTGAAAGACTTCCTATCACCTAGAAAACAACAACTAGTCCATGTTTATTTGAGGAGATAACATCTGGCTCCTACTCAGGGATGGAATCCTCCCTGTGAGGTTCCAAGAACAAAAGATAAAATGCCTTTCCTGTAAAACAAAATCTAAACCTATCCTCTAGTGTTCCATTGGGCTACGGAGTCATTTATACTGCCACCATATCTCTGCAATCTGTCCACAAATGTTCAACTGTAAACTTGCTAGCAACGCCTTACATCCATTGGGCATGGAATCTTTATTCCAAAACTGAAACCACAATACTAAATGCAAGCCTCACGCATTATGCAAACTTGAAATGCTCAACCATGAGCTTATGCATCTATGCTACCCTACTCTAACCATTGTATTGATGCTTAATCAAGTAAACTCATGTTTCCAATGAAGCCATGTCAGAATCTGATGCACTGAAACTGTTTTTGATCTTAACCCCAAAAATAAAGGAATCCTTATGACGCTTAAATGTAGTTGGGAAAGATAATAGAAACGAATTTCGTCTAACAAGAAAATTTTGACATTTATACTGCTCATGGATTCCAAATAATCAGCAATAGGGTCATCAAAGTCACAAAGAAATACATCTCCTTGCTGTTGTTCCAAGTGACTGAAATGTTGTTGCTGATTGCCTTCATTGGTCTCAATGCTGAATGTGGACTGTTCTTCTTCTGTCGAAGGAAAATGCAAGCTTAACTGTTGATCCGATCCTTTCTTCTCCCCTTCACCATATCTCTGTAATCTGATTTCATCATGATGATATGCTGGCTTATCACAGCTAACAATTTTTTCTCCTACAATAATATCTTTGCAGGATATATAAAACTAAAAAGATCTTCATTGGACTTATGAACAACAGATTCATAACAAGCATCAATCACAGCATGCACATATTTTTTATCATCTCTCTGTTGAAAAGAAGAACTAGGCGAAAATTTAGTAGACACTAAGTCTTCACAAACCTTGAAAAATTATTCTTCATGGTTACTACCATTTTCCTTAGTCTGCAAATCTAGAAGCCGAGGACTATCCTTAATATTTGCTGCATATCCGAAACTGTCACTTGTTGATCTGTCAGTTCCTCCTGCTGATGTATACGTTTGTTCTTTGACCTCCAAACATTCAAAAGAGACATGTTGATCTTCATAAATATCTAAAGCAATAGATACATTTGATATGATGTCAGATGTTTTTATGTCATTACTATCATTCAATACCTCTTGATCTTCATGGTAAATGTCTCCTTCTATAATAAAAGCTTTATCACTAATCTGATTTTTGTGACAAGCAAGATCTTTATGATACAAAGAAAACTCTTCACAACATCCTTCAAAAAGATGTTCAGCTGGAAAATACTCTGTACAAAAGGAGTTAAAAGTTGCACGAAAGCCAGCCAAAGAGCTGATACTAGCAATAGGAAGAGACCTGTACCAATCATGAGCAATTCTCTCGAATGAAAAACTGAAGAGCCGGATCTAAACATCCTCATGCACAACTTGCAAAGGATGCATGCAGTCATGAAAATCCAGCAAATGTTCAGCTGGTATTTCCCAATCTTCCCCTCGGAATATGGGAAGGCTATTTTCCCATTCATCTCTACTAGGCACTGGATTAGGGAAACCAACAATCTTCGAAAAATCACAGAAAGCATACCTCTTTGCTAAGATTTTGTTCATGTCATACCAATGGAGTCGCCAACAGATTTCTGAGCAATGGAGTCGCCACTGAATTCATCCCTCATGGAGTCGCTAGATAGATGATTACAACCAAGAAAATGTCCAAGCTTTGTCTATCATCAAAGCTGGATCTATGTCATTCTCCCAAGGAAGCTGAGCTTCAATCTCCTCTCCCCGGTAGCGGTGCCAATTTGTTAGCTCTCCAGGAGTCTTTCTAGGTTGCAGTCGAAAAGCCTAGTAACTCAATCTTATTCTCAATAATTTACTCAAAATGGATCAAGTCAGATGACTTAAATCAAACCTCACTCCCTCAAGACATGCATGAACACAACAAGTATTGACAAGGCTTTACACTATCACTGCTCAGAGAGTAATAGATAAATGAATGTACGAAGAATGCTTATTCTACTAGCAGAAACATATACATAACGTGTATAGGAATGGCCAAGTAAAATAAGTAAAATACTTGCAGATTCCAATTTATGGATGAAAGTCTGAACAAATACTGGCAAAAGAAGCTTGTGTTACTATTATGAAAATGAGAAGCTTGAGTTTACAATGTATGAAAAAGTCTCCAAAATCAAACCCCGTTCTTGCTCTCAAGTTTTAGGCTTTATAGCCTTTACAGCATCTTTCCAGATCCTAAGAAGCTGGATCGAATTTACTAAAGACAGAAGCTCAAAACTGTTTTCAATAAACTAGGGAATTTTTTTTTTAATTTGGCCAAACTGCTGAAAAATGGGGCTCGGAGATGGATTCAGTTCTCCGAATCTGTGACACCTGTGTAGAAATCGAAATGTTAGGATATTCCTATATTCCATCCTAGTCCTTCTAGCATTTCTGTCATTTTCATTTTCAGTCATGCATGCAAAATTTAGGGTTTGCATGCATCCTAGTCAAGGAAAATTTTAGGAGCGAAATTTCGCCAATTGACTATTTTTTGGGCCTTTTTTCAAAAAATAAATTCGCTATTTGGTCATTTTTAGGCTCTAATATCGCCTATATTTACATAAAATATGTTTTTTTATAATAATATTCGCCAAAATTTACAAGTTTCAGTAGTAAATTGTATGTTTCATATTTAATATTCTCCTACCAATCTATATTTTTGTTTTTCTTAATCCAAAATAATCGCCTAGAATACTACACTTAAGCATAGTTTTATAATCCTTAAAAAATACCCTAATCCTAGTCATTAGTACCAGCACCCAGCCCTTAGAAAACTAGCCCCCGGAGCTTCCTTCAGATCAGTTTTAGCTCTCCTAGAGCTTAGTGCGCCCTCATTTCACCTACTGCATGAGAAGGGCGCCTTTCTTCACCTACCAGTCCAGTTTAGTTCAGTTAACTGAGTTCTCTCCCTGATTTTAGGCTTAACTCACTCTTAACTGATCTTATCACTCCGATGGACCTCCAATGTCACTAGATAACCTGTTATGACTCCAGTTAGCTCCATCTGCGCCCTCCACTGAGCCTCCTTCACTATATTAGTGCTTCCATGTGCCAGTTACACCAACCACACTCAGTTAAACTCAGTTTGACTCCCGGTTGACCATTACTTGTGCATTGATGACTTCACTGATGAGAAGGTGGACTCCTAGTTATGCTTTGATGACTCTCCATTGATTATGGATCTGTGCATTAAGGCTAATTCGAATTACACCTAGTGATTTCGAATCCTCAGCATTGTATATTTACCAGTTTACTACTCAGATTTATGTAACATGTGTAATTATTCTGCCTCTATCTGAGCTCCTTTGCATCTGTGTTCTATTGCTTCTCTCTTCTTCTATTATTCCTAAATTCTTTCATTGTGAGGTTTACATCATATCTTTGGATATTATGTGGGCATTTTCACATGGTATTAGAGCCATTCGAGAGTATATTCTACCTCCATTCTTGAGAGTTTTTTGCAGGTATTTCGAAGTTCCAACAGTTGCAGTAACAGATTTAGCAGTTTCTTCTTGCACTTGTTCCAGTAGTCAAAATGAGCAATTCGAATGCTCCTTCTTCTCCTATGATTCTTACTCCTTTCAATTATTTCGAATGGAAGAGTGATATGAGATTACACTTGTGGAATAGATAGCTAAATAGAATGGTATTTGAAAAAAATGCCATACCACATACAGCTGTAGAAAGAATCAAGCATCTAAATAAAATGGATGAAGCTTTTGGTTTCATGTCTTCACATGTCTAAAGATTTTTTGTTTCATATTGAAGGATTGAAGTCTCCAAGTGAGTTATGGACTAAATTGGAGAGTCTTTTTGGCAAACAAGATGGGCTAAGAGGCCATATTCTTGAAAATGAATTGGTTGCCCTACAACCTAGCAATTTCGAGAGCATTCAAGCATTCTTCTAAAAATTTAAGAATTTGGTTTTACAATGCAAGCATTGTGGCATCACTAAAAGTGATGAGCAATTGGTGCTCTCCATTTTGAGCAAACTTGGATCTCAATTTTCTGTCTTTGTATCTATTTTCCATTCTGGGCGAATGTCAATCCCTAAATGGAAGTTTCCTACCTTAGAAGTCTTCATTCAAGCCCTCATTCAAGAAGAGGACAAATTGTTTCAAATGGGTGCCATAAACACCTCCAAAGATCTAGCTCTTCTAGCTGGTGAAGCAAGTGGAGCGAATGCAAAAGGGAGACAAAAAGACAAGGACAAGAAGCCATCAAAATCCAAGAATGACAAACAAAAGAGACCAAATTGTTCCTACTGCAAGAGAGGAAACCATCTCAAGAAAGCTTGCATGCACAAGAAAATTGATCTTCTAACCAAGCTTCTTGAACAAAACAAAATTGTTGTTCCAAAAGAAGCAAAGATGTCTGATTCTGGAAGTGGATTTGATGTTTGCCATGCATTGATGGCTGGTTTTTCAAAGTCAAAAGCCCTCCTCATAGATTCTGGAGCCTCCAACCACATGGTTGCCTCTGAAGAATCATTTTCCTCTTTGGATCTCCAAGATGGGCCTACCATTCACATGGGAGACAACTCTCAGATTTCTGCCAAAGGATTGGGTACAGTTCATATGGAGCATGGTAAGTTCAAAAATGTTTTATTTGTTCCTTCTCTTACAGCTAATTTGTTGTGAGTATATCAAATGACTCATACAGGATCACCAAAGCAAGTAATTTTTGGTCCAAACACAGTAGAGATTACAGAAATCTCCACTGGAAAGTTTATAGCGAATGGGATTGCTAATCATGCCTCAAAGGCATATGAGTTCTCACACTTCATGCCTTTCTCTCCAACTATTCCTTCAGATTCTAATGAAGATCACAGTGACTCCTCTTCTAATGAAGAAGAAGATCAAGATTTTGATGTTGAGATCATAGTTCAAGAATATTCAAATCCAGAACCAACACCTATTCTCAGTCCAGATTCGAGGTCAATATGGGATCACACAGTCCTTGCTACTACTGAGAACACAGTTGATGATTTATCTGTTCACAGAACTACTAGACTTTAGCATCATGCCAACCTTGCATTATGCCATCCACCTCTCCATGAGAGATGCAGCATGATGATGGGGTTCTCTCTTCCATCTCTTGGGAAGACTCCTCATGTTCCATTCGCTCCAGTTACAGAAAGAGTTCCTGAAAGACTTGCTTCGTCCAACACATTCTCCACATAGTGGGAGGCATATCAAGAGACCAGATCCAGATCTAACTCCTACTTTGGCTTCCTACAGGGGATCAGCTTGCCAAGTCTTTTGCAAAAGTTTTCACTGATGAAAGCTTCTTTCTTTTCTGCATAGTATGATGGTTCTTTGAGTTATTTACTGTTCTTTTAAGGGGGGGTATTTTTCCCATGAGGTTTTCCCCATTTCCTCGGTTTATGGACAGTTCTTTATTTTTTCTATCATTTCTTTGATTGTATGGGTGACCTTTGGTCCTAGTTACCAGGGCCCAGGATGGATTAAGGGGGGGTGTTAGGATATTCCTTTACTCCATCCTAGTCCTTCTAGCATTTCTGTCATTTTCATTTTCAGTCATGCATGCAAAATTTAGGGTTTGCATGCATTTTGCATGCATCCTAGTCATCAGTACCAACACCTAGCCCTCAGCAAACTACTGCATGCAAACAAGTCATCAGTACCAACACCTAGCCCTTCAGATCAGTTTTAGCGCTCCTAGAGCTTAGTGCACCCTCCTTTCACCTACTGCATGAGAAGGGCGCCTTTCTTCACCTACCAGTCCAGTTTAGTTCAGTTAACTGAGTTCTCTCCCTGATTTTAGGCTTAACTCACTCTTAACTGATCTTATCACTCCGATGGACCTCCAGTGTGACTAGATAACCTGTTCTGACTCCAGTTAGCTCCATCTGCGCCCTCCACTGAGCCTCCTTCACTACATTAGTGTTTCCATGTGCCAGTTACACCAACCACACTCAGTTAGACATAGTTTGACTCACGGTTGACCATTACTTGTGCATTGACGACTTCACTGATGAGAAGGTGGACTCCTAGTTATGCTTTGATGACTCTCCACTGATTATGGATCTGTGCATGAAGGCTAATTCGAATTACACCTAGTGAATTCGAATCCTCAGCATTGTATATTTACCAGTTTACTACTCATATTTATGTAACATGTTTACATTCTTCTTCCTCTATCAGAAATCCTTTGGATCTATGTTCTATTGCTTCTCTCTTCTTCTATTATTCCTAAATTCTTTCATTGTGAGGCTTACATCATCTCTTTGGATATTATGTGGGAATTTTCACACGAAAGAGGTTATTGTAGATTGGTTTGTTTTGAGCAAAAACCTCTCTCAGTTTCTTGAGATTTGTTTTCATTTCCCGAGATCTGTATTTCAAAAACATGTGTCAAACAGGAAAATTCTGAGATCCAAAAATTGGGGCTTAGAGATGGATTCGATTATCTCAATCTGCAACACCTTTAGGAAAACAGAGATAGGTTATTGTTCTCTGACATGTTAGGAACAAAAACCTTCGAGCGTTTTGAAAAAGGATTATCCAGTCGCTCAGAATCATCATTTGAAAATGATGACTTTTCACAGTAAAAACACCAATTTTGCAGTAAATATTCTCGCCTCCATATTGACAGTCTTCAAGTCTTCAACAACTGCAGCAATCTTCCAGGTGATGACAAGGCACTTAAAATCTTCCTTGGACAGCTGGACATCATCTTGGCTAAAAATAGAAAGGCTCTTCAACCTTTATCTCCTTTGCAACAACCTCAAAACTTAAAGGAAAGAGTGATCTTTATCCCTTTTAATTTTATCATTCATTTAGAATCTTCCTCAAATGATTTGGCAGCGAAAACATTTGATCTGAGCAAAAATATCATCATTTTGCTATGCCCCTATTTTCGGTAGCTATGGACAATTTTGCCTTTGAACTGTAAGCTGCCAGAAACTTGCTTTTCGGTGGCTAATGAACAACTGTCGTATCTGCCTAAGCCACTGAAAACTGTTCCAAGATACATGACATGTGCCTTCCCTTTCGGTAGCTTTGAGTAATTTTTCCTTTACGCTGTACGGTGCCGAAAGATGGGTTTTCGGTAGCTAATGGACAATTTCCATGTCCGCCTAAGCTACCGAAACCCGAAAATTCTTTTTGGAGAAAAAGTAACATCAATGTTATTTCAAACTTTATCACGTATTTCAAACTCTTGAACAAGAACCTCAAATGTATATGAAAATGAAAATTGAAATACTTCCTATCATCTAGAAAACAACAACTAGTCTATGTTTATTTGAGGAGATAACACCTTCTCTGGATAGGGATCAACGAAAATACAAATTAATTTTACTATGTATGAACTATGTATGAACTATGAATTCTCACAACTCGTGGAGTTGAAAATGAGTTGACAATTTGATGTTTTATTTTTGTGTTTTCATCCTAGTTTGAAGTTCCAGTAAATAGAACATTTTGGTGTTCCCTCTTTTCAGTACACAGGTGAACTTAGAGTTGTTCACACTATCTTTTAAGATGACTGGGATGAATTTTTAAGAGGTTAATTATGAGTGACCCATTATGGTGTTCTCTCTCTTCAAGACAGAGGTGAACTTATCTGTCTTAGTTGCTCACACTCCCTTTAAAGTGCATGGGATGGTGTTTCCTCTTTTCAGGACATAAGTGAAGAGGTGAAGTTATCTTAGTTGTTCACACTCTTTTTTAAGGTACATGGGATGATTTTTTAAGAGGTTAATTAGGAGTTACCTGGGTTGTTGACTGGGAGATGATAATTTTTTTGTAAGGGTTGTGATGATTTTTTTAAAGGGAGGTTAATTATAGGTTGTTGACTGGATCATTTTTTTTAAGTGGTCAGTTCAGACCACTCAAGCAGAGAGGGAATTAAATTGAGTTCAGAGTTAATTTAAAATTGAAAAAAATAAAATAATTAGAGTTTTTGAAGTTTAAAGTTAATTTAAAATAATAAAAAATATTATATTAATGTTCAACCAATAATCAAATTATATTATAAATTTTGGAGAAAATGGAACAGTGTAAGGGTGATGGTGATATTTACAATGATCCCAAAATCGGAAAACACGATATCAAAATAGGAAAACACGAGAACATAGTCCAAAGGTCTTGCATATGAGAAATATATGCACCATTACTATGCCCACTAGATACCTAATGGCTATACATTTAAAAAAACATTTTTAGGGCATCCAAAAACAAAAAAATAAACATTTTTACAGCATCTCCAATCTAAAAGTCCAAAAGGATAATCATATTTAACTGGTCCTTTGCTTATAATTAATTTTAGGGTTTTGATTTTATCTTGTAAATGGGATGGCTGCATGAATCAATGGATGTTTCTCCATCCTCCCAATTTCCAGACTACATGGGCCCTCTTTGACGAACAGCTCCATGGCATCCAAGCATACTGTAGTCATGTAGATAGTAGAAGCTACCATAGGTTTATCCTCGGATGGGGTCAATTGTTCTTATTTTGTCCGACTCAATTCTATGTACAGCCGTTGATTCTGTTTATTTCAACTTGACAGTAGTTGCCTCCAATTACTTGGAGGCCTTGATAGCCTTTAAATGCTTCCATTGCAAGCATTTACAGAAAGCATGGTTGTGCTTGTAGCTACTCCAAATGGCATTAACACACTTGATACAGCCAAGCCTGGATTAACACACTTAAATACCGCCAATATTATGTTATAATTGGTAATTTGAACACAATTTGGCATTATGCTCAGCATTGTAACTATGAATCTTGCATTGATGAAATGGACTCTGGATTGTTTATATCTTGAATTGATCATAAAATTAGCAGACATTTTAATTTGGAATTGGTGATAAATTTGGTATATACTAATTTATTAAATACATAAAAGAATGTTAAGATGTAAATTTGTTAAATTTTGAAATTAAAATGTATATATAAAAGATTAATTTTTTTATAAATAAATAAATTCTTAAATATAAATATAGTAAATTTTGTTATTTTTTTTTCAATGGAACATGTCATGGGAAACTTGAGGTACTTCTCCTCATTTTGAGGATGGTACTCAAGGTAATTTGACCCTGAGATCTTCTGCTCACAATTTACAGCACTCAACCACTTAAGCTAGCCCACAAAGCTTTTTAAATATTGTTATTGATACAATTTTCTTACATTAAATTTTAGGAATTTTAACAATATAATTTGTATAATCATGATAATACATAATATACAACTTTGTCCAAATTTAAATTTTAGTTTTATTAAGTGACTTCTTGTATGCATTAAATGAATTATATCCATGGTTTTGAGTTATTTTTAGTCTTTTGAGTTTTGACAATATAATTTGTATAATCATGATAATGTATAACATATAACTTTCTCCTAACTTTGAATTTTAGTTTTATTAATTGACTTTTTGTATGCATTAAATCAATTATATTTATGGTTTTATGGGTTTGAGTTGTTTTTAATCTTTTCATAAGTTTTATTATTGACTACACTTTTTTTATTCATATTAATTCTTTTGTCATGAAATTTGTTTCAAAATAATTTAGGGCATTCTTTCAATTTTAAGAATAAAACTTAAATAAAAAATAGAAAAAATAGGATAAAATGTTGATAATCAAAATTAAGGTTCAAATATTTGTTCAGTAAAAAATTGAATTCAAATTACCAAATTGAAGTTGAAATATAAATTATATTTATATTGTGGTAAAAAATCAACATAAATTTATCTTGAACCCACATCTATTAAGCAACGAGAGAGATTTAATTTCACTAACTATAATTTTTTTTATTACACATTAAAAAAAATTTACACCTTAGTTGAAATATGTTTTCTATTTGAAATATATTATGAAAACCCAAATAATTTAGTAAAAAATAAATAAATTTTACTATTATATTATTATATTTAGGCTCAAATTTGTAAGTATTTTTTAATAAATACTTTTAAAATTTAATTTATGAATATTTATTATATTTAATATAGAAATTAATATGATAAAGTCAAAATGGGGAAGTTCGTTTGGTTAAGGATAAGTATCTCACTTTTCACTAATCATTCAACTAAGTAATACCATATTATTTAGCTCAATCATGTGATCATAATAAAAAAAATGAAAAAGATCTATGCGCATTCCATATATTTATGACGCATTTTTTGTTTGTAAAAACATAAAAAAATGATTAGAAACATATAATCTCTAATTGATATCCTAAGTTTTTATAAAAGAATATTATTAACGTCATGCTTTAAATTAAAGACGTTTCATAAAAATTGCAAAACCAATATTTTATCTCACATTTTGTTTCAATGTTCATTTAATTTTTTATTGGAAATTTATGTTAAAATTTATTTCAAAGTTCATATTTTTTAACTTAAAATATGCTTGAAGATGTAGAGATATTCAATGTTTTGAAGTTCATGTCAATTATTTTGTTGTAGACTTATTTATTAAATTATTATAAGATCCATCTCATAACATGTATGTATATATGCTAGTAATTGGTTTCAAAATTGATTGCTTTGATGTTCATCTTAACATTGTGTTGTGCACAAATACTCATTAATTTTTTTCTCGTTAGGGAGAAATTGAATGGTTCCCCTATTAAAATTTTGGAGTGGTTATGAATGGAAATAGTAGGTCTAAGGATCCAGTTTTTTGATAGTGATTGAGGATAACAAGTCTCTTCTTGTGATCATGTGTTATTTATTTGAGGTTTCATTCATGAATTGATTTTCCCTTGATCAACGACTTGATTATTGATGGTATTTGGTTGTTGATGTAAGAAGGAATTATTTTTTGATTTTTGGATGGAACTCTTAACCTTATTTCATTTTTTTTATTTAACATCAAAGGTTTTGATAATGTCTTATTGTTGTTTATTGCTGAAGTTTTGTTGATGATTTATATGTTCCCTTGATGGATTTGGGTTAATGGTTCCTATGTTTATATCGAGTTTGTCTTCTTTATTCTCCAATATTCATGACATATTATTTTTATAAGGTTTCCACTTGCTTATAATGCCTTAGTCTTTTGGGTTTTATTTTGTCAAATTCATTTTATCAGTCTATTTATAGTAGGTTCTTTTATTTGTATCCCGATGATCCTTGCACAACAATCATCGCCAGATGATATTTATCAAACTTTTGTGTTCAAACTGTTTGCCTCAAATAGGTTATAACGGGTTTGTTTGTTTGCATTGCTTTATCCGATAGTATTTTGGACTATTATGTATCAATCCCACCTTTAAACATCATACATTTCAGTATGGTAGTCTTTCGAACTATTATGTATCGATCTTGCATTCGTTTCGAATCCCGAAAATTTTCTTCCAATGATTATTGTTCGGCCATACTCGTTTGATAATCCATATCAAAATCGCCTCATCATCCTCATGTATTAGCATCATAAACATTACATTTAGATCGTCCCAATGATCTTTACCAAAATTATTGTATTGGACAATCCTTATCGAACTTACAATTTAATTCGGGCAAACCTTATCGAATGATATGATGGTTTCCATTGATTCTCTCTCATGGTTGCATTAATTGCAGAGGTGCGGATTGTAATCGTATATAGACTATTTTGCTTTGAATTTAACCTTTATTATCCATTCTATTGTTAAAAGAGAAAAACCATGTTCTCTATGATTTATCTCCTGAATTCTTAAGGGTTTTCCTTGGATACTTTACTCAAGGTGGAGGAAAGGTATTTTCAAATTTTAATTTATTGTCTTTAATTTGATTTGCCATTCTCCGATGATTAGTAAATATGTTTTATGGAAGAAACCCTTGATATTGTTTCACTTAGTAAATATGTTTTATGGAAGAAACCCTTGATATTGTTTCACTTTTGTAGAGGTTTTGAACATTAAAATTGTTGAAAGCTCAAAATCGAAGGGAACGACGTTGAAGAAGCTTCATATTAAGGGAAATACCCTGATGTAGTTCTCCTATTTGATACTAATAATTTTATAGAGATCAAGGGATGTCCCAACTGTGAATATTTTTTAGAGTTTTCATTAATAGTGAATTTCCAAAAGAAGATGATGATTTTATAGTTTATGCAAACATTAAGAGGAGTGAAATACCTTTAGTCGTCATCAATCCATCTATAGTATCATATAATGATATGGTACAATGAATATTCTCTCATGTAGACCTTGAGACATCATCAGTGGTTAACAAGGCATAAACCATTATTACTTCTCTACAACTAGATGCCATTGACATGATGTAAAAGTTACAATAGCTTGAGACTCTTTTGAACAAAGAGTTTCTGGATGCATTCAAATTTGAAAACCTTGATTTGGTGGAAATTGTTAAGGAGTGGTGGAATGATGAAATGTCCTTCAACAAAAGAGGTAATTGGATATACCCAATTCAATATTTTAAGTACCCATTTTGATTATTGGATACCATGATATGTCGATGATATGGTGAAGATGATTGTACTCATTTCAAGCTGGAATGGGCACCGTTGGTGCATCATATAGAAAACAAAGGGTGAAGTGTTCAATTGGGATCATATATTATCGTTAAACCTCCTGAATGCAATTAAAGTTGTCAAAGGGGCACCAAGAAATTAGAACCCAAGTTCTTTATGTCTTCTTATTTAGTTGATTGTCATGTCCCCAATTAAATGGTTTTTAGATAAATAATTAAGTTGGCCTACCCAATTCGTAAGGGTTATATGGAAGAATTAAAATATTGACATTTAACTGCAAGATCTATAGTTTCTCATGAAAATTCAATATCCTAAATTGATGATGGAAAAATAGGCCAATAAATTATGGAATAAATGTGTAAATGCTCCAAAATGAAGTGGCATTAGGTCCTAGTTGGACTTGGGGACTGTTACAGAGAAAAAATTCCTATGGCTTGGGGTAGACCACAACAGACAGATGACTTCTAGAAATCAAATCAATTCCCAATGTATGCTATATAAATGTAAATGCTAAGAAGTGGAATAAAAATATACCTTCAACCGGACGTCTGATGAAGATCCCCGTTGAGCTTTCGAATCATCACACTTGAACCTGCAACTTAGTATCAACAATAAACACAAGCAAGTGCATATGATATATGAAAGATGTTAGCATAAACAATAGCATAATCCATGATATATATAAGCAAATGTACCCAATGATAATAAACAATCATTCACAATATCAATTGGACGAGAAAATGAGTATTTCTATTAATATGAACAAGAAGTACAAGATACAACCTCTTCCCAGAAACTCATCTGAGCCAAGAACTAGGTCCCTCCACTTGTGCCTCCACCACTTCAATCCCCCATGCAATGGAAAACTCACGCGTAAAGGAGTGAATCCTTCACAAGAGATGGAAGAGTTTGGTAGGTGAACATAAATGGTTCACAACAACTAGGATCAATGGATGTAGACTCAAGCTATGGCAAAAATCCAATAGATTTTCGATGCTCTCTCCTTTTCCCCCTTCCATGTACCCTAAGAGCTCAATATATAACCTTCCAGAGGCAAGTGAAAGGTCGAATTGATTCGTTTCGAGATACATGGAGGGCCAAAGGTCACAATGGCCACCTTTTGGAGTGAAAAAATATAGTTTTTACTTTCATTTACCAAGAAGTCGATGTACGCGGGTTGTAGTGCTACAGCCTGCATATACGCGAGGTGTACTGAAGTAGCTCGTGCACAGGAGGGAAAATAGGGAAAAAAGGTTCAGGGAGAACCACAAGTATGGTTTTGAGTCTATAAGTAGGTAAGGGAAGCGAACGAGTATTAATGCTCACAAGGTGGCAAAATACGATGTAACAGGGGCGCATAAGTGGACATGTGGGGTCCACATGAGAGAATATTAATATTAATATTAATACTTATTAATATTAATATTAATACTTATTAATACGTATTAATGTTAATAAAGCTCTCAATTACTATTAGTATTAATATTAATGTTAATAAAGCTCTTACATATTAATATTAATACTTATTAACGTTAATAAATCTCTCAATTACTATTAGTATTAACATTAATGTTAATAAAGCTCTCACATATTAATATTAATATTAATACTTATTATTGTTAATTAAGCTCTAATTATTACTTATCTCTTTCTTTTTAATATTTTTAAGAGTTATGCTTATTCCTCAACATACTAATATTAAAGAAATAAACTATAGATTAACATCATTAGCACATAATATTATGGACGTTTATCATAATGTTATTATTTAACTTTTAGTTTGAACAGATTGGTTGAGAATTAAACTGAACGATCAGAACTAGCTGAATGGTCTTGAATGAAGCTGAACGGACATGGGCCTAGATTCTTCTACATATCTTTATTTACTCACATGGAGTGCAACTCTTCCCTCATCTTTCTGTTCTGATGATGAATCCAGCTTAGGATTCGAAACGTCAACTTTAAATGGATACCGTGGATAATCCGGGAACTTGTTCTTCAAACACCACCCACCACAGAATCTTAAATCTGAGAAATTTATACTCAGAACGAAAACTCTAGCCATAAAAACCCATATTTTGGCATTAAAAAACACCAAAAACCAACCCCGAATCAAAAAGTGGTGCTATCGGTAGCACCACTTTTTGATTTGGGGTCAATAATATAGAAATGAACCAAAACATTTGTTATTGTTGTTTGCAAAAACCTTAAAATCAAGATCTAAATTTAAAACTAATGCTATTGGTAGCATACTTTTTCAAAAAATGGCATTTTTATATGATTTTATCATAATTGAAAATTGTGCTTATTTAATCTCTTAGTAACACTATATAAAACTTGCATTGATTTAAACAAATTATTCAAGAAATAGTTTGACCACTCTTTTCATATAAAATACAAAAAATTATGATATTCATCATAAAATCATATATTAAACCATAAGACGTAGAAGTAATTCATATCAAAATTCAAGCACTCCTTTAGAGTTTCCATACAAACAATGGAATATTAATAAAAAAAGACAAAATGTTTCATGTGCAGATATTCAAATCAACACATGGATTCTGACACAACATTAGAAGCTACATTTTCTTCAAATGAATGACTGGATGAAGATGCAGATGACCCACATTCTTCTCTACTATCAATGAGTGCACCATCTAGATTTTCATGTTGGCCCAACATTTCATATTCCATATTCCTTCTAGATCTAAGCCTTGGTTTAGAAAACTCCCATGTTGCAACTATTTCTGGTGCCAATAATCTTTTGATAATCTCTATAGTCTTGGAGCAAAGAGTGCCTTTCCTTGTCAACTGGAAGTCATAAAACAGCACTAAGTTTTTTTGACCCAAAATCTGACGGCGAAAAAGTCGAATTTGCTACAACCTATGGTCGACTATCCGACAATTCCAGTCTTTTTTTATCGTCGGTGGGATATCGGCTAAAATTCGGCATAGTTGAAGACGTCAGATATTCGACTACCATACCTCGTCGGTTAACCGACTTACTCCAGCTTCACAGGTAGTCAGATAAGCAATAGCGTTAACTTCCAATATTGGTCAGATACCATCCTTTCGCCATCGATTATGTGTCGGTTCAGGCGTCGGTTAAGCGATGTGTATGCCATACAAAAAAGGTCGGATCCGACGTTCCAAGCCATCGAAAGTATAGCACAAGTGTAGGATATCACCCTGCAATCGTTGGATCGGTCGTCGGTTAAGCGACGTGGATGCCATACAAAAAAAAATGGATCCGACGTTCTGAGCCATCGGAAGTATTGCAAAACCGTCGAATATTACCCTACGGTCATCGTGATAAGGTCATCGGTTAAGCGATTACCCAATACATTTTTTTTTTTTAAATAACATTTTTGAAATAAAAAATTTCATATTGAATACATGTTCTCTAATCCCTATGCTTATGTAACATTGTGGCATATTCATCACAAAGAGATGGTAGTGTGCTTCCATTGTGTCAAGGTACTCTTACCTAACTTCTCTAATTTGGTATACTGAGGAGTTTGTATATTCATGTATGAGATCATATTCTTTGAATAAGGCTCATTAGATAGTTAATGGGTAGTTAGTTAATGTAAAAGGATCATTTTTATTAAATAAGAACCAGTAGTAGGTGGTTGGTAGTCATTAATTTTGAGATTGCATGTAGTTAGGGTTTTGGTAGTTATTAAGAAACTATTTATAGCGCTAGAAGGATGTATATTGTTTTGTCAAAGATTGGTATTGTATTGAAGCTTTGATCAAAGGATCTCATCCTCTCCAAGAGGCCCATGAACATTACTCTCTCTTTTTGAATTTATTAATGCAAGTGTTATATTTTGCAAGTTTAATCTCTTTCTTGCATTTTCTTTTGTTCACTTATATTTATTTGAGGTTAAGCTGGATATTGATTCCAAGGAAATTAAAGAGAAGGTTAAGGATATTGATTCCAGTGCATCATTTACTCAACCTTTGAAGTTATGGAAACTAGAAATTGGTTATGAGGAGCAACCAAAAATCACAACAAGCTCCAAGAAATTGTCAAAATTTAGACAACACGCGAGTGGGTTGTAGAAAGCCAGCATCGTAGCCATTCATTGAGCTCCTCTCTGTTTCGAGAATAATTTCATATTCTCTACTGAACAGGGCCAACCACGTGAAGGTGGAAGCTCTTATGGCCCCTCCCCCCCCCTCACATCACTCTCAATTCCCCATACCCAATGCATGCACTCGAAAAAAAACAAATATGTGCAAATTCATCCATATTTTATCATGAACTTTCATCCATTATTCATTCAATAAATGCTAACATTCACTAAACCATTGTTTCTGTCGATCCCACACATTCATTCAATAAAAGATAACATTCAATAAACCATTCATTAATCATTCAGTCAACACATTCATTCAATAAAAGCTGAAATTCAATCAAGGTAACAGTTTACTACACTGAATCATTAAAACATTAGAAAATTCATTAAACCATTCATTCATTAATTAGGCCAAAAATCGTGGATGATATATTGTTATCAAAAATATTTAGATGAGATTTGAACCTGCAACCTATGTCTAGTCCTAAGGATACCACCTTCAAGCTTGACCTTATCAATCAATTCCCATCGCCATTTCTTCTCATACGACGTCCCAAAACCATTTCTCTCGAGACCCACTCTTCATTTATTCTGCATGCATTTCACTATGCAACCATCTCAAATTCCCATTACGTTTTCCATCAATTAGTTTATCAATTCAGTATGACCCACGTCCACCGTCCAATGGGTGTTTCCGCGGTCTTCAGTTTCAGCCTGGAAACGGTTGACGATTCATGGTATTACGTTTCCCTTAGGCTGCAAATGACAAACTCATAGTTCACTATTAAGGTTTGTCTGACAAAGTTGACGGTCAAAGAAATCTTGATAGTGAACTATGAGTTTGCCATATTGCAGCTTAAGGGAAACGTAAATATAGAATGAATCGTCACCATTGTCAGGCTGGAACTCAAGACCGCGGAAACACTCCTCGGGCAGCGCGCATGGGTCATACTGAATTTGATAAACTAATAGAGGGAAAACGCAACGAGAATCTGAGACGATTGCATAGTGAAATGCATACACAATGAATCAAGGTTGAATGTGGTAGCCCGCCATCTCCCATTGTGAAATGCATGCAGAATGAATTGAACTTGAAGGTGGTCGCCCTTGCCAACTGCACTTCAAGCTTGAAGGTGGTAGCCTTGGGACTAAACATAGGTCGTAGGTTCGGATCTCCTCAGTTCAGTTTGTACCCTGTTATGTTTTCGATGCAAACTATATGTTTTCTTTAATTTGTTGTTGACATTAATTCCCTAGCGTAGGAGGAGCCATTATGGTCAAGTTGCATTCCTAAAAAAAGATGAACATTGACAACAAGTAGCATGTCTCTAATTGTTGTCGGTGTATGATAGCTTAGTTGCAAATATCATGCTTCAGAAGAAGCCATCCTTGAATGGTAAATATACCAATTTGGAAGGGTTTAATGTGAGGTTAAGGATATTGATTCCAAGGAAATTAAAGAGAAGGTTAAGGATATTGATTCCAGTGCATCATTTACTCAACCTTTGATGTTGTAGAAACTGGAAATTGGTTATGAGGAGCAACCAAAAATCACAACAAGCTCCAAGAAATTGTCAAAATTTAGACAACACGCGAGTGGGTTGTAGAAATCCAGCATCGTATCCATTCATTGAGCTCCTCTCTGTTTCGAGAATCATTTCATATTCTCTACTGAACATGGCCAACCACATGAAGGTGGAATCTCTTATGCTCCCCCCCCCCCCTCACATCACTCTCAATTCCCCATACCCAATGCAAGTGCTTGAGAAAAACAAATATGTACAAATTCATCCATATTTCATCATGAACTTTCATCCATTATTCATTCAATAAATGCTAACATTCACTAAACCATCGTTTCAGTCGATCAACACATTCATTCAATAAAAGATAACATTCAATACACCATTCATTAATCATTCGGTCAACACATTCATTCAATAAAAGTTGAAATTCAATGAAGGTAACAATTTACTACACTGAATCATTAAAACATTAGAACATTCATTAAACCATTCATTCATTCATTAGACCAAAAATAGTGGACGATATATTATTATCAAAAATATTTAGACGTTGTTTTTCCCATCCTTCTTTTTATAAGTTTTTCTTCTCTTCGATGGTTTATAATCTATAAGAGGACCATCTACATCATCTGGACTTTCTCTTCCAGTTCTTGGTTCTTTAGCAGGCGCTTTTGGTGATGTTTGCAATATCCTAGCTGATTGTTGTTCTAGACGTGGATTTTGCGGCAAGGGGTTCGTATTTGCTGCAACGATGTGAAAATGTTACATCGTTATATGTTGCTATTGTAATGATAAGTTTTTCATTTAAAAAAATTTATTATGAAGGTGTTTTTTACCAGGAGTGACCAAATCATGTTGTTGATGTTCTTGTCCAGTCTCAACCTGTACAGTTTCACACTCTACATGCCCTGCAGTTGAAATACGGTGAACTACAATTAATGATCACCATTTGCAATGCTATACATAAAATTGTAGCATATGAATAAATTCATTACCGGGATTTGAAGCTTGATCATCGATTTTTTGTTGTCCCTCCTCGACACTAATGGGATCATTACTTTCCTGTTAAAAACAGAGTCAATATTTTACATCAAGTATTTGGAACGAAAATATTCCACAAGCGACAAATCTTCATTAAACTATATAGATTCTATATCCCTGTGCACCGGATGGATTGGTACCACAAGACTATGTTTTCCCAGATAAGCTTCTTCTACGTTCAACAATAGCTCCAAAGCCTTCCTGGAATCCGAGCTTCATGTATTCCTCTGTGGGTACTTCATTGAATCGATCGGCCTGCATATTTGCTTATCATCATTAATTAACATTTTATGGTGCAATAAAACGAAAATTAATTTTCAATTTATTATTTGTATTCATTGTTGGTTTCTCGAAACTTACAAACCATGCCACCAAATTCGAATAACCACCAGGGCCAAGCTTGTGCTGACCTATTTTTTCTAGTCTTGCCTTTGTGGCCTTTGATGTGTCTGGTAGCCTATGCAAGTGTTAAAATACGTTAGATGTTCCAAGTTTGATATAGAAATCAAGGATAATAAGGTTTAGAATTACATTGCGGAAAGTATTGCATACCTCCCTATGCCTGGTGTTAGCTTTCCTTCTCTTTTCAGAGCCTTCTCCTTTCCATCTTCCAATAGAGCTCTCCACTCCATTGCTGGAATCATTGGTGGGCGCTCATACCTATGTTTTTTTTCGAGGTGTGTCCTATATTGGTCTCGGACAACCTTCACATGTTGACAAACCTTTTTCAAGACATTGGCATGACTGAAGGTTTTCTCCCTGAACAGGCCAACCAACCGATTAGTCAGTTCATCTTTTAAATGTTTCGGTTGTCTATTCCACCTTGTTCGGATGGTGGGCCCAAAGATCTCCAAGCAAAATTCATTCATATGTTTATAGAAAACATTGTTTCCTGCACAACGATCATGCCATGATCATAATTAGTTGATAAAAAACGTTTTATCAGTATATTACAATGAAATTATAAAAACTAATTAACCTGATCAACTATGATTAATTACCTGGGATCGTCGGTATATTTATTGGGACGAGATCTTCGTCCACCAAAAATGTTGTCTCTAGTGTTCCCATGCTTTTGACACGGGAAGATCCTGGAAATGTAGCTTGTTCGACATCAAAATTGATATGGGACTCGGTATCGACCCCTTCTTGTGGACGATCCATTGTGTGTTGGTCAGTAGCGGCTATTGCGCTCACAGTGGGGGTCCGTGGTGTTTCGGAACATGTTTTCGACTGTTCGATCAACAACAATGGTGAAGGATTCAAACTACATGGAGTCGTTTGGTTGTGATAAGAAGTCTCTCCACGAGCCTCGCTGGGGCCAACACCACCTTGACCAATATTGTGTGGTCCCTTATAATTCTGTAAATACACACCACGTCTTATACATTCAATACTATCATATAAAAGAGAACATTATAAAGATTTAAACAAATTATTCTATGATTCAAGATTCCTCAACTTACTCGCAAGTTATTAGATCTATACATTTCCAACAATGCAATCCTTTCTTTAATTGCGCTTGTCTGCGGAACCTGGATTACTAGAGAAAGGATTTCCGTAGTATATATATTCAACAATTTCTCTGCCATCTTTAGCGGGTGTGCGGCTTCACCAATTTTTTCACAATTGTGAAGCACCTCTGCCACTTCAGGGTCTAACGAAAAATCTTGCGATGTTGATTCATACTGCGATTCACTAGTGGGCCGCAACAAACATATATAAAGCACTACTGAGTTCTCTATTGATAGATTCCAAATTTTATATTAACGTATATAACACATCTATCATTATAGATTTGTAAAATTACAACACCAGTA
Source organism: Larix kaempferi (assembly GCA_027924585.1). Lineage (NCBI taxonomy): Eukaryota > Viridiplantae > Streptophyta > Pinopsida > Pinales > Pinaceae > Larix > Larix kaempferi. Next base: position 154,261 of record BSBM01002093.1, on the reverse strand, counting down.
TATCACATGAAAAATACATAACAAAATTAACATTATGCTACGTATTATATTGGTACAATTGAAATGAATTATACCTGCGACCTCGAGGATCACGATCCACTCATTGGATCAATGGTCTTAGGTGACTTGCCTCGATCTGCTAATATCTGGGAGCTTCCCCTAACAACACCCTAATAAAAAAACATAGTGAAAGTCACCTAAACAATTCCAAAACTATTCATGAGAAAACACATCGAAAAAATTATTATTCATATTATATTTTTAATATTACAAAGATGTATACCTGTTGCGCGGACCTTGGTGTGGTTGACCTTATGGAACCGACCTGCATCAAAAACATAGACTAGAAAATTACATAAAAGAAACCAAAATATTCATTGAAACATTAATATAATGCTAAAACATTTTGGCATGTTTTAATTGTACAATTCAAATTAGGTCTACCTGTTGCCCCGAGGGTGTTGTCGTCTGATCAACATTCGACGGGTGTATTTCCCGATCAATGTTCTGTAGCAAATATAAATTTCATTATATAAAACAAACCAAGTTATTTATAATGGAAAAACAAATCAAATAAAAACTCTTTTTTCTTATTATATCTGTACTATTAGAAAGATGTATACCTGCTCCGTCGAGGAAGAAGTTCTCCTCCGACCATTTGTTGGCAGTGATTTATCCCGATCACTGGCCTGCGAAGTAAATATGGGAAATTTAAACAAAATAAACTAACAAAAAGTCCTTATGATGTTTAATTTATTACTAAAAGGTTGGGTAAAATTTTATATAGTAACCTTGTTTGTATCTACTCGATTGACAGGGTAATTAATAAGCAACTCATCCCCTACAGATATTGTTTTAATAGCAACTACAAAAACACGGTTCCTTCACGCCCCTCAAATTCGCAGTTTGGTTGCTTAATTGTAGACCCTGGTTGTGTACTGTTTATAAACCTCGCAATATTCCCTCTGGCCTTTGGGCTTCCGTCCATGTACAACATTCCTCCTTTATTTTGATTTTTGTCTTTCAATTGTAAATAGTTTGTTGACAATCCATAGCTACGCATACTTTTTGTATATCGGACAAGGCGCATCCAATCGTTGTAGTTGTATATGGGTCCAACATACTCCATCAATTCTGTACATGTACCGTAACCGACCAAGATGCAATCCATGGAAAACAACCCGAAACCATGTATCGACGACGGTGCAATTTGATATCTCCTCTCGTTCACACAAAAATTAGTGTTCGATGGAGGAAGATCCTTCGGTACCCATTATTTCACTAAATGTCTGTACCTCAAGGGCACCTCTTCGTCATCTTTTGTCTCATCACCATAAGAACATTCCCCCCCTTGACCGTGAAAAAATTCATTGCGTCTATAGAATCTTCTTTTGGTTTTTTGACATCTAGTTGATACAATTCTTCTAGACCTACTGGATGTCTCACTTTCCTCTAGCCTTCCTAAACTCCCCTCGCTCGAGGAAGACAGGTCAGACAAATACATGTTTGGTTCTACCTGCACCATTGGAAAAAAGTTTAGATTCGACCTCAAGGCATAGCGCCTCTTAAAAGTTGACGTGTATCGCCTTTTATAATTTTACTTGATCCTCATTCCTTTTGTCAACATGTAGGCATTCAAGTGATGATCGGAAGACGACCAATTTATCTTTCTTAAGAGTAGAAATTCATACAATATTTATGAGTTGTTTTTTACTATTTGATTTAACGCTACATCACACATGTAACACACATGAAACACTACACATACACGTTACAGGATCTCCTCTAATGCTACAAGTCCTGGCTACTTAACGAAAACTATTTACCACATATTTGATTACCTTAGTGTAGACGTTTCCTGTAATATACTCAGAAGAGTTACTTTCAGAAATGATTGTGCCTCTTAGAGGCCAGTCAACTCTAGGAACCAAGTGACCCTATGATAGGGCTAGTACAAACTAGAGAGAGAGAGATGACTGGGCTATGGTACAGTCAATCAAAGAAATTCAGTGACAGTAAAAAGGCTTAGTACAAAGACCAACCAGTAAGGTACAAGTCAAAAAAAAAAGGGTATAAAGACTCACAACCCTTGGGACTAAGGGGGTGTACACTACCTCAAACGTGGACAAACTACCATAGTTATAACCACAAGACCAAAAACATAAAAGGCGGTACAAATCAATATATGCAATATCTCTGTTAGGAACCCATGTCAACCCTTCTATTTACTTTGTTAGTATATTGTTATTGGATGCATATCCTTTGTAAGTCGTCCCATAGTATTTGTTGATCCATAGTTGTGTTATTGTTGTTTGGCGCATATGCTTTGTAAGTCGCCCATAGTATTGTTGATCCATATTTTTTATTATCCCATGGTTTTGACCAATAGTATTGGCGCTTACACTTAGTATATAAGTGTGTGTTGAGGCCTATGAAGGCACCATGAAGTTAATTGTATTGAGCTTGCTCAAAGGAGGTTGCCCCCTCGAAATGGCCCGTGATCAATATAAAAGTGATTCTAAGTTCCATTATTTCTGATATCTCATGTATTTGCATTAATTAATTATTGCAGGTTCTTTACATCTGGTATCAGAGCACTTTCTTGGGCTCGCTGGGTGAAATTTCTGCCAAAATTTTTTTCGCATCTGTTGCAGGTTCGAATTTGGGAATAATCCCTATCTGCTTAACTGTGGGAAGTACTTGGGCATAATCCCTAAAAATCATTGTGAGGATTACCACAGGAACCCTGAAGTAGCTAGCCCATTGAGAGGACCTGCCAGCGAAAAGGGCAACGACCCCTACCTAATTGACTAGTTCCCACCCGTGAGGTAAACCAAGAGCTGTCGTTTGTGGCAAAGCGGTTATCAGTTTTACATGAGCCGTGGAGTGAGGGGTACTGCCCCAATACGCAAGCCGTCAGATAGCATTGGTGGCTAAGTGAAACCCATGAACTGTTAGGAAGCCGCACATACCTGGGGTCCATATATCTATTTTCAGCTGAACTATTGCCAATCACTTCCACTCCAGATCCAGCCGTTTCAGATCTATTCTTAAAGTCGTTCCATATCTAGTCAACGTTTCAGATCCAGCCATTTTTTGATCCCTTTCACGCCATTGCAGATCCATTTGTTGCGGATCCCTTTCGCGCCATCGTTGCCGATCCATTTCTGGAAAAAAAAAAAAAAAAAAAAACAACTGTTTTTCGGCCATATCTCCCTTGTTTCAACTCTGTTTTCCCTGAAACTTCACTGACATCCCTACAATCCCATTCTGCATATTTCATTCCTGAAGACCCTGTCCCAAATTCCACTTCTGAAATCCTGAAATCCCACATTTGTCTATTTTTAGGGTTTGCCATAACGTTTTCGGATTTCACCCAATCGTCTTCAAATTTTACCACCAAGTTCCTTTCCTAATTCTACTTCTTTGTCTCTCTTTGCCAAATTTTCTCAGTCTTTCACCCTGCTTCTGAAATCCCCATTTTTTGCTTCCATATCCATTAGAAAGTGTCTAAAACCTACTCAAACCCCAATTACCACTCCAAGTTTTTCCCAAATCCAAATTTTCATTTACTAAAGCAGCTTTTGTTTTTGTTTTTCTATCCATTCCCTCCCCCCCCCCAAAAAAAAAAAAAATCTCCTGGTTATGGTTGTCACCCGCGCAGGAGCAAAAACCATGGAGGAAGCACTTGCAGCCATCCAAACCAAACTCCAAGATCTGGATAAAAAATTTCTCAGCCTCCATCTTCAGCATTCAGCCATGAACAATAATCGACAGCAAGAATCTTCTGCAGCCAATGGGTTCTCTTCTTCCAGCAATTTTCATGGGTCGAAGCTTGACTTTCCTCGCTTCAATGGAACTAATCTGACTAGATGGATATACCGAGCAGAACAATATTTCAGTCTGCATAATACTTTTGATGTCCAGAAAGTTCCACTTGCATCCTTTCATTTGGAACAGGAAGCCGTTCAATGGTACCGTTGGTACATCAAAGCTCATCCCGAGCCAAACTGGACATATTTTTGCCAACTCCTTTTGCCACGATTTGGTCCTAGTGCTTTTGATGACTTCACAGGAGCACTCATTAAACTTCACCAAATTGGCACAGTAAGAGAGTATCAGACAGAATTTGAGAACCTAGCCAATCACACAGAAGGATTGTTTGATGAATTCTATAGGAGTTGTTTTATCAGTGGTCTTAAGGATGAAATACGGTCAGAGGTTAAAATGTTTTGTCCCAACACAATGATGGAAGTCCTAGGTTTGGCTAAGTTGGAAGAAGACAAGATTGCAGCCCAATAGCGCTCCAAACCCACTTTTGTTCCCTTCCGAAATATGGGTTCTTAATGACCTCCCATCCTGCCAGCTCCTCGACCATCTCCTATCAAGCATTTGTCTGAAACCGAGATGCAGGCACACTGAGAAAAAGGGCTTTTTTATAATTGTGATGAGAAATTCACTCGAGGACATCGATGTGTTCAACAAGAGCTCTATCTCTTGGATGTGGATTCTCCACCTGGCTCTGAACTTGGTGAAGAAGCTCCAGATACAATAGATGATCAGGTCAACATTCAGCACCCGCCTGTTGACACCCCATCTCAGGACAACCCACCCGAGATCTCTCTCCATGCTGTAACTGGTGTCACCACCCCACAAACAATGCGGGTCAGGGGATACTTCAAGAATCTCCCTCTTACCATACTCATTGATTCTGGTAGCACTCATAACTTCATTGACCCCCGGATCGCCAAACAGGCTAATTGTTTTGTCCATCCTTGCTCCAACTTTGAAGTCATGGTTGCTAATGGAGGCACCTTACCTTGCAAGGGAAAGTGTCACAATGTGCGTATCTCTCTGGAAGAGTATAACCTGTGCTCTGACATGTTTTCCTTGTCCTTAGGTGGATGTGATGTGGTTTTGGGCGTTCAATGGTTACGCACACTTGGCCCCATCTTATGGGATTTTGCTGAACTTTGGATGTAGTTTTCATTGAATGGGACACAACACAAATTTACAGTCTTACAACCAGGGTCTCTACGCATGATCAGTTCACATCGCCTGGAAAAGATCCTTAAGAATAATTCACATGGTGTCATCGCTCAACTCCATTCCCTTCAAATGCACCCATCAACAGTCTCCACTACTTCCTCGGATAGATATGCAGGTGTCTTTGCTGCATCAGTGGGATTTCTGCCTTCAAGAGACCTTTTCGGTAAGCATTTCGCCGTGTCTACATCTCAACAGGAAATGATGGCTATTTTTCATGTAGTACCGACGTGGCAGCCATCCCTATTAGGGAATTATTTCTACATCAAGACTGATCTCTAGAGTCTGAAAAATTTCCTGGAACAATGGGTCTCCTCCCCAGCACACCTGAAATGGGTTATCCACCTCATGGGTTATGACTATGCAATCCATTACAAGAACGGTAAGGACAATATGGTGGCCAATGCTCATTCTCGCACATTTGATGACCCAGTTTCTCTTACAGCGATTTCTCTACTTGTTCCAAACTGGTTGCAATATGTTCAACAGGGCTATCTCTTTTATGAACTCCATGCTTCTTCATCGGCAGGGCACTCTGGGTTCCTCCCATAGTTTTCCCAAGAACAATGTAACTTCTTTTGGTAGGGACTTAAAATGCCAATTCAACAGATGGTGGTTGACTGTGATACTTTCCAGCTCAACAAGGGTGAAACGACACTCCTTTCGGGACTGCTCGAACCCTTTCCCATCCCTACATAGATTTGGCCAACTATTTCTATGGATTTCCTAGAAGCGCTCCAGTGGTACGATACCACGTCTACAAGGACACCATATGAAGCAGTCTATGGAAAGGCACCGCCAGTTCTTCTTCCATACACCCTCAGCAGCTCCCCAGTTCAGGAAATTGATTCGGTTCTTCGAAACTGTGATCAAATTCTTCTCATTCTGCAGGACAATCTTCACATGGCAAGAATTCGACTGAAACAACAAGCCGCTCAGCACCGTTCAGAGCACATTTTTCACGCAGCTGATACGGTTCTTCTTCAGCATTCCAAGCAATCCTCCTGAAACTCAAAAGGCGTCAGTGGCCCGGACTGCAACCTGAAGATGCTACAGGGGAACAACTCCGTCCAATTCTGCATCAATTTCCACATCTAAAGCTTCGAGGACAATGCTTTTTCTAAGGGAGAGGGGATGTTAGGAACCCATGTCAACCCTTCTATTTACTTTGTTAGTATATTGTTATTGGACGCATATCCTTTGTAAGTCGTCTCGTAGTATTTGTTGATCCATAGTTGTGTTATTGTTGTTTGGCGCATATGCTTTGTAAGTCGCCCATAGTATTGTTGATCCATAGTTTTTATTGGCCCATGGTTTTGACCCATAGTATTGGCACCTACGCTTAGTATATAAGTGTGTGTTGAGGCCTATGAAGGCACCGTGAAGTTAATTGTATTGAGCTTGCTCAAAGGAGGTTGCCCCCTCGAAGTGGCCCGTGATCAATATAAAAGTGATTCAGAGTTCCATTATTTCTGATATCTCGTGTATTTGCATTAATTAATTATTGCAGGTTCTTCACAATCTCCTTGTAACTACCTCATATATGCAATAGCTCCTTGTAACTACCTCTTGTAACTCAAATAGTACCACCAAAAGGTAAGATAGCATGCAATCTTCCAAACTAAGGTCAGGAGGGTGGTACGAAGTGGGTATAAAGACACATAACAATTTGGAGAAAGTGGGTGTACCTCAAATGTGGACAAACTACCATAGTACCCACAAGACCTAAAACATAAAAGGTGATACAAATCACAAGATATCCCAATATCAGTAAAACACCCAAAAGGTAAAAGGCAAGGTACCACAAAAATATTATCGACAAAATGAAAGGACCATAAGACAATCGACCAAGGTGGGGTACAACCATTCATCTCTCTCTCAAATGTACCATTGTTCCATATAACTTGAAAGCCCATCATCATAGTAAACGAAAAATTCCACACGGGTGATGTGATCACGTGGTCCTCTAGACTACTCCTACGGTCAAGTGTTAGTGGCTCTATGAAGGGGTGTTCAGTCCCTTCAGAAGACCATCTAACTCAACCATCTCAAAGACCTACGAGAAGAGGAAATCACACATCATCAAATAAGTATTGGTAACTACCATGTATGAACTCAAAAACCCTAAAGCAACCAAGCATGCAGAAGGGGATCTATGAAAAGACAAGGCTCGCAGGCAAAAAAAACAAGCTCAAAAAACTATACTGGGACCGATGTCACAATAAGCGAGCTAAAACAAAAGTGGCAAGAATGCCAACAAGTAGCACTAAAAAGAAAAAGACCCTATAAAAAGGTGAAAACGCAAGCAAACTTCCTAACTAGGAGTTGGAGACCTCGACAAATCGTATCCTTCGCAAGGTGATGAAATCCAAGTCGAACAATACAAAGTGAGAGACCGAATTTGAAGGATATCCCTCTACCGAAAGGGATCCTGGGTAAAAGAGCCCTAGTAGAAAAGTCCCTAAGCTACCTCGTTCATGACACGTCGGAAAAGGTTTTTGGCGCTTCTGCCTTATCACCCTTGTATCACCGGTATGGTGGCCAGAGAATACAAGGAAGACAATGATCGATGTTGCCTTTCGGCTAAGTGGAGTGCGGCATTCCACATAGTCCGTCCGGTTCTCGATCTCGCGGTGGTTTAACCCCTGAAACAACAGGAGGCCCCTCCACAAACTGGTGTATGACTGTGTTAACAAATACAAGAGGATTTTGGTTCCCTAGAGGACAACAACTATGTCTTAGATGATAATGACAAGGGGGAATTATTTGGATGCCTATCCCCGGTGTCCTACCTAACTACCAAATTCTTTTGATTTCCTCAAGTGAGGTTATGGTGTGTTTAGTTAGGGGGTGTAAATTTTAGTGGTTGTATTACTCAATCGGGTGATGGAAGTGAAACTCGTGGTGTGATGACTGACTCAAACCATGCAAATGCATATGAATAAAATAAGCCTTTCCTTTCAATGAATGCTAGCTAAGGTAAGGAGAGATTTCTTTCAAACTATAACTACTCTTTCAAATTAAATGAATCCATTAACAATAACTTTCTTGTACTTCTAATGACTAAAATGCATGACAATGTTTAAACCTAATTAGCAAGCATAAGCATGACATTGTGATATTGTGAATAATCATGTATGGTAGGACACATTATTTCAATTTAAAACCCATTTAATGTACACTAGGAGACTTAAATTACAGAATGATCTCATAAGTATAATCCCAAGAATATTTGTCACAATCCAAAATCTATTCACCAAATTCAAATCACTTCTACTATAGCTCAAGTTATGTGGTGTAGTCATCATACTTGAACTCATTAAAAATTCATTCTTTTGCATTCACAGTCGACATAAGTACAACAAAAGGGATCATGATTGTTAGGGTCCACGGTCAAACATTCATCTGCAAAACAAAAAATTCAAAGCTGGAAGGTAAGATAAGTTAATTACAAAATTAGGTCAATGGGACCCCTAAGTACAAAGGTGTTGATACAATGTGGGAGTGCAAAAGCGGCTCCTTTAAAAGGAATAATCTATTGAAAGAAAAGGAAACCTGCCCTTGCAAGATAAATGGATCTCCCAAGTCCCAGTACACATTCAAGCAACAATTTTTCCATCTACAATAGAAACTGGGGACAATTTCTTCTTAAGCACGGAGGAAATGATGAGCACTATGGGGTTAAAGTGCTTATCATATGTTGCAAATTCAGAATTTCACTGGAAAGATATCCCACCAATCTATTTGGAAGTTCACTAGTTGTATCTCAAATCATAGTTTTATCTTGGCTACACATTAGGATTATAATTGTCAGCAACTACATGTATTGGATACAAATTAAGATAAAGGGCTTGAAATCGTCTCCTCAACTTGCAAACATTTGTAGGAATTGCATGTTTTTCCATCAGATCTAATGATTAAGGCATTGTGATAGAGGAAGGCCTTATGGATACTTCAAGCTCTTATCCTAGGATCACCTCTGTATTATGTTTTTTTATTGTGAAACAACAAATGCAACATTAGTCACTATTGCAAGAAACAAAAATGCTTACTTCTCACTCAGTTTTGTTTGTCTTTGAGTGGTATGCATAAAAATAAGGACTTTTGATCATCTGGTACTTATGTAAAGTGTTTGGAGAGGCTTCGTGTTGCTTTTGTTGGTGATAGTGACATTGGGATGCAATGTGTTATATCAAGTTGTATAAACATATGTAAGCTTGAGATAAGGGATAGACCATTTAGTGATTTGGGTCTTTTATGAATCAAATTCATCCCTTTGTTTCCGAAATGGACTATCATTTCCTATTCACTCATATGCACACCTAGAATCTGTCCACTTATTCTTTTGTCATTTTGCAAACTTCACACATTACACACACACTCCTAACAAGAATGGTATTCAATTCCTTTCACATTTATTGGCCCGGCTAATAACATGGAGAAACATACCATCCTTAGATAGTAAGGTTAGGATACATGGGATAAAAACTCAAAGTTGCACATATGGAAACAAACTAAGAACAATTCTCTGCAGTTTGGATACAAAGGACATGATACTTCATCAAGGTTCAAGCCAACAGGCACTAATATTGTTCCCTTGGACAAAAAATACCTCTATACCAACTTGTATCTAGAGCATTAGTTAAACTGGATAGGGAAATCGATGTGTGGAATATAGATTGTCTAGCATCAAATAAAAATTTAGGCTAGGGTAGTGATTGCAACAAGGAGCAATGTATCACTATGGAGGATAAGCCTTGCACTCCCCAGCCTTCATGGGAACCTACACAAAAAATCATGGAATTGCAGCTATAGGAACAACACACAGAGAAAATATTATGTGTAGCAACATCACATGGAGATGGAAGAAATGATACAAAATAAATATTGCTGCACTTTCCTCTCTGTTGTTCCATAAAATAGAAGGAGGTGCACATGACTTCTAAGCATGAGAGCTAGAGTGAAGAGTGGTGTGATGTGATAGCTAGGGTATTCTATTTAAAGTGTATTGCTTTATGAGGTTGTGAGAAGGTGGTTGGTTTTGCATAGTAAGCTTGGGAGACTCTGATTTTGGATTATGTAATTCTCTTTTCTACTATAATAGAAAGACAAGTGATTGTTGGTGCATATTCAATATTTTCTAGTGGTTCATCTATTTGAACTTTGACTTTCCACAACATCATTTTCTTGTTCACTCCATGAATTGTCCTCTAAAACTTTGACATCTCTATTAACCACAAACGTCTTGCTAGTTAGATTATACTATATGTAGGATTTGGACTAGTAACTATATCCAATGAAAATACATTTTTCACTTTTGTTGTCGAGTTTCTTTCTAATATCCTCTTGAACATGTGCATATGATATGTAAAAATGTAGTAATGAACAAGTTAAACAGAACTAACAACTAGCATTAGTAATGTTGGTTTAGACCTTCCTTATAATCAGATATATTTTTCAATAAACCCTTTCTGCAATAGCTGACAGCCACCAGGGATCAACAGCGTATGCCCCAGCAAGGCCCATAGGCTCAGAGTAGAGGCCAAAGACAGATTGGATAGTCCTATTCCTATGGATACTGATTCTGAAGATAAGCATAATGACAGGGTTGGAACTAGTGGATTGTATCTTGAAAATATGAGTAATGAATGCTTTCTAAAATTAAGCATTTCACATGCCATGGTGTTTGTGCATCTGGCAATGGAAAATCCTGAAACTTGTAGAATATTTGTTGAGAAAAAGGGCATTGAAGCCCTTATGAGGTTCTTGACTCTTCCAAGTATTCCACTATCTTCAAAAGGGATGTCTGTAGCTGTGCACATGGTTGCAGTTTGCAAAGCATTCACACAACAACACTCAGTTGCCCTTGCAAGGATATTTTGTGCTCATCTGAAGGAACATCTCAAGACTACATTAAATGTTTTGGATCATGTTGTAGGGACTAATTTATTAGCTGCAAACAATAGACTGAATCGGAAAGTATTTTGGTGCTTGTTTGTGGTACAATTTTTTGTCTTTCTAGCTGATGATACTAAAGAGAATCGATGGTTGGTAGCATTAACAGCAGAGTTTGGAAATGATAGCAAGGATGTGCTTCTTGATATTGGGATGATACATCAAGAAATACTATGGCAAGTTGCACTTACTGAGGATTCAAAGGCACTACTAAAGAAAGATGATGGCAATGTTTCCAGCAGTGTCACAACTGATTTGGATGCGCATGCAAATGAAATTGATGATCACTTGCCAACTTCTTTTGGACACTGTGGATCTTATTTTGAATCAACATAGGCAATCATCTGTTTGGAATGTTGAACCTCAACTTTTTGATCTAATACATCTATTTCATGATATTGGTCACAGTGCTCAGCTTCAATGAAGGTTGAATATTGATTCCTCTGCTCGAGGACAACAAGCCTATGTTCGTCAACCACAGTATTCTCATTCTGATGAAGGCCCTTCCAGAATCAAAATGCAAGGCAATAAGCAAAAGTCACTACATTCCTTTTGCTATGAGATATTAAGGTCATTTTCAGTTCATATAAGTCATTTGTTTTCAGAACTAGGAAAAATGAATTGTCAGTCCTACTTCCAAATTTGTAGCATCTACATTTTCAACCATCTTTATGGATGATGAGAAGCATAATAGCTTCCATGGGAAATGACAAAGAGGTGAGGGTGCCTAATCTTGTGAGATCTTTGGACCTTTCTCAAAGGGTAAGTTCTGCATTCAATGGAGGAGATCATAATAGAAGGGTACGGCCACATAAGCGCCATCACGGGGGTTCTGATTCACACAAAAGAAATGTCTTGAGTGGCAAATTTTTAGGCAGTGGTGTTCAAGTTTACCACAAGAAAAAAAAAATTACAATACCAAATTAGAGATTTATACTCTGGATTGGACCCCATAAAAATTAGGGCATCGTACTCACCGATTTGGGAGGCGCCATTGCTTCTTCTCGAAGTTGCTCCACTCTGGCTCAGTCTCAAATGCACAGCCACAATCCCAATTTCCATGTATAGGCTCAGTACCGGACTCAAATGCAAGGAACCACAATCCAAATTTGCATGTGTAGGGTGAATATCCTCTTCTCACAGCTCAACAAAGGTCATAGAAAGGTCACCACGGGAGGTAGCAAACATGGTCCGCAGAAGAACGGTCTCGCGGGGAGGTAGCAGAAAGGGACTAGGGCAAAAATTGTCGCAGGAGGTATCGGCAGCACACATCGCGGGAGGTATCATGCAGGTAAGTTTATAATTTGCTATGTATTTTTTATTTTTTTTTATATATCTATTATATAGTGTTTTTTTGTTATACATTTATTATATTTTTTTTTTAATTATGTATTTAATATAATATTTGTTTTTTGTTATTTTATTTTATTATTTGATTTAGTTTTTGTAATTTTTTTATTCAATACAAAATATATATATATATATATTTATCATTTTTTATATAATATTTATATATTAAATACAAAAAAATACAACAAATAATACAAAAAATAACACAAATAATTATAAATTTAACTAGAAGAGGATCGAAATATAATCAATCTAGGTTATTTTTTTTTAGAGGTTAAAAGAAGATCTTATATCAAGCTATTTTACTTGTATAGAGATGTATGTTCTTAGACATACTAGGACTTGAAGGTGTATGACACAATAATTATTCAATAGGTGATACCATTGAAGAAAACAACTAATCCCTTTCAATAAAAGATGTGAAAGGTTCATCCATTATTAGAACCATTGATGCAAAAGGAGTTGAAGAAGTTGCTAGATGCAAACATTATGTTTCCAATGCACCATTAGCCATGAATTGAAAACCTTGTACATGTTAAGGAACAAGAGTGGTGAAAATAGGCCTTGTGTCAATTTTAGAAACCTTAAGTAAGCATAAGAGAAATATAATTATCGAATTCCACCTATGGAGTCAATTTTGAAACTTGTAATGAGATCTGAAATGCTAACTCTAGGATGTATTTTTGGGATCTAATCAAGTTCTTGTCTCAAATGAAGATAGATTGAAAATTGCTTTCAACACCAAATGGAGCAATTCATGTGTAATGGATATAGCTTTCATAGGCCTTATAAATCAAAATGTACTTGTCTATATGGACAATATTGAAATTAAAGCTATTTTTAATAGATGTAGAAAATATGGGATCACACTACATCCCAATAAAACCATTTTCATTATTGCATAAGGAAAATTACTTGGGCATATCATATCAAAATACATGATATTGGTATATTAAAAAAGAATAAAACCTATAACATTATATCCCATTGCCACACAACAAGGCATTGATGTAATCATTCTTTGGGATGATCAATTTCATAAGGTGTTTTGGCTTTGACTTCATTGAAATCCTCAAACCCTTATAAAAGATGATTAAGAAGGATGCATGATTTTATAAACTAAGGTTGAGAAATCAAGACAACTATTGCTACCCGCTCCATCCTTAAACAAATTAATCCAAACTTTGATTATTATTTTTACCTCTATGATAAAAGGAGTGAATTCCCAATATCATTTATGAGCATGAGAATACAAGATGTTAAATTAAACTATATTTAATGATTAAAAAACAAATCTAAGTAAGTTATGCATTTGCAATATCTAGGTGAAAGGAGTGATTTTCCAATGTCATTTATTAGCAAAAAGATTACATGATGTTGAATTAAACTATCTAGTGATTAAAAACACATGAATAAGTTATGCCACTCTCTTTTGTCACACTCACTCATAAAGAACTATCTAGTGATTAAAAACACATGAATAAGTTATGCCACTCTCTTTCATCACACTCACTCATAAAGATGAATTATGAAAGGAGTGACTTTCCAATATCATTTATCATTTATGAGCACATAATTACAAGGTGTTCAATCAAATTACCAAGTGGGCATAAGTTGCACGATGACGATGATGAAGAATGTGTTTTTTGTCATTATGATAATGATGACGACGATGATGACGGCGATGAGATGATGACGATGATCATGATCATGATGAATGTGATGATGATGATCACGATGATCATGATCATGATGAATGTGATGATGATGATGATGATGATGATGATGACGATGATGAAGATGATGGTGATGATGATGATGATGACGATGATGTTGGTGGTGATGACAATGACAATGATGATGAAGATGAAGATGATTACGATGATCATGATGATGACGATGACGATGATGATGATCAAGATGGGGACGATGATGATGATGGTGGTGGTGGTGGTGATGACAACGACAATGATGAAGATGATGATGATCACAATCATGAAGATGATGATGATGACGATCATGAAGATGATGATGATGACGATGATGAAGAAGATGATGATGAAGATGATGATGAAGATTGTCTATCTAAGATGATGAAGAATGTGTTTTTTGTCATTATGATGATGATGACGATGATGATGACGATGATGATGACGACGATGATGATGATGATGATGACGATGATGATGATCATGATGAATGTGATGATGATGATGATGATGATCAAGATGGGGATGATGATGATGATGATGATGTTGGTGTTGATGACAACGACAATGATGAAGATGATGATGATCACAATCATGAAGATGATGATGATGACGATCATGAAGATGATGATGATGACAATGATGAAGAAGACGATGATGACGATGATGATGATGATGAAGATGGTGATCATGATGAAGATGGTGATCATGATGAAGATGATATTGATGATGAAGAAGATGATGATGATGATGATGATGATGATGATGATCCTGGTGATCATGATGAAGATGATATTGATGATCAAGCAGTACACCATTTGGGGTAGCATGATCAAGATGGGGACGATGATGATGATGATGATGTTGGTGGTGATGACAATGACAATGATGAAGATGATGATGATCACAATCATGAAGATGATGATGATGACGATCATGAAGATGATGATGATGACGATGATGAAGAAGATGATGATGAAGACGATGATGAAGAATGTCTATCTAAGATGATGAAGAATGTGTTTTTTGTCATTATGATGATGATGATGATGGTGATGACAACGAGGACGATGATGACGATGATGATGATCATGATGATCATGATGATGACGATGATGATAATCAAGATGGGGATGATGATGATGATGATGATGATTTTGGTGGTGATGATAACGACAATGATGAAGATGATGATGATCACAATCATGAAGATGATGATGATGATGATCATGAAGATGATGATGATGATGACAATGATGAAGAAGACGATGATGATGATGATGATGATGATCCTGGTGATCATGATGAAGATGGTGATCATGATGAAGATGATATTGATGATGAAGAAGACGATGATTATGATGATGATGATGATCCTGGTGATCATGATGAAGATGGTGATCATGATGAAGATGATATTGATGATCAAGAAGTACGCCATTTGGAGTAGCATGATCAAGATGGGGACGATGATGATGTTGGTGGTGATGACAACAACAATGATGAAGATGATGATGATCACAATCATGAAGATGATGATGATGACGATCATGAAGATGATGATGATGACGATGATGATGATGATCCTGGTGATCATGATGAAGATGGTATTGATGATGAAGAAGACAATGATGATGATGATGATGATGATCCTAGTGATCATGATGAAGATGGTGATCATGATGAAGATGATATTGATTATCAAGCAATACGCCATTTGGGGTAGCATGATAATTGTACTGCATTTCCTTAATTATAAGCTTCTCTTTGTTTCGAGAATTGTTTAATATTCTCTACTAAACAGGGCCAAAAAAGTGAAGGTGGAAGCTCTTATGGCCCCTCCCCTCCCTCTCATCACTCTCAATTCCCCAATATAACCCGAAAAAAAATCTATGTACAAAAAAATTAAATGTCTTTTCTCATTCATACTAAATTACAAGAAAGGTTTCTAATTTTAACATACAGGAAAATGGAAATTAGCTAAGAAACAGTTAATAATTTATTAGTAGTAATGCATACATGATCATATACTTCAATGGTCTTCATCATCTTCTTCATCTGAGTACTGATCGTCTGTACTATCATCCGATGATCCAGATTCAACATTGTAAGGATTGGCCATATCATCATTGTTGTCAATGTCAGTTACGTTGATCATCATGTCATCGTCGATATCATCTTCATGGACATTGTCTGAATATACTTCATGATCCGATTCAAGAATTTCTTCGACATCTTCTTCTGGAACAGGAATATCATCTAACTCATGTTGATCATGATCATCTTTAACGACATCTTCTTCTTCGAGAATGTCTTCATTACCTTCATCTACGTTATACTTTACCGGCCTTCCCCTTAGATCGTGTCTCACAGCAAATGACCAACCCGCTCTACCTGGAACCTTAGAGTAAAATACCTGTTCACATTGGGTTGGAAGAACATAGGGCTCCGTTCCTGGCTCAAACAACCTTGTATTTACCATGGTAAAACCATTATCATGTTCAATAATTGTTCTATCGAGATCACGTTGATTCAATCGACACCTGTACCATTTGACAACGAACAAAAATACCTTGAAGGAGTTAAAGTCACACTGAATAATGTCTTCCAAATACCCATATTATCGATTTTCAGATAGTTCTGGATGTCTGTCACTTCTAGAAGAAACATTGGTCACCTCAAAGATTGCAGATATCCCAAAATCAGATGTTTTCTTTATTTCATCCAACTTTTTGATGTGATATCTACATCCATTGCACCACATAGCCTTATGTTGTTTTACCTAGTACAACAAGCCATACAGGAAAAGATTACATAATGACACCATATTTATGATAAAGTAGTGCATGTTTATTATAATGCCATAAAAAGGAAAATAACAAGCGTGACGTACAATGACAATATTTAAAATAAAAAAAATAGTGTTGTTGATTAATATGCTTACATGCTTATCTTTTAAACCTCTTGCTAAATCGATTTCCCTTTGTGTTAGATTGGTGTCTCCATTGCGATATGCAGCTTTAACCAATGAAGCCACACCTTCCCATGATATTCCATGACTGGATTGTTCACATTTTTCGATCCATACCTTCATCCAGTCAAGATTTTTTGCGATGTATAAATGAATCGCATCCCACTCTCGACCAACTGTTTGATGACAATAAAATTAAAATTCAATGAAAATGCATATTAGTCACTTAAAAAAGTATATAATTACATTATAAAATGATGCAAAATACTAAATAAAAAAATAGAATATATATGTATGATATATAAACATAAAATCACCAGTGAAATGTGTTATATTACCTTTCACCTTCCTCGATCTACCTTTCCCCTTCGGGTACTCCCCTTCGAAATCTTTTTCGGAGTTTGGATCACAAATGCGACGTAAATTGAGCTTTGACGCCAATATAGGAAGATATTCACTAATGTACAACATGTTTTGGTATACCATATATCCCTCATTCATAGAACCCTCAGTATATGCTCGTTGTCTGACCAAACCCTTCATAAATTTCAAGTGCCTCTCAACCATCCACATGGACCTTGAGTGCGCAGGTCCACACAGTTCAATCTCCTCAACTTGGTGTATGAGGTAGTGTTCCTGTGCATTGAAAAATGCTGAAGGTAGATGCTTCTGCATTTCACACATGAGACGAGGAATTTCTCTCCTCCAATACTTTATGTCTTCTTTATGGAATTCTTTAGATGACAACCATCTACAAGTGACATGACAACCCAATCAAGAGATTGAAGAAAAAAGTCATTATATTACGTAATATGAAGTAGATAATGAAAATCAAATTAAGAATAAGTTCTATTTTGAATTAAACAAACAGTAAGCACATGGAAAAATCACCACTTACCTCATGTATTTCCCGAGACTATATATTATTTGCTTGACATTGTTGTCGAAGTTGTCCAGGATAGAGAGAGGTAGAACATACTGTAACAATAATATACAAATAGTTTCAGTATATCGAATAAGAGTACTAGAAAAAGAAAAAAAAATTATTAAATGCATACCATATTAATTATGACCTTCATGAAGACATGCCAATCGTGCGTTTTCACCCCCGCGAAATCACCTTTCTTTGTTATGATATTCTTCATGTTCACACAAAATCCGGTGGGAAATTTAATTTTTCGAATGAATTCTTTTACAACATTACTTTGCTGGTTCGTTAACATCCATGGAAGTGAGTTTATATTAATTTGCTCTCCGTTGCTATGAAATTGAATGACATCTTTCATTGCATGGTTGTTATCTTGAATGTCTTAGCAAAATTTGACAATTTTTTCTTTGTCGCTCCTTCCATCTAATATTCGCCATAATGTTTCAGTCACATTCTTTCCGATATGCATTGTATCAAATAGATGAGCAATTTGTAGTTGCTTATAGTAGGGAAACCTACTAAATTGTCTAGGATAACTTTTCATTCCTCGTGGAAGCCCATTAATGCCTTCATGATGATCGCATGAACAACAATGATGAAATTAAATATTAAATCAATGTCAATTACACTAAACAACACACAATATAATAAAATACAATATGATCATATATATACAATGATTGATTATACGTACCTTGACGATTTCTATTATATTGCAACTTCCATAGCTAAGGTGTCATTCTCTTTGGTTTTAATGCAGTCTCTTGCTTGCCATTGAAAAGATGTTTTTCAGTAGTTCGATACCTGTGATTCTTGGAGAGGAAGTGCCTATACTCATCAAACACCTCCTTTCCTAATCTTTTTGAACGACGAGATTTGATCTTAGGACCACAAACTGGACATGCAAATTTCCCCTTTGTTTGAAGACCTAAATAAAAAGATGGAATATCAATATTGTCTATTATAATTATATAAAAAATGACTGGATTATTTACAAAAACATGCATGCGTATTATATTAACTAGTATTTCGTAAAATTAAATGCATCTAAAGTGGAACTTATAATTACATACCACAAAAATGGGTTAACCCTGGGGCATCATGTATTGGCCATACAAGCATTGCATGGAATTGGAATTGCCTTTGTCCTATTGGTCTAGATAAGTCATACATAGTGATGCCATTCCATAACTTCAATAGCTCGTCAATAAGAGGTTCGATATATACATTCATATATTTGACTTGGTACTTACCTGATTGATTTGAACATATAAAATAAATATTCTGATTATGAGACGTACCATTTAGATATATAAACCATGTTTCGCAATAGAAAAACTTTAAATATATATATAACATTATGAGACAAAAAACGACAAATGAGAATATACCACTGCAATAAAAAAAGAACTGCAGTGTTCATACCTGGAATAATCATTGACAACATTATGTGCTCCCTCTTTATTGTCAACCATGGAGGAATGTTGTTGTTGATAACAAAAATAGGCCACACCGAGTAAACAGATCTCATCTCTGCAAAAGGATTGACACCATCTGCTCCCAAAGAAATCCTAATATTACGAGGTTTGTCTTTAAAGTGAGGCCATTTTTCCTCCATATCTCTAAATGCAGACCCATCTGCAGGCATCCGAATAATGTCGTCTTGACTTTTGTTCCATGCATGGTAATCCATAAACTGCGCTATGTTTTTGCACCTGAACAGTTGTTGCAAACGGGGAATAATGGGAATATAACGTAGAACCTTGCGAGGCACCTTTTTAGTTACTTGATCTTTGCAATATCTACTGATATGACATTCAGGACATTCTGTTGCAAATTCATGTTGGTTGTAATAAAGAACATGATCATCGGGGCATGCGTGAATTGCTTCATACTGCATTCCAATTTCTTTCATGATGGCAGATAAATCTCTATATGTGCGAGGTAAAATATTTGAGGGTGGTAACAAATATTCACCTATCATGCTACAACAAATTAAAATAAAAATCTAGTTAATATAATATAGAAATAATATTAATGAAACAAATTTCATCCGTAGTAATTTGACTTATATATGAATTAACAATAAAATACATGACAATCATATATATTTTGTGATGGAATATATTACATACCTTAACATCCATGTGACTGATATGTTTGAAAGACCATTCATGACCTTCAAGTTCATTACCAACAATATAGCAGAGAGAATATTTGTCTTGGAGCCGTCATAAAGGGGTTCGTATGCCTTGTCAAGAATAGGTGTATCATGAATATCATCAAAATGTTCATCATTTTCATGATCATCATCATCATCCATTCCAACATTAAATGAATCATGGATCAAAGTATTTGTAACATCATCTTCAACTATGTTATTAGTATCATCATCTTCTTCAATGTGATCATTAACTTGTTCTCCATTAATATTCATAGCTCCATGTTCCTCCGGTACTTGTTCTGGAAGCACTTGCTGATCCGGACGATATGCCGTAGGATGTCTTTCCTTTATAAATACATGAAACAATCAATAGATAAAAGTTAATATAAGAAATTCAAACACAAAATGTAAAAATTTATGTGATACATTAAAAATTTAACAAATTTTGTACTGTTGGGATGAAAAGAACAACGACCAATTGTACTATTGGTAAAAAATAAGAAATATTATAATAATACATAGGAAATATTATAATAATACATAAATTTACAAAAGCAATCAAAATAAAAACATATATAATGCAAAACTTACAAACGGATGGTATTCATGTCCCCCCTTGGCGTGCCCATGCTCCCTACAATGTTTTGTGGCTGTTGTGATCAAAATTCTTCTCCTCTTAAAGCCCCTGCATTGATTACATGGACAATAGCATTTACCATCACCCCTTCTTTCAACTCCTTCCCACAATCTAGCAAGCAATTGTCGATTTTGTTCATCTGGATCAGGAATATTCGTAGTTGACATTTTCTCGTAAAGAGCTTAAATGAATATTATCGATCTTAGAAAATGAAGCTCCATAGTACTTTGCTCACTTGAATAACAAAAACAACGAAAAACAATCCGCCGAACAAAAAAAACATCTACAAACCGTCGCTGGTATAGCAAACATGTCGGAATGGTTAGATATTTATAAATTTTAAAAGTCAAAAAGTCAAAATGACATCGGATATCCGACGACAATAATCTAGTTACGGTTGGGAAAATTCTGTCGGATATCCGACTTCCTCGGGTTCGAAATGAAGTCGGTTATCCGATATCCAAAGTGTCGGATACCCGAATAGGCATCAAATATTCGCAGAGTCGTAGGATATCCTACGAGAGTCGTCGGATATTCAAAATTACGTCGGATATCCGATGGACGCTTCTCGAAATTTATTAAAAAAAAACAAAAAAAGTGATTTTGAAAGAAAAATCCGACGACACAGTCCATTTCGTTGGAGGTCGTCGGATTTGCTCGTCGAATTTTGGGTTCAAATCTACTAGTGTAGTATGTCAACATCGTTTAATTTCAAAATTTCTATGTGACGATCATTTACATTTTGACCCTTTCTTTTCCTCCTTTTGCAAACCTTTTTCTCGATCACCATCTCTGGCTTGTACACGCAATCAAATGGGTGTGTGTCTATTGCATACCAATGTACTTCAATACATATAACTTATTAATTTTCTTTATTTACCTTCATAACTTTTGCAATCCAAAATGGATAACCACTCGTGGATCTTATGTGGCAAAAAATGGAATCATTCAACCCTCCTTAATATCTTTTATTGAGCCTCTGTAAAGGTCTTCCATCGCCTCACGACATGCAGATGATCTTCTAGACCCAATGTACATTTCCCTTCTTTTGGTTTAGAAGGATCAACAACTTCAGGCTAAACACCTCCAGGCTCAACATTTCTCTCCTCATTTTCCTTTGACATACTTTGTGGCCAACTAAATGGAGTCTTCGAAAAAATATCTCCATTTGTAGAGTTTGTAATTATGTCATTTTTCTCCATGAAAAATGACTCCCACCAAATAGAATCAACAACAACAAAATAGTCATATGTATATTTGATAGACTTTTTGATTTCTTCCAAGCATTGATAAGAATCAACATCTCTATTGTGCCGGCGTGAATTTTGAATCTCAACAGCTGATTGCAACAACGATAACTTTGAAGCATACATTTGATGACTTGGGATGAATTTCGGAAATGCTAAACCTGATGTAGGCCCCCATTCTGCATTTGTTGAGTACTTCTTACCCCATAGTAGTGTTTTCCCATCAATATTTTTTATATGAAATTGATGCTGAAAGATAATGACATTAATTTTCTCAATGCACATTTCTTCACCATGTGATCCCAAAATAAATCTTCGCATGTCAATAGTTTCCTCCAGTCTTAGTACAACAGGCTCTAAACTATATGTTTTTCTAATAATTTCAATTAATGATGACAGGATCCCAACATTATTTCTCCCCAATTTCATTGCAAAATGGCTAAACATTTGATCAATATGGTCATGTGTATGCCCAACAAGAAGGAAACCAACTTTAACCTTCTGAAAAATTCCCAATTCAACAATCATGTTCAGATAACCAAACATGATTTGATTTTTGTTCACCCGACTGGTGTTGTCCAATTGCAGATATAGAATTCGAGGAATATTACCAGACCAATGAGTAAACACATGTTGAATTATGGTAATGGTAATATTTGCATCATTATGAATATTGTGAGCTATAAAGTAAACCCTTGGAGACAGTTGACCATTAAAAACCATACAACCAACCAAGTGAAGTAGAATAAAATTTTATTCCTTTAAATTCTTTGGTACACGAAAAAATGTGGCAAAAGTGTTTTTTTTCTCTGATCCATGCCATCAATTATCAAAACCATATACTTATGTGGTTGATCATAACACGTCTTGCGATGTTTGTATAAATTTTTCTATTCAAATGATTGTTAATTGCGATGTGCTTGAAGTTCTTTAACAATAGGATCTACAAATAAAATAAAAACAAAACATTGATGAGCTTTCGTAATATATATTTATTCCAAAAAAATAAAGATGTTAGAGCCATACCTCTCTCTATCCCTTTTGATTTATCCCTTCTTTGTCTAAGAGAAGCACATATACTGCAAACCCCCATCATTGACCTTTTAAAAATACACACATTGTTGAACTTTGTTTTCCATAGTCTTGTATAATATGCATATCTAATGAAATTGTTATTTCCTTCAACATCTTGAACAAATTCCTTGTACAAGTTGTAGATTTCCTCCCTTGAGAAATTATCTTGAATGTGTATGGTTTCTCTATCTGGCATACTCTCTCCATGCTTAGAAAAGAAGTCATGAATCCATGACATTGCAATGTTTGTTAACGGCCCACTAGCTCATGCATGATATTCTTTAAAATTAAATGAAGGATCCTTTTCTAGCCTTGTTTGGATTCTTGATAGTCTAAGATTACCAATTGAGTGGATTCTTTTGAATGCCCTTCTGCAAAGAAAAATACTTCCAATGCGATAATCATAACCTGCCTTTGTAGAAATCATGGGCCCTACCAAATATGAATTTTGCATATTTTTGTTCATTGATAGATATGCTTGTCTTTTCTCTAAGGGATAATAGTAGTGTATTTTTTTTCAAACAATTTTTTTGGCAATACTCACTTAAAATCAAATCAATAATAGAACTAGGACTTGCGAGAAAATATTTCCTAGACCTTGTACAACTAGAATGCTTTGGATTGATATAAAATGACCTAGTCCTACACTTAATCTTGCTCATTGGTACAATTTTCCTTTGCGTTTCATGAACCATTAAATCGTCCTCATTAGAATGAATATACTCATCAATGTGAGGAATATCATCACCAAAATTAGTAGGAGAATGATTATTCGCATTAGTATCAAGTTTATCATTTGAGGTTAAATCAACATCATTAGCGGATTCATCATCACCAAAATCATCATCTGTCCCATTAAAATCCTTGCTTGGAGGGAAATCAACATCAATGCCATCAAAATCCTTTCTTGGAGGAAAATAAATTTCATCATTATCGGTGCCTTCATCCTCACCAGATTCATTATCAGTGCCATCAAAATACTCGCTTGGAGGAAATTCATCATCAGTGCCATCAAAATCCTCGCTTGGAAGAAAATCATCATCGATTCCATCAAAATCATCGCTTGGAGGAAAATCGTCATCGCTACCATCATAATCCTCACTCGGAGGAAAATCATTTTCACCATTATTGGTGCCTTCATCCTCTCCAAAATCATCATTTGTCCCATTAAAATCCTCACTTGGAGGAAAATCATCATTATAGCCATCAAAATCCTGGCTGGGAGAAAAACTGTCTTCAACATTGTTGTTTCCTTTATCCTTACCAAAATCATCATATGTCCCATTAAAATCCTCGCTTGGAGGAAAATCATCATCTGTGCCATCAAAATCCTTGCTTGGAGGAGAAACATTATTAGTCCCATTAAAATCCTCGCTTGAAGGAAAATCATCATCAGTGCCATCAAAATCCTTGCTTGTAGGAGAAACATTATCACTCCCATTAAAATCCTTGCTTGGAGGAAAATCACCATCAGTGCCATCAAAATCCCTGCTTGGGAGAGGAACATTATTAATCCCATTAAAATCCTCGCTTGGAAGAAAATCATCATCAGTGCCATTAAAATCCTCACTTGAAGAAAAATAATCTACACCATCATTAGTGCCTTCATCCTCACCAAAATTATTGTCTATCCCATCAAAATCCTCGCTTGGAGGAAAATCAAGTTTTTTGTCTTGTAAATCCTCGCTTGGAGGAAAATCAAGTTTGTTGTCTTGTAAATCCTCGCTTGGAGGAAAATCCTGGCTTGGAGGGAAATCATTGTTTTTGCCTTGATAATCCTCGCTTGGCGGAAAATATTGTCTTGAAGGAAAACCAATGTTAGTACCTTGAAAATCATCACTTGGAGGAAAACCATTGTCGATGCCTTGAGAATCATTTCCTTGAGAAAAATCATCATTGGTTCCTTGAAAATCGCCACATGGAGGAAAATTTTCATCATCTTCCCTGGTGTCTTTAAAATCTCCACATGGAGGAATCTCTTCATCATCATCATTAATGCCTTTAAAATCCCCACTTGAAGGTAAATCATCATCGGTGCCTTTAAAATCCCCACTTATATGACAATTTCCACCATCTTCATGTACATCTTCAGACATTGAGATTGATTCAAACGAGTCCATGACTTTTCACTAAAAAGTATAAGAGAATGAAATTTTCTCACACTCCTCACCAAAAAGTACAATGGTGCAAATATCAACTCCCAAAACTTTTATAGCTAAAAAAATGAAATTTTCCCTCCAAAATTTTCCCTCCTAAGCATTCCCTCCAAAATTTCCTCTTCAAAATTTTCCCTCCAAAATTTCCATGCAAAGTAAATCACACATTTCAAACACAATCATAACAATATTAAAAGCAATTTAATTTATCATATAAAAATTGTAATAATACTAATAGAATGACATGTAAGCAATGCTATCCAAACTTTTCAATACAATATTAGTTATTTATATTAATTTTTAAGCCAAAAGTCATAACATTAGTCAAATTTCATTTAATGCCTTCTTCTCTAAATTTAGAAATAATGCATTATCTAATTACATAGTTTTTAATCCCGCCCACATTCGTAAAACGAATAATGTTAAACTTAATATTAGCCATATAAACTATTTTGATTTTCTATTCTTCAGGTTTGAAATTTCGAGTAATTTAATAGTTTTTTGAAAGTTAGTTATATATATATATTTTAAAAAAAAAATCTATTTTATATTTCCTTTGGTAATGTTTGTTCTATGCTTTTCATTTTAATCCCGCATTCATAAAATGGTAAAAAAAAACTTATTTTATGCTATATTAACACAGTTTGGTTTTCTACAGTGACCATTTGCAGATAACAATCCATAAGGCTTTGAAGACCATCGAACTACTTCAAACATTGTCAAGGTTAGTTAAATTCTTTTTCGAATGTAAATGTTGTTTTTAAATACTTGAAATTTGTAATGTTTTAATGCAATTTTTTTTCCTTTGGGTTTTGGCATGCCCTCTATAAAAACCTGGGTTATTTTATTTTATTTTATTTTGGCCCGAGGGCATAGGCACCCATTGCATAGCCCATGGGCATAGTCTATGCAATGGGATTCCCAAACCGGCGTCCATTTCATAGCCCGTGGGATATGTAATGGCCCTTTGGGTGACCCATTGCATAGCCTCTGGGCTATGCATTGGGCACCCAAATGGATCCTTGAGGGAGAGCTCCTCCCCCCAGGCGCCCTTTGGGCGCCCATAGCGTCTGCTCGACGCCGCCTGACTGGCGGACGCTGTGGGTTCCTAAAGGGCTACGGGATATGCATTGGGAATCCAATGCATAGCTTGTGGGATATGCAATGGGAACCCAATGCATAGCCCATGGGATATGCTAAGGGGCTCCCGTAGCATATCCCAAGGGCTATGTATTGACCGCGGGGGAACCAATTCATAGCCCTTGGTCTATGCTACGAGGGCTCATGTAGCATAGCCCAAGGGATATGCATTGAGCATGGGGCGCTAATGCATAGCCTTTCGGCTATGCTAAACCAACAAATGCTAAGCCCTTGGGCTATGCTACGGATTCTACAGGCGTCCGTACCATATCCCAAGGGTTATGTATTTTTTTTTTAAATTCTCGAGCTCCCTCTACATTTAAAAAAATGTTATGCTTTGTATAACTATATGTTAACAATTTTTTTTAAGTGCAACTATTTTTGTTTTAAACATATACTAAATTTTATTTGTTTTGTTTCTTACTATAATAGGGAAAATGACATTAAGAAAGCTATATGTAAACATCTCTGGAGCGAGGTCATCGAAAAAATAGTTGAGCCATCTGACAATGTTGCGCGTGATGAAGTTGTACCCGGTGATGATTTAAAAGCCAAGAATGCTAGAGAATGAAAACACACACCACTTGAAGAGAAAATTGACTATTCTTGGTTTTTGAAAGAGAAATATCAAGGAAACTTAGACACTATTCACTTATATTGTCATGGATTTGCATATCTTAAAAATTATTATCACTCATTGGGATTGTTGCGAGATATTTGTTTGGTGCTGGGTAAAGACATTGTTTATGCACTAGTGAAACAAGCTAAAACCTTTGTCAAAATGCGATATTCTGTGAAGGTTTCAAACTATAATATCGATGGAATTTTCACAGAATTTTGTGCAGGAGTTGTGCACGATATTGAGCGCAAGAGTGTAAGTTTCTATATTTTTATATCTTTCTAAATTTCTTATACTTTGAATTATATGACCATGTAATAGATTTAATACTATAATGTTTTTATTTCACAGGATTTTGCTATGCCAGTTTCCCATAATCTGAATGGAATTTATTATACAGAAGAAAATATGATGGATGTCATTAATGCCCCTCTTCATGAGGGAGAAGAACCAAAGAAGGGAGAAACACCAAAGCAAAAACGAATGCAAAATGTTCCTGAAGAAGTACAAGCACAGAAAGGAAAATGCATCCAACAATCATATGAAGTACCTAGGAATGTTACATTCAAAAGGATATCTTTCCCAATTGAACATGATCGACGAATTGTTGGTGATGACGATGTTACTTTTGCTGGTAAGAGTAAGAGACCTTCTTCTAAAAAATCTATGGATGAGGATTTTTCCATTCCTGATCAACAAGTTGTTCTTTTAGATACACCTGCGCCAAGACATAAAAGGAGGAGACAAGATGTTCAATCCAATGTTGAAAATCATAGTGAGAACTTGGGGGACAGTTTAGAAATGATTACTCCAGTTGGTGATCTAGATGATGGTGCTGTTAAGACAACACAAAATTCTATTCAAGATCGATTGCGGAGGGATAAGTTGGTTCAAAATGGGCATACATTTGATTGAAATGTAAATCAACTTTATAGACACACAAAAGGCCAAGAGAAGTATCAAATTAGGAAACCACATCACTTGCATGTTCATAACTTGAGAGCATTTATGAGGCACAATCCCTATGCACATGTGGTTGGCTACCTAGTTCTCGTTCACCCAAAAGATGTTCCTGTTAGAGATGCATTTGAAGAATCAATTTGTTTTTATTACAACTACTATGTTTTGGGGGGAAATAATTTTGCAGAGGCTAGAAGAGAATTGATGCAAGAGTTTACCAAAAACCCTAGTTTCCAAATAGTGAAATGCATCATTTAGGTTGGTTTAACATATGTGGAAGCAAAACTATTGGCATGGGATCACAACACAGATAATGACTATAGGATGTCCATGACATTCATTCAAAGGGTTATATTTATAAAAAATGAATTTGAACAAATATGTGGTGGGGATAGATCGAAAGTTGATGCAGTTTGATGGAAACAATGTTGTATGGAAATAGGGATCCCTATTAAAGAGGAAAATGTGAAATAGAAAGGTTTGAAAGGAAGTGATGCATTTAGAGCCGTAGATAACTATTTTCAATTGGAATTTAAAATAGGCCCCATATGGGATTTGATTGATGGCATATTTATCATGTGGGAGAATATTAGCATAAAAACTCAGAAGATAAAAAAATAAAGCAGTTGCATGAAGCAGTAGTCAAGGAGGCCATGATGTCAAGAATTTGCCGTAAGATATGACTATAACACCTTGGAGATCATTGCAAGGTGTGAAGGAAGAAACACTTATATATATAATACTGTCACGTGTAAAGTCAGGTGAATTATCCATGTAGGAAATGTGCAATGATTTTGAAAAGTAAGTTTATAGGTTGTTTTTATTTTTTAAGTTTATTTTTTGAGTTTAAGATTTTTTATTAAATAAGCATTGTGTTATTATTAGATGTCATTATTAGTTCGCCATTTGTTTTTACATCATGTAGTCATAAGGTTTACATGAAAATACAAGAGGATATGGTTACAACATTGGGTGAGATGAGTTGGGATGATGTCAGATGCAACTATCCAGATTCAAGCTCCATGGAAAACTTAAAAGATCTTTTTGTTGCATACAAAAAGGTATGATGATTTATGATATTTTCTATTTTATTTATTTCTAAGTGAATTCATTTCTATTTTATTACTTATAGATATAATTTTGTTTTCAAATATGTCAAAGAAGAATACAGTACCAGAGTCTTTCAAAAGTCATATTCAAAGAGCCAAAATAGAACGACAAAGAAGACAACGTCTTACAAATGTTGAACTTTATGACACCCTTGATCATCGCGTTTGGAATGGGATCGACACTGTGCAAAATAAGATGATTTTGGGTGATTGTGCAAACATTGCAAATCTTGTTCCCAAAAAGGAGTACTCCCTAGTTATTGCAGATATTCCTCATGGATACAATATCAAAAACATTAGTTATGATTGTGAGCCTTATACATACCAATCATTCAATAAAGTGGTTTTGGGATTTATGGATGTCACAACATCAGGGCCTATGGATATTTCTTGTTTTCCATTCAGATGTACAAGGAGGAGCAGTGCTAACAACCTTCAAGGATAAAGAAAACTCAAGGAAAAAATTGTGTTGGTAATATATTTGTAGTATATTATTAAACATTTGAATTTAGAAACCAAAATTATTTTTCTATAAGTTAATAGATTCTTATCTATTTTTGTTACAGGCATAATCCTAACATTCGTAGCTCCAACATTGATCCATTTATGAGTGATAGTGAAAACATACATCTTGCATGTTGGACAAAAGATGATACCTATGAAACTCTTTTAATCAATGAAAAGAGTGAAGGCAAATATAGTCAAATATTGTCTTATAATGTCATGGTTAACAAGTTGACATATGAAGAAAGAGATTTTAAAGGAGAGACTATAAACATCTACCGGAAGCCACAAGCATTGATTAATTATCTCGTAGATACTTTTTCAAGAGAAGGAGATTGGGTTTTAGATTTATTCTCTGGATCAGGTAATATTTCCAATAATACATATGAAACTAGTGTCGTAATCTAAATTTAGTGATATATATTTTTTAAATTGATGTTTCATTATGTTATTTAACTTTTTTTGTTTTGCATGTGTTGATTAGATACAACAATAGCATGTTAATTACAAAAAGGAAGAAATGGCATATCCATTGAGAATGATCTACTACAGTGCAATTATATCAAACAAAGAATTAAGGATGTGAAAGTTCTTCTAGATGAAATGCAAGAAGTTGGTTTGAAGAAAGGAGAATTTAGTGAGTCACATGTGGCAAAGATGTCAAAAGAGCCCCAGCCTCCTTTAAAATGGATGTTCAGAAAAGATCACTTTGGGCATTTTGCAAAAGTAGCAGACCCAATGGAAGAACAAATTGAGGTCCAAGAAGAGAGCCAACCAGTAGAAAATGTCAATTGTGATGAATATTTCGGGATGCATGATATTGTTGATTAGTTTCATATCGTTGAGGAAAATGTCAGAGTTGACAAATTTTTGATAAGATGATTTTGTAATGTTTTGCATTGAAGATTTTATTTTGAGAATAACTGTTATGCTTTTAATATGCTATTTAGTAATATATGGTATACGTTTTGTTGAGGTTATGTGAAACATCACTTTATGGAAAATAATGTTAAAGAGTATCATTTGTATACATCAAATAGTATAAAATACGTTGAAAAATGGTTTGAAATGTATTTTTTTTCTCATTTTGTTTAGAAATTTGCCCCAAAAATGACTTCCTTAAGATAAAAATTTAATGAAAAAACTTTGATAATGCAAATATTTTTCGTTCGAACTAGCTTCTAAATCTTACAAAAATTCAAAAATGTGTGTATTTTTTTACTATAGTTAGCTATTAAATGTAGATTGTTTTGTAAAGTTTGGAAAATGGCCCTTGTAAATAAAATTTATAGTTTTCTTATGACCAAGAAGTTTCAAAATCACAAAAAAATGGATCAAAATGAAAATTGGTGCTACCAGTATACACACCTTCTGAAACGAAGGTAAAAACAAC
This sequence comes from Larix kaempferi, assembly GCA_027924585.1. Lineage (NCBI taxonomy): Eukaryota > Viridiplantae > Streptophyta > Pinopsida > Pinales > Pinaceae > Larix > Larix kaempferi. The sequence goes on along the minus strand of BSBM01002093.1, from coordinate 123,299 downwards.
TACTAAAATTCACCACCCAAAAAAGGAGAACAATGTTGGGTTCCTGTCAAGTTGTATAACTTGTTATAAATGCTCCTAGTATGTTGTGCAAAGGATTCTTGATCTAGTGTAGCCCTTGTTTGCGTCATTACATGAGGTTTTGAGTTAGTGGTCCTAAATTCCTATATAGGATCATCACATAATCCCTTAACCATGGTCACAAAAGGGAAACAATAGCTTTAGGTTATAAAAATAGTTTCTTAATATCAAGCACCAAAAAAGTGTTGGAAAACCACAACACAAGACCCCTTTAGGGATTCTTTGGCCTACTAGAGGGATATGAGTTCCACAAATGGGTATTGAGCATCTTAAATGGTAATAAAGATTTAACCAATGTCAAGGAATGAAAAAAAGTCCCTCGATCCCCAAACAAAGGTTCTCCAAATTAAGCACCATGAAAACATCATGGAACGAGAGATCTCTAGGGTGTCTTTCGAATTCAAGTTGGATATGGATGCCATTAGAAGGTTTTATACACCATGGGTTTCTCATGGGACCTTGACCATAATTAAATAATGGAAGCAAGCGCTTTACGATATTGTTGAAGCTTCTTGGGCTTAAGAGTCTTGAAGAGTTCCAATTAACATAGCTTAAATATCGAATATTGTCAACAACATAGCTAAAACACTCAACTAGGGCATTACTCAGAATAAGCTATGGCTATGAGGAAAGGTTGATGCCCTCCAAAAACCATGTGAATAATGGGATAGGATAAGAAAGTACCCGCAAATTTGGTTCCAAGTTGCTGTGGATTTTTCATGAGGAAACTCTGAATATATAGAGCACATGATCTGCTCAATATAATATGTACATTTACTAGAACTATATTAAGGTAGACATCACCTATGATAATATTTAAGTATAGATGAAAATTTCTAGAGGGGAATGATTCTTCAGTTGACGTGCATGCTTATGTGCCATGAGTATGCTTTGAGCAATGGAAATGGGTCTTAAGGTGTAAATATGGTCATGGGAAAATAAGGGGATTAATCCCTAATTAGTGCTTCTTCAGCTCAAGCACCATGAATAACACCTACAATGCATGGAGACTCTCAAGCTCTATAACAGTGCAATTTCCCACTAGGGGCTCTTTGACCTAGGTGTTGTACATTGGTACCATTAAAATGTTTTAAGCATTGTGGATGTATGTTAGGGCTTTACCAAGGTTATGTCAGGGAAACATCAATGTCAACCCCTTGACCATTGTGTTGTAACATTTGCTATTGCATATGAGATGTAACATTGTTTTGCAATATGCTATTATTTATTACTATTTATTTTACTTTTTTTATACTTTATATTATTAATTTATCTATTTATTTATTTATATGAAGGTAGGAGTAAAAAAAGAAGCAAAAGGGGATTTTCCTAAAAAAAAAAGTAGCCAAATCTGAATGGATCCCTCCCTTAATCACAAGGGTAATAAAGAATAGATAAAATGTGAAGGAATTACGAGGAGGTAATGGCCTTAGGTTGGGAAAAGGTTCAATCGAATTCTATTGAGCGCTCAGTAGCCATGAAGATAATATGGTTGGAAATGTTGCATGGTGTATGGTTGGTAAAAAAACCTTGCAATCAATCTACAATAACCAACTATGAAAGATATTAATACATGCTCTAAGTTATTATTTTCTAGCAATCTTGGTCCATCTAGGGGTCGATTCATGGCAGCTGAAAGACTGTTGAGTCCCTAAGAATCTATGGTTGGGAGGAACAGGTAAGTTCCTTGACAAGTTTGGTCGCCTAAGGATAAATAAGTATATTTGAAAAAAAATTATATTTGGTTTGCAAACTCTATATATTTGGTTGCATTAATCGATTATTTAATTGGATTTATTCATTTAAATTACCTATTTCTTATTGATGAAGAAATATTGTATTAATTTATGCTTATTTGTTTACCATTTATGAGTTGTTTATGTAATTCTTATCTTTAAATTACCAGTTTATTACTGATGCAAATAGTAATATTAGTTTACCTTAATTTGTCTACCATTTATGAGTGTTTTTGTAGTTTTTATAGAAATCTACAAAGTTATATAAAAATGAAACACAATTTTTATCCAATGAAGCAAACTATGGATCTAAGAAGGATCAAATATCTTGACATGCAAACTACTTTTTGAATGTAAACAATACATATATCTTTCATTTTCTGTAGTTGTCATAGAAAGCTACACCGTTATATAAAAAGGAAAAACAATTTGGATCCAATAAAGCAAACTATGACTCTAAGAAGGATCAATTCTCTTTGACAAGCAAACTACTTTTAAGCAAACTATGACTCTAAGAAGGATCAATTCTCTTTGACAAGCAAACTACTTTTCAAATGTAGACAATACATATATCTTTCATTTAACTAATTATACCCAGCATAAATTTTCATCAATAAATTAATTATTATATATATATATGTATGATAAGCTTTTATATGAATATAATTAACATCATTCTATCAATTTGATGTGCTAATCTGGCATCTTTCAGTGAACATTCATATCGCTATACTTATCTATCTAGCCATGATAAAATAATAAGAATCTCTTATGTCTATAGTTTTGGACACAATGATTTAAAATTTTAAATCCATAATGTAGAGTGATCAGCTATATAACCAAAAATTGGACGACACAGCTACTTCCCCTACATTTGTCGAGGCCCACTACTAAACATATTTGGGCAAATCTGTCTGGTGCGAGTCTCGTGAAACTCGGACCAGACTTATGATATTGCCATTTTTGTGGGCAAATCAACCATCCACTAATTATAGATACAACATCCAACGTCGGGCCATCAATGTTTTTTTAGCTTACTAAGCTTTTCTGTCTCTATCGCTCTATCGCTTGCACCACCTGGTCATAATTAAAAATTTAAAGGAAAAAAAAATTCACATACATCTTGTGGAGAATTCAAAGTCGAGTAGGATCCTTTTACTTAACATAAAAGCTTTTATGATAAACAATACATATATATTTCATTTAACTAATTATACCTAGAATAATATTTCATCAATAAATTAGTGATGTGATATTGGGATCACCATAGCTAGGATCTGAAAGAGCTATTTCCGACTGTGTATTTGATTATCATTTTAATGTTTATGATGATCTATGAGCATTATTTCTCGATATTTTATATGAATATATGTTATAAATGTAAAATTTATATTAAATGCATGGTATTATAATATATATATTATGAATTTAATATATCCATCTTAGGACATTCACTCTTAATCTAGGAAAAGTAAGTGAGAGAGCCAAGGTTTCATTATATCCCTTCGAATCTTCCAATTACTCGATACAAAAGAATGAAAATGGAAGGGAATTTCAAAGTGTATGACGTCGTATGGGATTCGACACTAGTTATCCCAATCCATGTTTTCATAAATGAAATAGTGTTGTTCAGATAATATGAAATGTTTGGTTCAGAATCTGTTGAATTTACTGTATGGATACCGAAGAAAGAAAATCAAGGGAATTTCCAATATTTCCTAATCCTAGCTTATCGGGCCATCAAAGTGTATGATATAGAATGCGATCACTTCACTTGTTATTCCAATCCATGTTTCAGAAATGCAATAATGTTACTGAGTCGTTGAAGAAATGAATCTGAAATGCATAGTTCAAAATCTGAAACCATGAATTTACTATGTTAATATCATATCTCAAGTCTCGAGCGATAGCATTATGTCAATGATATTATTCCATTTATTTCTAAATTTCTTATATAATGTTACATGCAATAGCTGTCGTGTGTGTAATAAATTGTAAATATTAACCTTTGAATAGTTGTCTTGTTGTGTAATAAATTGTAAATATTAACCTTTGAAATCGCATACATGCATTCTACCAGAATTGTTAGCTCCCCACACAGGTATACATGCGCATGTATACATGCATTATGGAATTTTTAGCTCCCCGCCCAGGTATACGTGGATTTTGAAGTTGTTATCTCTCATAGATATTCAATTACTCTGAAATTGCTAGTTCAGATAGCTAAATACGTGGAGTTAAAAATTGGCAAGCTTGAATGAAATGGAGTTTTAAAAGCGTCTTTTATGTAGGCTGGAATGAAATGGATTTTTTAATGTGTTTTATAATGTAGCCAATTTTCTTGACTTGGAGTGGACATGTGAATAGTTTTATAATTTTTTGAGTGGACATGTGAATAGTTTTATAATTTTTTGAACGGACATGTGACAGACGTGACACATCTCACCCATGCAAGTTATAGAAAAACCCAAAAACACCTCGAGGCGCAATTATTATGAGATTTAAATGTAGAATAGAATGTTAATCTATGTTTACAAATTTTATTTATAACCATGATTTTTTTTCTTCAACAATTGGAACAAAAAGAAAATATGAACTTTGGTTTATTATTATTAATATTTTACAAAATGTACAGAAAGAAGCTCTGTATTCTAATTATAGAAATTGTTCTGTGTAATTACATAAAATTGACAAGTCCAAGAATGATGTAAAGAAACTTTGGATACCTTTTAAAATGATTAAATGCATAGAAATATAGTATGTATTGTGATGTAAGCAATATCATATTCGAATACATGCTAGCATATGCCATACATTAGCATAGTTAATAGTAAATTTATGTAGTGATAATAAGTAGAAAATAGTAGCAAATTAGTAGAAGTGGTCAAGGGTTTCAATCTATATCAATTTTAAATATATATTTATATTTACTTCTTCAAACTGGATATGCTTGATATACCTCTAGATGTACTTCTTCAGACTAGCATCCATATTCTTCTTCAAAGTGTCTTTCATATAATTCTTTAAACTGGCGTAGAAATATACTTCTATAAAGTGGCTTTCATATGTTTTTTCAAGATGGCACAGGAATACTGAATCCACTTTGACATTAGTTGAGGTCAATAACACAAACTAAATCAATTGACATTAATGACAACCAAAGTTCAACAATCTCCCCCTTTGGCATTGATGTCAACACCTTATGAAGCTCTGCATAATCATCTCCCAAAGATTGTATGCTTCATCTGTGCTTGTCGCAGCACTCCCCCTATGTTATGTCCCAGTTTGAACCTTTGACATTGTCACGACTCTTCTACGCGATTTTTTTTTTTTTGAAATCCTAACCCAAAATACAATGCGGAAATTAACCCACTAGCTGTCGTCGCAGCCTAGTTAGCGATACTCCAAAAGTATGCCCAACGAGGGTCATTAACATGTTGGTAACATTTTAGTCGCTTTCCAAAACAAGACTCAACAACGACATCATGGCTAATTGCCCCTGTGTTAGCCATTAGTGTAATAGTGTAATAGTTTACTTGAATTAAGATGTTGTCATTCGGCATAAATGCGACACTGTGTGACTTACCTCAGCATAATTTATACTACAATTAATGATTATGTTAATGTCGTTTGTTAGCACTCGGATTTTCCTTGGGCTGTATCAAAGAAACCCCGAGGTAACCTATTTCAAACCAATCTTTAGACTGAAAAGTTGGCCTCTTTCAGCCAGAGAGGGCTCTCTCACCAAATCTGCCATCCAATGTCACCACGACAGCAGTTTGACAATGAAACTCAAGGGCCAATTTGTAAAATAGATAAAAACTTAAGGATTTTTAATGAAGTGGTTAGATAAATAGGAAATAAGATATCATTGGGCAATGGAGTCAAGAAACAGAAAAATAATAGATCAGCAGCCAAACAAATGTTTCATACAAAGGCAAGATAGTTGTTTTATTACAGTCAATAAGATTTTGCAGGTGACCAGGAAAGAAATAAAGACAGTCCATTAACAACGGGCATCGATTTCAGATGAATCCACTGTTAACTTTGGAGAAATAAATGGATACTCAGATGCGAATAAATCGAGGCATATGACATGAATCTCAAGTCTATATAAACGTTCATCTAAGCATAGAAGAAAATGACATGATGAAAGGCATAACAAAGAAGGTAACATGCACATGTAGAGAAAGGGAAAGTACAGACTGTAATTTTGAAACAACACATGAATCTTTGGTAAAAAATCTGCTCAGTTCTGAGATCTTTATTAATTTCTGGAAACAACTTCAAAAACTCAGAATGGACACTCTCGTTCCTGGGAATCCTCCCTCCTTTGCATGTTTTTTACATATCAATATATAGAAAGACGGCCTATACCTAATCTTGAATTCAAAGCCTAACTGAAACTCTAAAACTAGAAACAGTTACAACTTATTTTCTTTTATTTCAGGAAGTAAACTTGCTGAAAAATAGGCTTCAAAGACCTGGCTATATATCTAACATGGAGATAGCTGTGTACATTTTGAGAGAGGTTTTTGTAACTGGGCATGTTATGAAGAAAAGCCTCTTTTAGTTCTGAAAATTCATCTTCATTTGGAAGAAACAGCTCTTTGAAGTTAATGACTAAAACAGTAAACTGAAATTCTGGGAAATTTCCCCGTGAAGATGACTTTGATTCTCTTAAACCATAGCACCTATGTAAAAACTGAGAGAGGTTTTTGAAGATTGGCCCGTTCTGAAAAAAAACCTCTTTCAGTTTCCTAAAATTCCTCTCAATTTGGTGGAAACAGCTTCTAGAAAATGGTGACTAAAACAGGCAATTTCTCAAAAACGTGTTATACTTGTCCCATTTGATTTTCTCTATGGGATATATCCCACGTTGGTTGAGCGGGAAATAATCGTGGTGTTTATATACCCCGCCGTGCACAACACTTGATAACACATAGAACGTGCTATTATAATCCTCTTCTTCGGGAATGGTGGTTCCGCATGGGCGGAAGGCGGTTTATAATACCACCCTCGCGTTGATGCGGATGAATGATAACACGCCATGTGCTCCCATGGTATTTTTTCCCCAACCACTTTATAATTTTAAATTTCGATCTAGTGAGGGATGCGGAATTATCCCACATGCAATAAAAAAGCACGACCGCCACTCTTTATATATTGCATTATATCATATCTCAAGTAACAAATGATAAAAGCCTTGGAGAATAGGCGATATGTTGGCCCTCTTGGCTTGGGGCTCGGTCCCATGGTGAGCCCTGGGTGTTGGGCGCTTTCCTTTTACTCCACTTGGCATAAAAACATAACCTTTTCCATCATACAGCCGAAACTTAGGATAGAAAAATAAATGCCATCTCTTCATAAAGTTGATACTTTCATAAAGTTGATACTTCGACTTTGGCTTCATAAAAACAAAATCCTTTCATTCCATTTTGACTTAGGCTTTATAAAAAACCTTCATAAAGTTTACTCTTTGGCTAAATCAAAGATTTTCTTCATTTTTGACTTAAGTTAAGAAAAAATTCAGCCCCTCAAAAAGAATTAGTTCATCAACATTTAGGAGCATTTTTCTTTTGCGACCATGGCGTTTGCAACTGAGGACAAATGTTCTTTTTCTCGACCAAGCTTGAAAACCTCCCGCCATGAAAAGTGTTCTATTTTGCACCGCCAGTGTTGCCGGAAGATGATTAACGCCATCAGAAGACATTTAAGCACAAAATTTTATGGAGTGCCAACAACTGGCTCCTACTAGGGATGTTGTCCTCCCAGCGAGGCAGCAAAGAACACCGTAGACCATGTTCCTGACCATTGGGCGGCTCCCAACCTTGACAAATGCAACCTGTAACCTGTATCCTGTAATCAATCTTTCATCCAAAAACTGTAGCTGAAAATCACTTTAAGTGTAGAAAACTGAAAACTCACATGCTGAAACTGAGCTGAAAACAACACTGTACATACTGAAGACTGCTTGCCTGGCAAACTTATTTCTCCTACCTACCCTACCTTTAGAATGTCAAAGACTTTCCATCAATCAAGTAATTCGGAAACACCAATAAAGCCAATCCATTAGGTGTTCAAACAATCTAACTCTTTCACTGTTGAAATAAGTCACTAATAGAAAATATGACAGCACCGGCAACCAATGATATTCTTTATTCTCACAGTAAAAATTTTGCTGCAAATTTAAAACGAGAAATCTCTCCATATACTTAGCTATATGATCAAAGAATATAGATTTTATTTGAAGTACCTTCGGATTTTCTGCAATTTGACAGGAGAGCTGAAATGTTCTTTCTTCCTTAACTTTGTTTTCCAGAAATGAATGATTAACCTCATACTCTAAAGCATCTTCAAATAGTGAACACTCTGCAAGATCATTAAATATGACAGCTCTATCTTGTTGATGAAAGAACAGGGTGTCTAAAACCTGATTTTCTTGTGGAGAATCATCATCACTAATGGATTCCTTCAAAAGATCCTCATGACTGTCACCATTTAATTTCATATTCACATGCCCAAAAATGGAAGAAGTTTCACTTACATATCCCGGACTATGTGAAGACCGCAAATCTGTATAAGCAGGGGTTGTAACATGACTCTGCAGGAGTTGATCTATTTCTTCTTCCGTTAAAAGAGGAGGTGGTCTGTGCATTTCCTGAATCAAAAACTATTGTTTTCTTCTTCTTCTGCAGATTGATTATGATGATGGATGTATTCTTCATTTGTATACAAAGGAGTAGATGAATCAACATTTGTTTCTAAATAGAGCTCATGGAATCTACTATCATTTCTTCATTGATTTTATCTACAGCTAGCTTCTCTTGATCATCATGGCTATGGACTTGCGAAGAAAAATGATAAAATATTTCAGACACGTCTTCATCATTCATAACTTCCAGATCTTCGTCAATATTTTCAAGATATTGTATGAAACCCTCAAACTGATCACAATAGTTTTCCACTAAAGACAAAGCTAGAAAATCTACTGTATAATGTTCATAAAATGCTATGTGAAAATCTTTAAAAAAAAACAAGCTGCCAGGTCTTAAACTTTCATACCAATCCCTTGCTTTTCCTTCTAAAGAAGCCATGAACATCTTCATAAGACAATCCTCATGAAACCTAATCTTCAACTTATGCACATGTACATGAAATTTGATTAAATGTAAAGTAGCATTATCACTGTTTTCATCTCTGAATTTAGGAAAATAAGAATGCCAATCTATTTTAGGAATTTGATTCGGAAAACCGGGAATATGAGACCTGCTCATAGGAGCATACCTTCTTAATAACGAGGCCATCTCGAAATACTGGAGCTGTAGATTCTGATCTGAAAACTGAGGAGACTAGCCTGTGAACCAATGCAAAACTGGATTTCTTTAATGTGGAGTCGACATGAAATTTCTAAAAACTGAATTCTTTGGAGATGGAGTCACCAGGTGAAAGATGCACAGCCTGATTGATATTTGACTGTTGTTCACCATCAACAATCAAATCTGCAACTTTGTCGTTCATACCTAGGGAAAATGAAACCTTTGGTCCCCGGCAACGGCGCCAAAATGTTAGCACTCGGATTTTCCTTGGGCTGTATCAAAGAAACCCCGAGGTAACCTATTTCAAACCAATCTTTAGACTGAAAAGTTGGCCTCTTTCAGCCAGAGAGGGCTCTCTCACCAAATCTGCCATCCAATGTCACCACGACAGCAGTTTGACAATGAAACTCAAGGGCCAATTTGTAAAATAGATAAAAACTTAAGGATTTTTAATGAAGTGGTTAGATAAACAGGAAATAAGATATCATTGGGAAATGGAGTCAAGAAACAGAAAAAAATAGATCAGCAGCCAAACAAATGTTTCATACAAAGGCAAGATAGTTGTTTTATTACAGTCAATAAGATTTTGCAGGTGACAAGGAAAGAAATAAAGACAGTCCATTAACAACGGGCATCGATTTCAGATGAATCCACTGTTAACTTTGGAGAAATAAATGGATACTCAGATGCGAATAAATCAAGGCATATGACATGAATCTCAATTCTATATAAACGTTCATCTAAGCATAGAAGAAAATGACATGATGAAAGGCATAACAAAGAAGGTAACATGCACATGTAGAGAAAGGGAAAGTACAGACTGTAATTTTGAAACAACACATGAATCTTTGGTAAAAAATCTGCTCAGTTCTGAGATCTTTATTAATTTCTGGAAACAACTTCAAAAACTCAGAATGGACACTCTCGTTCCTGGGAATCCTCCCTCCTTTGCATGTTTTTTACATATCAATATATAGAAAGACGGCCTATACCTAATCTTGAATTCAAAACCTAACTGAAACTCTAAAAATAGAAACAGTTACAACTTATTTTTTTTATTTCAGGAAGTAAATTTGCTGAAAAATAGGCTGCAAAGACATGGCTGTATATCTCAAATAGAGATAGTTGTGTACAGTTTGAGAGAGGTTTTTGTAACTGGGCATGTTATGAAGAAAAGCCTCTTTCCGTTTCTGAAAATTCATCTTCATTTGGAAGAAACAGCTCTTTGAAGTTAATGACTAAAACAGTAAACTGAAATTCTGGGAAATTTCCCCGTGAAGATGATTTTGATTCTCTTAAACCATAGCACCTGTGTAAAAACTGAGAGAGGTTTTTGAATATTGGCCCGTACTGAAGAAAAACCTCTTTCAGTTTCCTAAAATTCCTCTCGGTTTGGCGGAAACAGCTTCTAGAAAATGGTGACTAAAACAGGCAATTTCTCAAAAACGTGTTATACTTATCCCATTTGATTTTCTCTATGGGATATATCCCACATTGGTTGAGCGGGAAATAATCGTGGTGTTTATATACCCCGCCATGCACAACACTTGATAACACATAGAACGTGCTATTATAATCCTCTTCTTCGGGAATGGTGGTTCCGCATGGGCGGAAGGCGGTTTATAATACCACCCTCGCGTTGATGCGGATGAATGATAATGCGCCACGTGCTCCCGTGGTATTTCGTTCGCAACCACTTTATAATTTTAAATTTCGAGCTAGTGAGGGATGCGGAATTATCCCACATGCAATAAAAAAGCACGACCGCCACTCTTTATATATTGCATTATATCATATCTCAAGTAACAAATGGTAAAAGCCTTGGAGAATAGGCGATATGTTGGCCCTCTTGGCTTGGGGCTCGGTCCCATGGTGAGCCCTGGGTGTTGGGCGCTTTCCTTTTACTCCACTTCGCATAAAAACATAACCTTTTCCATCATACAGCCGAAACTTAGGATAGAAAAATAAATGCCATCTCTTCATAAAGTTGATACTTTCATAAAGTTGATACTTAGACTTTGGCTTCATAAAAACAAAATCCTTTCTTTCCATTTTGACTTAGGCTTTATAAAAAACCTTCGTAAAGTTTACTCTTTGGCTAAATCAAAGATTTTCTTCATTTTTGACTTAGGTTAAGAAACAATTCAGCTCCTCAAAAATAATTAGTTCATCAACATTTAGGAGCATTTTTCTTTTGCGACCATGGCGTTTGCAACTGAGGACAAATGTTCTTTTTCTCGACCAAGCTTGAAAACCTCCCGCCATGAAAAGTGTTCTATTTTGCACCGCCAGTGTTGCCGGAAGATGATTAACGCCATCAGAAGACATTTAAGCACAAAATTTTATGGAGTGCCAACATCGTTAATATGATATTAAAAATGACGACAACTGATTGGAGTATAAATGTGGATGCCATTAATGTCGGTATGGTTACATACTGTGCCTAGGTAACAACCTACATCCTAACATTAATATGCCATAGTCTTTTAAACTAACTATGCACATTAAGCATACATGATAATAGTACCACAAATGAGCTTATCACGTTATACAAACATTACATATATATATATATATATATATATATATATATATATATATATATATATAGCTTAAAGTATTTGTAACTATACAATGATATCATATTTAAATATTTCATTAAAATGAAATGCAATTTTTATTGGACTTGATACCTTACCACATATGTTTATATATTATAACATAATATATATCTTACCATTTGACTTACACTATTGTAACATAATATAATAGTGTAGACTTTAACACACCATAATATATATATATATATATATATATATATATATTACAACACTATATATATATATATATATATATAGTATAAACATTGAAAATATTAAAGTGCCATTCCACTATCCAAAGCCTATCTTAATGTTGGCATGCCTTTACAAGGGACTTAAGGCAATAATGGAATAATTTCGCTACTATGAAAAACCATGTAACGTAATGTAAAAGATTAAAAGGTGGCATAACGAAATAGTTTAGGGTCAATACACATGGCTTGGCCAATGCCTCGTTGGACCAAGGCACATGCGATATCCACATCGCTTGCCACATATACCAACCACCGGCCCCATACCTTAGGCACTCATGGTGATGACACTAAGACATTGTAATACGTGGAATTTGTAACGGACCTTAGGGGTTAACATGTTGGTTTACATAGCTCGTTTTGTTAAGTTATGATGATTGTAGTTCATGTCACCCTTTCCACGCAAACCAAGCTTGAATCAGACCCAGTTTTAAACCCTACGCTGCTTGCATGGCACGTAATACGTCCACTCAGCACTGACGTGGGTCAGAATTCATTCCATAGGGAAACCCTCACTCGTTCTCTAGCGTAGCCAGGCTGTCTCATCGCACGAACTACCATCGCTCGAGGTCGCTGCATTAATGTTTGACTGTTGCAAGACATAAATGATGGAGAATGTATGGCCGTCGATTGTGATCCAAGTGACTCGCTTGGGAGTTGCAATGGCATGAACATCGTTGATCTCCAATGTGGCTATTGGCGCCAACCCATGTTGTACTCTACAACATTAATGGACTCCGGAACCGGTTTCAGTGGTTCCTTACCTTCCTGGCGGTAAGGTAGTGATAAACCTAACTCGTCACGTATTGAAGTGGCTCATTTGGCCATCGACGAGCTCCTATGAGCTCTCCTGCTCCGGGCATGGTGATTCTCCAGACTCAAGGAGGAATCCCTCCCACAGTCTACCACATTTCAGCGTGAGGTGGCTCGTGGCGTTGTGGCTGAGTGCTATGGTTTGAAGGTAAGAATGGTCCGTATATTTCCACGTTGTAACAGTTTAATACTTCACCTGTTACATTGGTATTATTATTTCGGTTCGTAGAAATTTAACTTAACATTTTGTATGTGTGCAGGGTGGTGCGAATCTAGCTTGGCTTAGCAAAGGTTCTATATTCTTGTAAGTGGTTGTGTTCCACTACCCTCATCGCATATTCACTTTTTACACCATAATTGTTTTACCAAGATACTAACTGCTTGCTGCATTAGGTAATCTCCACGCAAGAGATTTGAACCATGCCTCGCTGGGCCACTCTACCCTGTATTCGACGTAAGGGACCACACTGCAACGTGTCCAGGTAACTCTACCTCCCTATTCCATTCAGGTGCAACTGCCTGATGATTGGAGGGTTACTTAAAACTAGTGTTTTCCTTTGGCTCATTCTGCAAATGGCCCTCGATCGTCGTTGCTTGTTGCATGCGACTTTCGTTTAGTGCATGGAGGGCTTACCCCATCCTGTGGGTGTACGTCATGTTTGTCATTTTTACTTGTAAAGTGGGTAGAGCTTCGTTGGGCTCAAACCCTGGTGGCTTAGCTACCCTGTGCGTCGCTTTGTTTTGCAGGCTCGTTTCGGGCTCGACCTGGGAAGAGATAAACAAAGTTTAAAGGAGAGCTTTGCTCTCGAGACTGTACTGATTCATTTTTGTAAATAATGAAAGCATTTTATATACGAAACCTTGAGTAATATTTTGATGTAAATGATATGGAATGCCATAGGTTCTCGGTTGCTTATATTTTATATATGAACAGCGTTTATGTGTAAATTATCTTTGTAATGTTTGAATGAATATGTGTATGCATTTAACATCAAGCACCGCCCGATAGGGGCTTGGTCATTTATTTTTGTAATTCAAATTGCACATCAATTAAATGTGTAATGTCCCTTTTTTAATTTTTTATTAAACTGCCTAATTTTTCACTTTTTCCCCAATTTCGACCTTTGACTAGTTTGATGTCCAGGTCTCCAAATTGACCCAAACGCTCCCAAATATTTTGTGAGGGTATATGACTAATATTAATACTTGAATATGAGGTTCAAGGATGATTTATGACCCTCCAAATACTTTTGAAAACTTGTTTAATATTCTGGACAAAATATGGAATTTAACTAGCAATTTGGGGATCAAATCCCCCCAGGGTAAGTACTGAAAATGGCTCTCCAAATGCCTCCAAACCCATTCAAAATTCAGAATAGAGGTAGGGGATTTCTGAGGGACATTAATAAGGTCTCATATGCACCATTAATCAGTTATTAAATATGTTCTAACCGCCTCCCAAACAACAACAAAAATCCCTAATTCGGCCCTTGGGGAAATGGCACCAAATCTCTTCTAAATGCAAATAAACTGAGCAAAATGAATTGAAATAATTAAGTGCTGAACATGAGACTTGTAAAAATCATCAATGGCTGTACATTCATCATAAATATATCAGAGAAACATTCTTTCATTCGAAACATTACAATGGCATACATCAATGTAGTGGGGAAATGGTCATGGTTTGCTCATTATTCATCATTTTTACATACAACCACTTGGTATTTCGACCTGAGACTTTCTAAAGATGAATAAAAGAGTATATTAATCTTATTACAATCATAACTGGATCGTGAGAACCTCTCCCAAAGAGTACAAGAGCTCACCAAAAACACCCTCCCTCAAGGAGCAAGAATATGCCATCAAAACTAGAAATGGTTGAGGGAAAGTGTTGCACTAGAAGAAACCACGAGCTTCCCTATAGATTACAATTGCAAATACAAACTCCATTAAATCCCCATGAAATACCTGAGTGGCCTCTCCAAGCAACAACTTGGATGAGAATCTTTCACCCTCGAAATTGGCTAAGGCAAGAAACTAGTCATCCACTAGCTCTCTCTTCATAAATGCAATTTTTCTCAAATGATAAAAAGCTGCTTTCATTCTTTGTTCTTGAAATTTATAAATTTTACAAGCTCTCTATGGGTCTAATTCCTTCCAAGAGATGCATTCCAACTCAAGTTGGGAAGAGATTCCAAAGAATGTCACTTGTACAACAATTCCTAGTCTCCCACTTCCACCAAATCACATGTGGAAGCATATTAGCTGCCCTAACTCCCTTGAGCGACCTATTGGAGGCTATTTTCATCCATAACATGTCATATATGTCATATTTCATCCTTCAGGTCTGATTTGTGTCATAGGTGTCATAGCATCTTCATCATTGTTGTCATAGAGCTAGGTAATCTAGTCCAAGTGTCTCACTAGCTCCAAAATGCCTCTTCCTCTTCCATGGGAGTTACTCTTCCACTCCAATTCGACCTTAATTGATTCATGCCAAGTATATTTACCTTCCAACTCATACCAAGACCCTTGGGATTCTTATGGATTCGAAATGACAAGAGGAGGATGCCATGTGGCACCGAAAATCTAGCTTGTGTGGGTCCCACTTCCTCCATGTGTCTTCATGATCAAATGCCACTTTGATTTTCCATTGTATATATTTATTTAGCTCCTTTATTAAATATTTATTCTTTTTTAATTTCCACACATCATTTATTATCCTTCTTATTCCAAATCCCAAAGCTTCCACCCCCAACCTAGGAAACTAGTAATTTTCCTCTTTGGCAATTATTTGACCCTTAGCATCAATTTGACAAATTATCATGAATATGACCAATTGGATTAGGCCATTGTGACCCAATTCAAAATTTGGGACATGACAGATCCTCCCTTCCCAATATTGCTTGTCCTCAAGCAATTTCAAACATGGGTGTTGAAGAACCTGTTTCCTGTATAATTCTTTGAAGTTGCTATTGAATTGCCCAACCTTGAGTCTTTGAGATTCCATGAAGGTTTTAGGGAGGAACCACCATGCTTGATGATGCACTACTCTGATTAAACTCACTTTATTCAGTGGGGAATCCATCCCCCATACTAGTTGTTTCCCCAAAAAATTGAAACCAATCAGACCAAGAATTATCCTAGGATCCCATTGCTTGTATTGCACTCCAACAATTAGATGTGCTCTCCAATTCATAGTTCTTGGATCCCATTTTCTTGTATGCATTCTTCCAAACATAATGAGTACAAAATATATATCATCAAAGTACATAACAACATAATTAAAATGAACATCAAGAAGATGCTTCATCAAAGAATCATAAAAGTGCTTATACCTCCAAGCAAGTAGACCACCATTTTCCAAGTGCATACAAGCATCAAGTAACCAATCAAATCTGCTCCAATGACACAGGTGAGGATCCCATGTCCTATCATGCTTATCCAAAAGGATGTGATATGCATCAAAGTATTCAGCCATGTATTCCTTCATCCAAGAAGTGAATGAAGAATCTCCTCTAAAATCTGAACTGAATAATGAACAAGAAAAACAAGGAGACTTCAAATGACTCAAAGAAGTCTCACCCATACATCCATGAATGTGAGAATCATAAAGATATAAAAAATTATGTGGTTTCCAACAAAAATTTTCTCCAATCATAAATCTATTCAC
The DNA here is from genome assembly GCA_027924585.1 of Larix kaempferi. Taxonomy (NCBI): domain Eukaryota; kingdom Viridiplantae; phylum Streptophyta; class Pinopsida; order Pinales; family Pinaceae; genus Larix; species Larix kaempferi. The sequence continues at coordinate 106,829 of BSBM01002093.1, read as the reverse complement.
CCTAGTGTTGGATGAAGTTCCTCCAACATCAAATGAACCAAGTGTTGAGCAAGAAAAACCATGAGTCTTCAAATGACTCAAATGCATATCATAGGTGCATCCATGTAGATTTGCATAATCATAAAGTAACAAGGGATGTTGTTGCAAATGTGAATAATAATGTTCTCCAACCATGTCATCATAAAAAGTAAATCTAGGATTTCCATACTCCTCATGGAACCATAAAAAAGAACCCTTTCACCCATACTTAATTGAGACTAATGCTGCAAAACATGGAATTGTAGGATGTAGGAGAATGAACTAACTCACCCAAATGATCAACAAGTGCAGAAGTTTCATCATGGGAAGGATCCATATGGATAGTATCATGCAGCTCCTTCAAAAGTGTGAAACCTTTTTTGTAGATTGGTTCGAATGTAGAGGAATCATGCTCTTCTTTAAAAATTGCATAACCTTCATCAAGAGACAATTCAAGTTCCTCTTCCACCACATCAAGTGTTTGGATCTCTTCAAGTTCATCTTCAAACACATCAAGCACATTCAAATTTCCACATTTCTCATGATCCACCATGTCATGAGAATCCTCCAAACAATCTACCATTTGACAATCTAAAACCTAGGAGGAAAAAGAAGTATATTGCAACTTTTCAAGAAATTGCTCATTTTGAATTGTGAGCTTATGATTATCCTCCTTATTATTCAAGTATGAATCATGTAACAATTCATTAAGCTCAACCAAATTATTTCTATCAAAAATCAAAGATATGAAATTACCTTTGATGTTGCACATTGCTCTTTGAATTTTCTCCATGTCTTCAAGGAAGGATGGATACATCAATGAAGAGACCTTCCAACAAGAATTTGACGCTAATGCTTGAGTGTCATGGAGAATGCTAAGGGACTCTTGGATCTTTTTTTCATTCATCTTTAAGGACCCTTCAAGAAAATGAGGCTCTTGCAAATGGACTTCCTCATCTTCTTCCTTCTTACTTGGACCAACTTCATGAAGCTCAAGTGGTGATGGGGAAGTTGATCTTGTTTCTTCTTCAAATACTACAAGGTATTCATTTTCATGATTAAGGGAATTTTAGCTTGTAGCAATATTGTCAAAAGTGATCTCTATGTCATCAACATAGATGTGTGAGCACCTATCATTAGGTGCTCCTTCATAGTTTAGGCATCCATCAGTAGATGCTCCTTGATTCATGTCCAAGTTAGAATGTGTCTCAAAATGATCTTCAATATTTTCAATAGGATCTTCTTCATGCTCATGTGATCTCTCTTCATCTTTTTTAGAGTCACTTGGAAGTGAATTTCGATCCTCTTCATGTACTTATTCTTCTACTTCATCTATTTCAGAACTAGGTGGTTCATGGGTTTCCTCCTTTTCTCCTTTAAGCAAGCTGATGCATTTTTCCCCTTGGTTTTCTTAAGATCAATATATTTTCTCCTAAGTTGGATATCCAACAATTCGAATACTTTAATAGGCTGCATGTTCATGTCTTCAAATATTTTTTCCATGATTTTTATATGCTCCTCACCATCATATGAGGTTCCCTTTTCATCTTTAGTCATAGTTTCCTCAGAAAAATTGCTCTTCTTTTCCTACTTTTTCCTCTTCAACAAAACATTTGATTTCAATATCTAATGGTGGTCCCCGACTTCTTTTCCTTATGAATATTAGACCACATCAGGTTCCAATATCATGCTCTGATACCACTTGTAATGTCCCTTTTTTAAATTTTAATTAAAATGCCTAATTTTTCACTTTTTCCCCAATTTCGACCTTTGACTAGTTTGATGTATAGGTCTCCAAATTGACCCAAATGCTCCCAAATATTTTGTGAGGGTATATGAATAATTAATACTTGAATATGAGGTTCAGGGATGATTTATGACCCCCCAAATACTTCTGCAAACTTGTTTAAGATTCTGGACAAAGTATGGAATTTAACTAGCAATTTGGGGATCAAATCCCCCCAGGGTAAGTACTGAAAATGGCTCTCCAAATGCCTCCAAACCCATTCGATCTTCAGAAAATAGGTAGGTTATGTCTAAGGGAAATTAATTAGGTCTCATATGCACCATTAATAAGTTATTGAATCTATTCTAACCTTCTCACAAACAACAGCAAAAATCCCTAATTCGACCCTTGGGGAAATGGCACCAAATCTCTTCCAAATGCAAATAAACTGAGCAAAATGACTTCAAATACTTAAATGCTGAACATGAAACTTGTAAAACTCATCAATGGATTTCCATTCATCATAAATATATCAGATAAAAATTCTTTCATTCAAAATCATCAACATTACAATGGCATGCATCAATGTAGTGGGGAAATGGTCATGGTTTGCTCATTAATCATCATTTTTACATACAACCACTTGGTATTTTGACCTGAGACTTTCTGAATATGAATAAAAGAGTATATTAATATTATTACAATCATAAATGTATTGTGAGAAGCTCTCCCAAAGAGTACAAGAGCTCACCAAAAATGCCCTCCCTCAAGGAGCAAGAATATGCCATCAAGACTGGAAATGGTTGAGGGAAAGTGTTGCACTAGAATACTATGAGCTTCCCTATAGCTTACACATGCAAATAAAAACTCCATTAAATTTCCATGAAAGACCTGAGTGGCCTATCCAAACACCAACTTAGATGGGAATCTTTCACCCTCGAAATTGGCTAACGCAAGAAACTAGTCATCCACTAGCTCTCTCTTCACAGATGCAATTTTTCTCAAACGATCAAAATCTAGTTTCATTCTTTGTTCTTGAAATTTATAAAGTTTCCAAGCTCTCTATGGTTCAAATTCTTGCCAAGAGATTCATTCCAACTCAAGTTGGGAAGAGTTTTTAAAGAATGCCACTTGTACAACAATTCCTAGTCTCCCACTTCCACCAAATCACATGTGGGAGCATATTAGCTTCCCTAACTCCCTTGAGAACCCTCTTGGAGGCTATATTTGGCCCTAACATGTCATATATGTCATATTTCATCCTTCAGGTCTGATTTGTGTCATAGGTGTCATAGCATCTTCATCATTGTTTTCATAGAGCTAGGGAATCTACTACAAGTGTCTCACTAGCTCCAAAATGCCTCTTCCTCTTCCATGGGAGTTAATATTCCACTCCAATTCGACCTTAATTGATTCATGCCAAGTATATTGACCTTCCAACTCATCCCAATACCCCTGTAATTCTTATGGATTCGAAATGATAAGAGGAGGATGCCATGTGGCACAAAAAATCTAGCTTGTGTGGGTCCCACTTCCTCCATGTGTCTTCATGATCAAATGCCACTTTGATTTTCCATTGTATATATTTATTTATCTCCTTTATTAAATATTTATTCTCTTCTAATGTCCACACATCATTTATTATCCTTCTTATTCCAAATCCCAAAGCTTCCACCCCCAACCTAGGAAACTAGTAATTTTCCTCTTTGGCAATTATTTGACCCTTAGCATCAATTTGACAAATTCTCATGAATATGACCAATGGGCTTAGGACATTGTGACCCAATGCAAAATTTTGGACCTGAAAAAATGGATTCGAATGGTAGAAATCTCTTACAGTGTACAATGTTTGGTGAATTGGCTTGCTTCTGCATGTATAAATAGTTTATAACAATGCTTTGTTCTTTAATGCATAAATACATAAGCATGCGCAGTGGTGTAAGGAAGCAGCCATGCATAAAAATGCACTTCTGATGCTTTCGTCATTTTATGTCGAAGATAAAATATGGATGATAAGTCTAGCATCTATATAATGCATAATAAATTGTATTGAGGCTGTAATACCATAAACGTTGTAATATAAATGTATGTGATAAGAGCAGTGATATTCATTATTCGTTGCAAAGGGTTACAAAGGTCGATTTCATGCATAATGTAGCTTTATATTTGTTTATCATTCTGGAAGCATGGATTCACTATTGAAATGTGCAACGGTTAACATCGCGGCTATGCATACATTGTTAACTTAGATGCTATCCAAATTAAACAATCCAGTTTATGTAAATGTTTACATTTGTAGGTTGTGAAAACTTAAATGCCCAGCACCGTTAAATTTGTGTTTTAATATGTATCTATATATATTTATATATGAACGTGGATTCAAAGCCACGCACTACGATAGCCCTGAGAGGCATATCGTGTCTCTACCCTGCCCATAACGAGGTCATTGATAATGCTCAAACGCTTCAGCGTTTATCAGATGGATTGTATTTAATAACTTGAAGTATAACCCAGAAATTATTATCAAATGTAAACGGAACATTAGGAAAACCCTAACTATGCATACAACATAATGATATATGGCTGCGTATAATGTATCCAATGCATAAGTATATTCTACATATAAACATACCCTTTTTAAATAGATCAGAAATAGACACTAAATTTCTTTTAGCCCCATCTGGGTGAATGCATAAGAAAATATAGTGTTGAAGGGTTTATAAATTTTTATGGCATGACATGTAAACCCTGGGTTTACATGTTTGCCTCCTTGCAAGCAAATACATCAACAATCATAGTGTTGTTCACATTATGGAAATACAGTATTCTGGTTAAAATACATTCATATGAACATTAGATTAGTAAATGCACCATATCTACTATGTAATGCCTCTCTCAAGCTGATAACCCATCAATTAAATCATAACTATGTCCAAATGCAAATCTCAGAACTAGGGTTAACCAAACAGTAGATATAGACCATCAATATTTCAAGCATTTACATTTAGATCGTAACACTATATGAAATAACAGAGATCTAGAATTTGCAAAATAGATCTATACCCAAAATCAGTGTACAGTATACAATACAAACAGATATGAAAATAGTAGATCGTGCAACAATACTTTTTAGAAACACATATAAACAATTTCCAATATTGCCCATAAAATAAACATAGGGGTTCAGCATATGTACTTATCTGAAATCTTATGACCAGTGGAACCAAACACAAACCTCCCAGCCTTATACCAGCAAGTACTCCTTGCTTTTAGGTCACCCCCGAGCTGAGTTCACAGTACCCCAGGTCAGATTTTAGCTTTTTAATTACCCTTAACTTGTTTTACCCAAGTTATTTAGGATATGTCATTGGCAGCAAAAAACCCAACACCCAACTCAGTACTCTTGAGCTCCAGGATGCTCCAGGGGATTTTAATCCTTAGCCATTAAGAGAATCAATATATCACAGTCTATTCAGGTAAATGCAGTACTCCTTCTTAGCTTGGGGTAGTTCTCCTACCTGCACACAATTAAATGTCCAAGCTCTTACCAAACTGTATGATTCCTCTTAATCTAGGCCAGTTTGGTTCTCCCAAATCTACCCTCTTAATCTAGACCAGTTTGGTTCTCCCAAATCTATCCTCAATCACTTGGCTTCATGACCAGTTTGGTTCTCCCAAATCTGTCCTCCCTCACCAGTCTTCATGTGTCTCATGTTCATGTGTCTTTCCTATTTCCATTTTCTCTTGTGTGTTCAGCTCATGAGATTGTGAATAATGAATGTCATAATGTATGTGTTTCAAAGAGTTTTCACTTTTTATTCTCTTAGGTGAAAATTCCTCATTTTATGAATTCTTTTAATTCATTAGTTTCTCAAATCTCTTCTTTAGGGTTTTCTATTTCTCTCCAAATAATAATTTCTTATTATTATTATTATGTGGCATTTTCCCTCCAAACCTTAGGGGACTGTGACTCCCATCTCATTAATGTGTTGGTTCACATGGTCAATAGAAATCAATTCAGCAGATTTCTAATGTCAACTAAGTAAACTGAAATAATACTTAGCAAAATTATAATAGGGGTTCAAATTCCAAAATTGGGGTATTACATTTCCCCTCCCCTTAAGTTTTCATTGTCCTCGGTGTTAACAGTTTTTTTGAAAAAAAACCAAAGTAGCATAAAAGAAAATTCAGTTTGTGTCATGTACTTCTTCGAACAAGAAAGGGTATGTTGCTTGCATTTCCCTTTCCAATTCCCAGGTATCTTCAGGCTTATAGTGCTCCCATTGCACTTTTATCTGAACGATGGTTCGATTCCGAAGCACCACCTCTTTTCGATCCAGTATGCATATAGGGTCTGTCTGGAAGTCTCCTTCTGATTCCACCTGAATCACATGCTAGTTTACAATATGCTTAGGATCATATACATATTTCTTCAGCAATGAAACATGAAACACATCATGTACTTTCAAATTTGCTGGTAAATCTAACTGATAAGAAACAGGTCCTACTCTAGCAAGTATTTGGAAAGGACCACAAAATCTTGGTGCAAGTTTGGCAACCTTGCCCAAGCTCAAAGAACTTTTCTTTGCTTTCACTCTTAGGAATACATGATCCCCAACTTCAAAATATTTATGTTCTCTATGCAGATCAGCATATCTTTTATGTCGGTCTTGGGCAGTTTTTAAGTTTGTTTTTACTTTCTGCACAATGTTTTCTAGTTTAACTAGCATTTTAGGACCCATCACAATCCGATTTACCGGATCATCCCAAGTCATAGGGGTTTTAGACTTTCTGCCATACAACACTTCGAAAGGGCTCATTCATGCATAATTTTGGTAATCATTGTTGTACGCAAATTCATCTAAGTGTAGGTAGTTTTCCCACTGCTTCGGATTGTCCATAACACACAAGCGAAGCATGTCCTCAAGGACTTGGTTCACTCTTTCGGTCTGCCCATCGGTTTGCGGATGGTAGGATGTACTAAAACCTAGTTTATTCCACTAGTACAAAATGAGAAATTAATGACTAAAAAAATGACTAAAATTCGACTATAAACGACTATTTTTGAGATGGTGACTAATAGTATCTGATTTCCATTATCTTATCTCTAGTCGTATTTCACTAGTCATTAATTGGTTGACTTATTAGTCATTGATTTAGTCATTGATAGTCACTGATTAATTCATTGATTTAGTCATTGATACTCATTGATTTAGTCATTGATACTCACTGATTTAGTCATTGATTGTCACAATTAATGACCAAATATACGACTAAATAAACTACTAGATGATAACATATTAATGACTGAGTTAAATATGACTAAATGTTAGTCGTGCTATAAGATACTGGAAATTAGCTACTAATAGTCGTATATATGCGAATTTAGTCATTTTCTTAGTCACTAATTTATGATAGGGTACGGAGGAATCGAACCACCAATCTCCTACCTATAATTAGGCGGGTGCTCTACCATTGAGCTAGCACCCTTTAAGAAGTTTTTATTGCTTGACAATGATGATATTCAAACAAATTTTGCATCATTCAAGCATACAAAATAATGATTACCAAGTTACTATAGATCCATAATGGCTTACCTTGTACTAGTCCTTCAAGTCTTTCAACTGCATTTATTAAGTGCAAATATATATTTGCACTTAATAAATGCAGTTGAAAGACTTGAAGGACTAGTGTTAAATTTTGAGCTTTAATTCACAATACTCTAGGATATTCACTGATAGAACGACATGTACAGTATATCAATGCATATCAATCATAACAAGCATGTCAATCATCACAAGAAGCAAAAGCATGAGAGACCATAGACACACAGAGTTTCCGTGGAGAAAACCCTAAGGTGAAAAAACCTCACAACTTCCTTAGAGATAGAAAGAGAAATGGCTCAACCAAAGTACAAGAGATAGACTCATCTTAGCAGCTGATCCTCCTCCTCACAAGTGCGCCACTTTCCGAGTGAAGGAATAATGAGTTTCTTAGTGATCCAAATAGAGATCTCCCGATCTCTATTTATACTTGTTCTGTTTGCCCAATAACCTTATGGGGTCGACTTGTCTAGCTAGGTACAATAATCACATATTACATAAATTTGGGTCGACCCCTTACAAGGTTGTCTAATAACCCATCAACAAGTTAACACACTTGAGACACTTGTCAATACAAATGACGACACTTCCTTATAGAGGAATAACACATCTCTATAAGGGTACAATAAATATATAATTGAAATACATTCCGAAGTTACATATAAATCAACACTCCCTCTTAAATAGGAAGGTATTTCTCGACACAGATCTGCTAGCACAAGTCCTCTTCTCTGGATCATCGTCATCGATGCATCAACCTTGAATCATCATCATCGTCATTGCTGCTCTCTCAACCAATCTCTGAATCTACTCGTCATAGGAAGTTATACAGAGCCAGTCCCTTTTCATACTAGATGTAGGCCCACCACCTGTAGGTCTTCATCATCACTGGCCATACTGTGGAATACTCAGGACTGATTATATGCCCCAACAAAACCTAGCAAGAGCATCCCAGGACTGATTATGAGCACACCGCTCAACCTATCAGATATCCTAGGGAGTTATTACATGTTGACCTTCGCAAAACCTACTTAGAGCATCCCAGGATGTTACGAGCACACTGCTCAACCTATCTGGATCTCGATAGAGAATCCCAGGATGTTACGAGCACATCGCTCTACCTGTCCAAATTTTAAAGGGTCTTTTCTATGTGAGCTTTCGCAAAACCTACGCAGATAATCCCAGGATGTTACGAGCACACCGCTCTACCTATCTGGATCTCGAAAGAGAAACCCAGGATGTTATGAGCACACCGCTCAACCTGTCCGGTTTTTAAACAATCTTTTCTATGCGAAACTGTAGCAAAACCTACTCAGAGCATCCCAGGATGTTACGAGCACACCGCTCTACCTGTCCGGATCTCGATAGAGCAACCCAGGATGTTACAAGCACACCACTCAACCTATTCAGTTTTTAAAGGATCTTTTCTATGCTACCTGCACAACCTGTCCACGGCCATAGAGTATCAACCTGATACTCACCATACATCATCCTGATGTACATCATCACATGATCAACCTGATCATCATCATAGCATCAATCTGATGCATATCATCTGGAGCAACATCCTGAAGCTCATCATTTGTGATCATCCTGATCATCATCATAGCATCAACCTGATGCATATCATCTAGAGCAACATCCTAAAGCTCGTCATCTGTGATCATCCTGATCAAACAATATATCCATTTGATGCAGACAAAGTATCTACCTGATACATATCATCATACATGATCTACCTGATCATACAATGCATCCACTGATATACATAATGCATCCACCTAATACATACATAAGTACATGATCTACCTGATCATACAAGTATCCACCTGATACATATACAAATCCATGATCTACTTGATCATACAAGTATCCACCTGATACATATACAAATACATGATCTACCTGATCATATCCGGCATCCAACATGATGCGTACATACATACATATAAATGATCCAACTGATCATATCCAACATCCAGCATGATGTGTACATACATACATATAAATGATCCAACTGATCATATCCAGCATCCAACATGATGCGTACATACATACATATAAATGATCCAACTGATCATATAGAGCAGAAACTAGAACATCATCCTAATGCTCATCATCCGACACTTACATCCATAGCCATGTGAAGGATCCTCCTTCCACCATGCTTGGAATGGCTTCAGCAAATGTGTCCATCACTTCTTCCTCGAAGTGTCATCGATCTGAAGAACACCAAGCCTCTCTCTGAAGTACTCGAACTTCACTCTGGCTAGTGGCTTCGTCAGCACGTCTGCAATCTGCTCATCCGTCGCAATATACAGGAGCTTCACTACTCCCCTCTACACCATATCCCCGATATAGTGATATTTGATATCTATGTGTTTCGACCTATTGTGGAACACCGAGTTCTCAGACAGCTTCACACAAATCTAGTTGTCACAAAAGATACCAGTAGTCTCCAGCGGGAGATCAAATAAGTCAGATAGTAGCTTCACAACTATCCGAGCAGGCTGCAACATACTCTGCCTCAGCTGTACTCAGTGCTACGCAGGACTGCTTCCTGCTAAACCAAGAGATCACACCTGATCCCATACTGAAGTAGCACCTAGATGTGCTCTTCCTATCTGCAGCACTGCCTGCCCAATCTGAATCAACATAACCTTGTAGGTTAAACTTTTGATTCGCTTCATACTTGAGCCCATAATCAACTGTACCCTTCAGGTACCTCAGAATATGCTTTACAGCAACCAGGTGAACACTCCTCGGATCCGTCAGAAAATGGCTCAATGTGTTCACCGCAAAGAAAATATTTGGTCTCATGTTCGTCAGGTACATCAAGGACCCAATCATCTGACAATACATAGAGACATAAACCGGCTCAGATGAAGCATCACATAGAAGCTTCAGGTTTGATGCCATAGGTGTGGCCATGGCCTTGCAATCCATCATCCTGAACCTCTTCAAGATATCTACTGTATACTTCCCTTGTCTAGGGAAGATCCCATCTGCACTCTGCCACACCTCCATACCTAGAAAATAGTGCATCATCCCCAAGTCCTTCATATTGAACTCGGCAACAAGTTTCCTCTTTGTAAAGCCCAAACTGGATAGGAAATTGTCCATCCTACCATACCAAGTTCTACGATCTTGTTTTAAGCCATACAAGGCTTTCTTCAATCTGCACACATATGACTCCCTGTCATGTGTTTCAAAACCGAGTGGCTGCTCCACATACAATTCCTCTTCAACTACACCATTCAAGAAAGCAGTCTTCACATCCATCTGGTGTATCTTCCATTTCATCGCTGCAGCCAGAGAAAGTACTGATTTGATGGAAGTCTACCTAGCTACAGGAGCAAAATTTTCTTCATAATCTATTCCCTCTTTCTGAGAGAAGCCACGAGCTACGAATCTTGACTTGTATTTCTCTATGCTTCCATCTGCAGCATGCTTGATCTTGTAGATCCATTTGGAAGTCACAACAGACTTCCCTTCAGGTCTTGGGACAACATCCCAAACATCATTCTTCATTATTGATTGGTATTCCTCGACCATGGCATCCTTCCATTCTTTCTTTTCCACTGCTTCTTCATAACTGGAAGGTTTTTTGTTCATGATATCATAGAGTAAAGCAACATAGTTGGTATGAGATCTAGTTCTCTTCTTTGATCTGTGTTCTTCTTCTGGAATGCCATATCTTTCTGCATCTTGAATGAGCTCTCTAGCCCATGCAGGTTTCCTCTTGTGAGAGTTATTCTCACGGGGTGGATCTACAGGTTGTTGTGGATCTTCAATTTCACGATCAACATCTGGAATTGCTTCAGTCATGGTAGTGTCTTGAAATCTAGTTTCCTTAGGTTCTTCATAATCTTCAACAGGTGTCTTCCTTGATTTGATGAATTTTGAGTTTTCATCAAATGTCACATCCCTACTGACATCAATCTTCTTGAACCCTGGAAAGTATATTCTGTAAGCCTTCGAGCTTTCACTGTAACCCACAAAGATACCCTTCTTTCCTGAAGGATCTAGCTTGGTCCTCTTTTCCTTTGGGACATGAGTGTATACTGGACAATCAAATATTTTGAGATGGTTGACTTCAAGTTTCTTACTAGAGAATACCTCTTCTGGTGTCTTGTTGTCCAATATCTTGTGGGGTGTTCTGTTCTGTACATATACAGCTGTTCTAGCTACTTCTGCCCATAGATGCATAGGTAGATCCTGGTCATGCAGCATTGCCCTTGCTGCTTCCATGATTGTTCTATTCTTTCTTTCTGCAACTCCATTCTGTTGTGGATTGTAAGGAGCACTCAACTCCCTATTAATCCTTGACTCACTGCATAGCTTCTTGAAGTCACCTGAAGTGAATTCTCCACCATTGTCGGATCTGAATGTTTTGATCTTCTTATCAGTTTGATTCTCCATCAAGGTTTTGAATTCCTTGAACTTATCAAACACTTCATCTTTGTTCTTCAAGAAGTAAACTCAAGTCTTCCTGGAGAATTCATCAATGAAAGAGACATAGTAAACATACCCTCTCAGAGAACTAGATGACATCGGACCACATACATCGGAGTGGATAATTTCCAAGATACCTTTTTCCTTGCTTTCACTGCTTGGAAATTCTTTCTTAATGGTATTTCCTTTTGCACATCCTTTGCAAACACCTTCATGCTTGGTCTTGATTTCAGGAAGACCTTCTACAGCCTTACTTGCAATTGGTAATGCTCTGTAGTGCATATGTGCAAGTCTTCTATGCCAAAGTCCACTTGGCTCCATGGAATCATGCACCATGGCATGTTCAGGTTGTCCCTTCAATTTATACAATCCTCCCTCTTGCTTTCCAATCACCACTGCATCATCAATAGTTTTATCCTTTGGCCACATTAGGACGTGGCCATCTACAAATGCAACCCTCATGCCTTTTGCATCCAATGCAGAGATGGAGAGTAGATTCTTCTTGAGCCTAGGTACATAAAGAACTTCTTTCATCTTCAAAGACTTTCCAGAATCTAGATTGTAGGAGGCTTCACCACTTCCTTTGATAGGGTATTGATAATCATCCCCAAGTTTCACTTTATGGGGTGATTCATGTTCAGATAGATTTACAAAAGATTCTTTAAACCCAGTCATGTGTTTGGAAGCCCCACTATCAATTAACCAATCATTACAACCATGAAAGATAGTACCTGTGAGAGCAGAGATTAGAAAATACTCTTCTTCGCTTAATGAGTCATCATCATCACTTTCTGCTCTAGCCTTCTTCTTTGGAGGTTCATCATCTTCAGCAGCATGAGCATGATACCTTCTTTTGTTGCCATTCTTCTTCTTGTTGAAGTTGTTGTCTTTCTTCTTCTTAGGGAAATTTGAAGCAAAGTGTCCCACTTCATTACATTTGAAACATCGAACATGAGATAGATCTTTCTTCTTGTGATGAGGGTGAGAATGTTTCTTATGAGATCTCTCCCTCCTAAACTTGCTTCCCTTGGTGTGAGCTGTGAGAGCTTGATCTTCATTCCCCATCTTTTCTTCTCTTGCCACAAGCCTAGCTTCTTCTTGAGAGCATTCCTCCCACAGTCTACTGAAAGAGACCAACTTCTTTCTTACACAAAATCCTTGAATAAAGGAGTCCCATGACCTAGGTAGGCCATTCAGAGTGGTCATAACAATTTCACCATTGTCCACTACTTCATCCACAGCTTCAAGTTGTTCCTTGATCTGAGAGACCTTGGAGAAGTAAGATTGAATGGTCTCTCCATTCAATAGCTTGACCCCTTTCAATTGATTCCGCAGAGTCATCTTCTAATTTATGTTCTTCCCTTCAAATAGCTTGGTCAAAGAGTCAAACATCTCTTTGGGTGTCTTCAGAGATGACACATGTGGTATGAGATGGTCTTTGATAGAATCAACAATGATTCTCTTTACCTTGACCAAGTTCTTCTTATGCAATATCTTAGCCTCTTCATCCTCTGGGATAGGGATGTCTTCTTTTACATATGAGTCCAACTCATTCTCTTCCAGGATTAAACCAATCCTATACTTCCAGGCTCGGAAGTTATCATCTCCTTCAAGCTTGTCCTCAAGCTTGGTGTGGTGAGACATCTTTAAAGAGTACTTCAAATGGAAATAGAAAAGATTTAGATCTTACCACTTGATTTGCTGAAAACTGGATCTGGTCCCAAATTAGGGTTTGTCGGAAAGACCCTAAAAATTCAAAATGTGAATTTCAACTTTCTGAAAGGATAGAAAGATGTGCCTTGATGATCTGCTCATCCTGATGTATTCAGAATTTGATATCTGCAAAGCTTCACCCTTCAGAAATGCCTTTTTGTCTTCTTGGGTTCACTAGGGAGGACCCTGAATTAGGGTTTGAGTTTCCTGGAGATATACCCAACCAAAAATCTCTATACAAAGCTCTAAACTTCGATTTTTCCAAGGATCTTCCAGCTATGTCTTCAGATTTCAGAAATTCCTATTTTTGTGGAAACCCTAATTTTTAGGGCCAAATCTGAAAATGCTCAGAATTGAATTCTGATTAGATAGATAGATTCTCCTTGATGAGTAGAGTCAATATACTATACTTCTTTTCCCAAATCTGTGGAGAGAAACCCTAGTTTTTGTCACTGCACAATGTCTTCATCTCAGGTTAGCTCTGATACCATGTTAAATTTTGAGCATTAATTCACAATACTCTAGGATCTTTACTGAGAGAACAACATGTACAGTATATCAATGCATATCAATCATAACAAGCATGCCAATCATCATAAGAAGCAAAAGCATGAGAGACCATAGACACACAGAGTTTCTGTGGGGAAAACCCTAAGGTGAAAAAACCCCACAACTTCCTCAAAGATAGAAAGAGCAATGGCTCAACCAAAGTACAAGAGATAGACTCCTCTTAGCAGCTGATCCTCCTCCTCACAAGTGCGCCACTTTTCGAGTGAAGGAAGAATGAGTTTCTGAGTGATCCAAATAGAGATCTCCCGATCTCTATTTATACTTGTTCTGTTTTCCCAATAACCTTATGGGGCTGACTTGTCTAGCTAGGTACAATAACCACATATTACATAAATCCGGGCCGACCCCTTACAAGGTGGTCTAATAACCCATCAGCAAGTTAACACACTTGCGACACTTGTCAATACAAATGACGACACTTCCTTATAGAGGAATAACACATCTCTATAAGGGTACAATAAATATATAACTGAAATACATTCCGAAGTTACATATACATTAACATCTAGTACAAGGTGAGCCATTATGGATCTATAGTAACTTGGTAATCATTATTTTGTATGCTTGAATGGTACAAAATGCAAAAATACCATAAATTTATAGGAATGACAAGCATGCATCCATTGTTAAACTATCTATTGAGTCATCTAGAGTCATGGCAGGATATTTGAATTTGACTGAAAATTCATAAGTAACTTAAAGATAATGGTGGATGATGCCATGGAAAGGAGAATTTCAGTTTATATAGAAGCAAAGGATGAGCAAATCGTGTCCCAAACTCATCTTCCTCCAATGTGGGCCAAGCCACCATCCCCTATAAAATGAACACAGGTGCATGTTTCTCTCAGGTTCCATGAACATAATACACAACCTTCAGATAGTTTCAATCATATTTGGATGTCCATCTTAACTTCAAAGGACCAAAACTTGAACTGGTAAATTTGGAATATTTAAAATATATGTACAAAAAATCTCCACATCTAATAAACCAATACATCATTTACTTATTGCATGATATTAGAATGGATGACATATTGTTAAACAACATTTGGACAGTTTTTATAAGATTTGGATGTTCATTCCTAGGATGTATATGCCCATCCTAGGAAAAAGTAACCTCTAAAATATTTTTAAAAAATTAGATAGAAATTTTGGAATCAACAAGATAGGATCCCTCGTAATTTTATTTAGTCTCCAATGGAGCAACTCATTACCCAAAATGTATATAGAATAGTAGAAAGAAATATACTACTAATTCAATTTCACATCAAGAAGAATGGGCATTAGCTCTAAGTACTCTTAGCCACTAGATAAATGGAAATGAAATGAGATGAAATATTAGCAACAATACCTTCGAGTTTGCTTGCTGACAAGAAGTATGAATACTTATGTGATCATTTTATTCAAAGGTGACTTAAACAACCACTAACCTACAATAAAGGTAAGAAACCATGTTCAAATTGATATATAAATAAATAAAATAAAAGTTAAAGATAGACTATGCCAATCCCATTATCATATATACCTCGAAAGACAACTAGAAAATCTCCCACAACTGTTCAACTTTGTCCAAAATGCCCACATGGAATGCCACTGTTTAAACAAAACAAAAATAAATTGAAAACATGAAAGTAGTAATTTACTCTACCTGTCGGTACATTCCTTACAATGCAAGTAACAACCCCACCAACTGAATCACCTTTTGTTCGAACATCGTCTATAGCAACTATCATCTTCTTTGCATATACAGGATCTGGGCACCTTACAATATTGATTTCTATCTGCAAAAGGTTTAAGGTTAAAATTTGTAGCAAAAATGAGGTCAAAATTAATCTAATTCCGCAATTATTCCGGTGATGAAATTCAAAGATAATTTTAATTTAACAGCACAATCACATCCAATATTAAGCTAAAAGCTTCTCCTCAATATACAAATCTTTAAGAACAATAATAACAAATATTCGAGGCCCTATAATTTGGTGAAATACATCAGAATTCATCAATTAATTGGCACAAATTGAAATAAAAGTCGATTATATTGGAAATAAAGGTCATCTACTGATTTTTATTATCAAATTTCATAAGGATACTATATCGCTCATTCAATCCATCATTGCTAAAATTCACAAAGTCATAGCTAAGCTAGAAATCCATCTAGACATGGCCCAGATAATTCAATACAAGCTTAATATAGATAAAATAATTAAAAATATTATTTACCTGACAATGTGCATTTCTAATATATTCTGGTCAAATGAACTTGAAAATTGACAAAATTATGCAAATGTCATATAATTTGGAACAACAAGCACATAAACAAGATTCTTCTGACCAGCCTACATACAAACATCATGAGAGCATTTAGCCTGTAAATTTAGAACAAGTTTTTTTATCAGATTAAAAAGATTAACTAAACTTTACTTCTTTCATCCTATACAACTGGTCTACAGCAACAGATCTGAAGCTTGGTCCCATTTTGTCTTAACCTAACACAAGTCATAATGACCCCTCAAATTATGTGTTCCTTAAGTATAATTGTAAGAACCAGCTAGTTCTGGTTCAGACAGACTGGTTCAAAATGTTTTTAGCATTTTCCATACCAATTTAGCATGTAAACCACTTTTTGTCCCATTTGGCACCTGTCCCGACCCACAATAGATTCCAAAAACAAATGAAAAAATATGCACACCGCCCCCCTCCTAAACCCAACCCAAGCCTATCACTCTTCTCATTTAGTGTTTGTGAGCATTTGGAGAGTTTGGAGATGTAGTAAAGAGAGTGGATTCAGAGTAAGGTTGGAGATGTAGAAAAGAACTGAATTTATCCATATTCAGTATATATCACCTTAAAAGCACAATAATTTCTATAAACACATGAAAAACATATTGTCCAAAATACAAGAAAATGGTAAAAAATTGTTTCAACATATTTCCAAGGTAATTTTTGTGCCTATGCATTACCTCGTAAAGATATAAAGGTCGGTTAGTGGCCAAGATTATTATTCCTTCGTATCGCTCCATCTCTGTCAAAAGTGTATTAAGCAATTTATCCCCGCCACATTCTCTCTGCAATTTATGCATGCATAAGGTGGTTGAAAGTATGATGCATTAGCAACCATAGATTATTAGGCATAAACAACTAAAAATAATATCAATTGACATATGTAATTCTACTTCTGAAAAAATAGCCTCACATTCATAAAAAAAATAAACAACATCATTCATATCAACACCTAGAAAGAGTATGTGAAGGTTAGCAAAATGATTGTTGCAACTACTTCCTCCAAAAACTGATTGAAGTGAATGAAACTCAACAAGAAGAACGTGTTTTCCTAACAAAAGAAAAAGAGTGTTAAAATATTTCCATGAAATCCTTTTGGTTTAATAGTAAGTAGTATCTTGAATAAGTTGCACCTAGATTATCAGCAACAACATTAACTATCATCGTCTTTCATGTTCCTAATGGCCCACAAAGAAGCACAACAAGTCTTACTCCATAGTTATAATATTTTCAAGACCAAAACTCTTTCTATATTGCATAAAATTGGCAAAATTATTTACATCCCTCAACAACATTTCTTTTTGCTCACCTCGAAGCACAACTTTCTCCATAGACACCTGCTCAATTGAGGGAAGGAAATAATTAGCTGCATAAATTTACTCAAAACACTTGAATGAGATCTAGATGGGCTCTCACTGTTATGGTCTCTATCTTTTTAGGGAAACAAAAGAAACCAAACCAAACCAAAGATACAGTTACTTCTAAAACTAACTACACTAAAAGTAAAGTACATGATTGGTTTATACTATCCAAGTTGATGAATCTTATCATGGCCCTATTGCTCCACTGTATAATCACAAATACCCAAAATATGAAGAGTCAAAATATTTAAAGTAAATCATAAAATTCTTTCATCCATGAGTAAATTAAATGCAAGAACCATATATGTGATTACTACACAAGTTTAGATTGTAATATAACATACCTGAGGAGTACATTGATTGAACCCAGATAGGGGAGTGGCTTGATGGATAGGATTTGTGGAATTGAAAGTTGAAGGAGTGCCTTTTAGTTCAGAAGCTTATTCAAGATTGAAAATGAAGATTCATGATTGTTTGTTTGATTATTTTAATCCTTCTTCTTGAGTCAATGCAATAGGGGGAACCGAAATGGATTGGCTACTGCATGCAGCATCAATATTATGAGGAGCATCTCCAGGTATCTGAAGCAGAGTTCTTAAAGAATGTCATGCATATTAGTTTTCATATCAACCTATCATGACAATCTTGGTTATTGTTGTACTCCACCAAACTTTGAGGTGCAAACATGAAGGTAGCAAAAAGATGACTTGTGGAAAAATGAACCAACAACATGACTCAAGAAGATGTCAAATATATTCAGCAAATTTTCTGATAGCAATGTTATCTCTATTCAGAACTTCTATGTATTGTCATTTATTTTGTTCTATTATACCAAGAACTTAGTATGGCTTCCTTGCTTGGTACTTATGCACTAAGTACAAATGCTTGTCATTAGTAGGATGCATAAACCATCAAATGACGCATTGCAGCATATGGACAAGAGGATTGGTCTCATATTGTATCCTAGTTGCAATGACACAGGCAAATGCTATCAGGAAAATAATTTTATATCAAAAGTCCATGCTATCAGGAATCATGAGATCATCTCATTTCGGAAGGAAAAATTATTGGGATCGTGCAACAGCTTCATTCTGAATAATATTTCGGTTTTTGTTAGGGTCTTTTCTCTAGGGAAGTATCCCTTAACTAGTGGTGAACTGACACTTGCAAAAACATTTCCATCTATTTCCCTTCTTGCAATATTGAGATATCCACCTTTTATGTTCCCTAACTTGAAAACTCAGGTTGCTAACGCTAATGTATCTTTGAAGAGTCTAGAGGACCTATTTTTGGTGAATGAAAGAATATTACAACCAAACACACCCATTTAGTTGGTAAGCTCAGAAAGTTTGATATTAAAGAGCTAAAAGAACACTGCTCTTTACTAGCAGTCATATCATGGGTCACTTGGAATGCTAAAAATAACATGATCTTCAAGAATACATATCTCAAGCCTTCTCAAAGCTTCTACAAGATTAAATTTGCATATGAATCTCTACAGAGTCTCCTAATCCCAGAAGCCAGAGACAAGTAACTTATGTTCAGATTCCCAAATCACACTCTTGTGGCTTCCTCAATGGAGCACCAAGGGGAAACCCTGGAGATTGTGGAGCAGGGTACTTCTCTACTTCTCTGAAAATCACTGCCTTTCTTTTTGTTGTGGACTAGGATGAGGATCCAACAACTGGGTTGTGTTAAGATCCATCTCTATCTCATCAGGGGTTCCCTCTTGAGTCTTGACCAGGTCATTCATATCAACTATGTCATTATTGACCTAGCTCAGAGTATAGAACTGCCATTTAGGATTATAAGTCTGGTTGGCTGGCCTAAATTTTTGAACCTATCACCTTTTCTTTGCAAATTGAATGTGTGACCAACCAATCACATATACTATGTTTTATTTTTAGTACAAGAGTAATATGGAGAAGTTTGTTGGTTTTAGAAGATAAGCACTCAACTAAGACTAGTGTGACCAATTTCTTAAAACAAGGAGTTAACATGTTTCTTTGAGAAACAAAGTTTGCATCAGAAGGGAAACCTAGATTGATCTCTTATTTACAGGATATGTAAACATAAAGAATGTTTAGATAGGTATCCGTACAACAATATCTAAAACAACAAAATACATATTTCACAGCATTTGTCACCAAGAAAATGCAGTTTCTATAAAATACTTAAAAACATAGTAAACTGCATATGCCACCAAGGAAATCTAGTTACCTTCAATATCAATTTGGAAACTGTTTCTTAATTTCATCCATGGAATATTCACCACCATAAATCTCTCCCGCGGCAATATAAATTAGGGTAGTTGATGGATATCCCAGAGCACTAGGGAAAATGCCTACTTCCTTTGGAGTCAGTGGACATAGACATTTACTTCTGTGTTCTGTTGAATTTATCTCCTTAATATTCCAGTAAGTAGTTATATGTCTGAATAAATAGAAGATACATCATAACCCAATATTGCATTGCTAAAATATTTAGGGAAGATAGGAAAGAGAAACTCTAAATGAAAAGTAAATTTGACTACCTAATACAGCGTAGTTCATCAGCTTCAGCAGGAGTTAGACCATGGGTGCAGCCGGTGAATGCCAACACATCTTTCTCATAGCGTAGATGCAGTGCTATGTATGGACCATAAGATGTCATCCTCTTAACTAAAAACTGCAATTCAATTTGAAGTCAAATACTACTTGAAAATTAAGCCTCCCCGCAAAATTGGATTGATTTACCAATCACCTGAATTTACCTTTCCCATTGATTCAATATGAGGTGCAAAACGAAGGGCATCATAATGAACTCGATAGCGCAGCTTCTGCATGTCTGGAGGTAAATTATTATTTGAAAGACGAGAATCATATTTTTTAGGCTGAAGAACCTGCAAGAGATCTTACTTTTAGGTCCAATCTAGTGCTACTAAGTTTATACCATATAGAACAAACACTTTGTTGACAAGCCAGCCAAATAAAAACCTCAAATGAAACCTGTGATTGTTAGATTCTAAGCAACTCGAAAATTGTAAGCTTAATATACATTCTGATATAGTGCATTACTGAAGACAACTTACTTTATAGTCTTGCAACAAAGGAACTATCTCCTCCTTATAATAGTCCATGCCTGACCAGCACCTAAATATTTTTACTTTTCTGGGAACTGATTTAAGCTCTTTCGGAACTTTCTTCACAATTTTCACATCGTTTGCCAAAGATTTGATGGAATATTCCTGATCAAAAATATCTACAAAGTTGTTGTGGAATTTAAACAAATTTAGGTCGAGAAACACCAAGATGACAGTTTCAAGTAATAATCCATGAAATAATTATTTTCTTTTCTAAATCGTTCAAATAATTGATAATTCTATAGCAACAAGATACATAGAGGTTTATT
The DNA here is from genome assembly GCA_027924585.1 of Larix kaempferi. Taxonomy (NCBI): domain Eukaryota; kingdom Viridiplantae; phylum Streptophyta; class Pinopsida; order Pinales; family Pinaceae; genus Larix; species Larix kaempferi. The sequence goes on along the minus strand of BSBM01002093.1, from coordinate 85,713 downwards.
CAAGTATAACTGTGTAAAAGCACTATGACCTTGACAAAAGTCTTAAATGTTTTTAATTTGTAGATTAAAGAGTTTACACTGAGACAAGTTGGAAGTATGTTTTTCATTATATCCCTACCAATACCAGTACAAGATTTTAATACAGCCAGTTGCCATTTGCAGGCAATAGATAAACTGAACTTTCAATTTCACTGTCATGCATGATGTGAAGGAATGAGCATGAAATAAAACTGTTTCTTACGACCGATAATACTATTCATCACTGTATTTTGTGGAAATTTTTTTATAGAATCTAACAAACATGATACAATGTCTAAGTACCAAAGATTTGTTTCCACACCTGGAATCTTTCCAAAATGACTTTTTGTCCATTTCTGGAATTACTAATGTTGCATTGATAATGCAAGCCACTGCAACCATGTCACAGATCTATAGTTCAAATTCAAAAACCATACTTTACTCTTTAAAGTCCTTGTGTACTAGAAAACAGCTATAACAATCAGTTACATTTGAGGATTTAAATAAGTTAGAATTATTAATAGTTTCACCTAAGTATCACATGATGTTAGAATTCTATGGTTATAACACATCGTTCTAGGGTTTAATAGGATGAGCAATAGCATTCATAATAATAGTCAATTTTATTTTAAATCCAGAAAGATGGACGACACCAATGCAACAACTATGCAAGACTTTCTTTGTTGTAAGATAATAAATTTTTTGGATAAATGCATTGTACTTACTCCTGCCCTCATCTGATTCAATCCACCATTAGTATGCACCAGAAAATAACCTCTTGATTCTCCACTAACTGATCATAAGAACATATGATGGGTGTTAAAACTTACAAGTTCATTATAAAACTGAAAGCAATACCTTTGAAAGACAAAAATAAAAGCAGAGAATCACCTTTGTAGGACTCAGTTGGCTCCACACAAGGTTCAAAACCTCCAGTTGGTGGATGCTTCCATAACTTTTTAGATTCCAGGTGCTCTCCCACGCCATCCAACTGTCAACTCTAGAGCAGTTTGTAAATGAAATGATGAATATTCTTGAGCTACTACTTATGAATACTTATGTTCACATATAAATGGATCCAAACAATAGAAAGTAACTAAACATTCAAAGCTCTAAATTCGAACAACTTCCAAAAGACAGAGCATTACATAAAAATTTAGAAAAAATCAATCAATCTCAAGACTTCTTGCTGAACATGACTCATCAATAAGAATGACCAAAATAAAATCCTACTTGGAAAATCATAACCATAAATTCCTCTAATTTGTGAAAGCACGCTAAAATGTGAATCCAAGCAGAATCAAGAGAAGCCTGTATGGAAAATATTCAAGTCAAAGCAATAATTGGACTCTTTAACATCCTACAAAGTCTTCACCGAATCACTGTGATTTTCTCCCATGCCTAGTATTGATTTACAAATAACAGAGTTGTCTACAAATATTTACCGAATTAGTGTGTTTTTCTACCATGCCTAGTATTGATTTTACAAATAACAGATTTGTACTGAAAGACAAAGAATGGCCTTTAGTTAATAGGTATGCTTGGTTACCAGATTTGATCCTGTGGTATTTAAACCAACAAAAATCAAATCAAATATAAGAAGATATTTGGAACAGAACATCAAACTGCTTTAGTATAATCAACTTGTAACAATTAATCGGATTCTTCCAAAGGGACAAGATTTCACCTAAGTCAAGATATTCCACAGAAACAAAAATGATCATAAGAGAAGCATATGAGAAAAATGTAAATAAGATGACACTAAATGCACTATAGATAGTGTCTTTCGAATCCATTGCATAATTTTTCCCAAATCGATGTTTCAGACCAATTGGAACAATCTAGTATGGTCCATCGTCAAGAAATAGAGATAACTAAATGAAATTTTAGCCATTAAACAAAGTATGATATATCTGATACTATAGACCTAAAACATGAGATATGATATTAAAATATGTAGGATCAATTGTCTTGCTATCCACATCTATTTTGAAATGTATACAAAATTTTGAATTCAATAAAGTTGTATAAATCATCACTCGATTATGAAATTTGAAAAAGGAATAACACAATCTGAGAAAATTACACTAAAAATACACTTGCACTACATCAATGCAAGCAATTAATATCATGGATAAAGGAATTAAAAGAATTTAGCCAAAAAGACAGCCTTCACAATTACCTTATTAAGTGTTATCCACAATATAATTATACCACTCTGGATATGTGTGTGTGTCAGAAAACATAAATTCTATATAACTATATTATCAAAAGATTATAAATGGATTGATAACTATATCACCAATTTTTGAATTTTAAAATATCTTTGTAATCATCTCAAGTATGCGGCACAAACATACATATTGAAAATGATCACGTGAATTATAATAATGCATGGGCAAAACATAGTGGATTCAAAATCCACAGACATGTCATATATAATGCCCGTAAACTAAGCAAACAAGAAGAAAATAGAGCATTCCTTATCTCACTTTAAGCTATAAAAAAGGTTCCAAAGTAATAGAGGCGAAAGGGGTAATCTATGAATATAAGAATTTAGAGATCTGAATGCACTGATATAGTCAATGAAGAAAATATCCACGATGCCAATCCCAGCACAATAGCATATCCTACCTGCAAAAGCATCCAAAGAATATAAGACTTTAGAGATCTGAATATACTGAGATTGCAATTTCATATTGTCTTAATAGAGATTCGTTTTGTAAATCCAGAGATGCGAATCGAATGACAAAATATATAATATCAGAACCCTAGGAATGCTGAAGGCTTGAGAAGAAGTTGATGCTTATCTGAAAAACCATCTTCATTTGTTTGACGTGAAAAATATATTCATCGAATAGGCATACCAGAAAAATACAATACAAAATGCCTCCTAATATACTAGCAGGTTGCCGATGACCAGACAAAGGGGACTCCCGCAGCAAGTCAACAAACCTGCAAAGGAGAACATACGTATTTATGACCACTAAAATTCATCAGAAAGAACCTAAAACAAAATAGCGAACAACTAAAATATATATAAACACCATCTATGATTCTATCTATCTATATATAGATAGATATAGATATATATTTGAAAATACGTGCAAGGATTGAAGCACACGCATAGAAAGGTGGTCCAAACAATGCACATTGCATTATAGATACCAAGAATAAATACACAATGCCTAGCAAGGTTGTCAAGAGGCAATTTCCACATGACATACTCCATCACTAATGACAATATAAATTACTGACCATTTTAATCAACATGCATAAAATGTTTCAATATATAAAGTGCTGGACACAACTTTATAACTTAGTCAATTGTTCCACGAATGGCTTTGCTCAGGCCTATTTAAGATTTCATTCAGGATAACCATCTGATTTTGTCCTACCATCCTTTTCAGCACTGCTTGAGCCTCGAACTAAATGATCATCTTGACTATGATTGATTTTGCATCTGGCTGTGTGGGGTCTCACCCGTTTCCTATCTCAATATCCATAACCATGGTGACCTGATCAACATCCTTGCTTGGTTCTTGATTTCACTCCCTTCTTTTGATAGTGGAATACCTAAACTTTGTGTTAGAAATAGTAATTACTTCAGTTAACTTAGCTTATACATTCAGTTCCTATTTAGACGTTCAGTTAATAAATGCAACAGCGTGCTTTGCATGCATGCAAAAGCTAAGTTAGAGCTTTTAGAGTTTTCCATAAGTGTTTAAATACACATTAGATTATTGTTTTTATTACATCAGTTGATCTCCGTTTATGAATAAAGATTGAAGAGCCCTAGCTCATTCCGCGTTATCTTTGTTTTATTTCTGCCTCCAACCTTCAGTTTGGTATCAGAGCTTAGGAGAAGATCAAATTGGTAGCATATTTTTCCGGAGAATCCAAAGCCGTAGCTTTGAAGAATTTGTAAGTTTTTTTTAAAGAATTTTCACACACAAAAAAAAAAAAAATTGGGGAGAAATTATAAGTTTTTTCTTTTGGAACTACCGTGGCCTTCATATAGGCCAAAGCGCACTAAGTTAGAGAACTACTGCGGCCTCTCTATAGGCCAAAGCGCGGTAGTTTTGAGAGATACAAGGTTAAAAAAGTAGGAATTATCGCGGCCTCCATATAGGCCAAAGCGCGATAGTTGCTAGTGAACCGCAATAATTAGGGCAAGAGAGTAAATTTTTTTTATGAGTGAAATTTTTTTTACTTTCACGAAGTTCTTTTCATTTACGAGATTCTTTGAGTAAGAATTTTTCTTTTTACAAAAGAAGAAGATATTTTCCAAATCTTGTTTAAGAGGGAGACATTATTTTGAAAAAGCCAATGAAGGACACTATAGTGTCTATGGCTTCTAGCAGCAGTCAATCTCAGATTTCTCCTCTTACAGGGAAAAAGGATTATGATGTCTGGGCCACAAGGATGGTGGTTTATCTCACGTCAGAAGATGCATGGGAATATGTCGTGAATGGCTATTCCGAACCTACAGATGATGCAGCATTTCAAGTCCTTTCAAATGCAGAAAAGGATGTTCTGCCAACGCACAGGAAGAAGGATGCAAAGGCACTGCCTCTCATAATGAACGCTTTGGATAACAGCGTCTTTCCAAAGATATCAGCCTCATTACATGCCAAAGCAGCATGGGATACCTTGGCGACCAGTTATCAAGGTGTTGGTAAGGTACAAACAGCAACACTCCAAAACCTAAGAAGAGACTTTGAAGATCTGAAGATGAAAGAATTAGACTCAATAGATTCTTTCATGACCAAATTCATGGAGATTGTCAATCAGCTGAATATCTATGGTGAAAAGATTGGAGATCAAAGGGTGGTTGAAAGGGTCCTGAGATCCCTACCCCACAAATTTGAGTCGAAAGTTTCAGCGATTGAAGAAGCAAAAGATCTGAGTACTCTCTATATAGACGAGTTGATTGGATCTCTACTTTCATACGAATCCAGAATCAGCAGGAATGAAGAATCCTCTCTGGAGAATGCTTTCAAAGCACATGTCTCATTCTCAAGAGGCAGAGGAAGAGGTAGAGGCAGAGGAGGATTAAGAGGACGAGGAAGAAGTGGCCGGAGTAATGGCAATGGAGATCAAGATCACCATCATAACCATGAAGGCGAAAACTGCGACAAAAAAAGGTCAGATAAATCTAATATTCAGTGCTATTATTGCAAAAAATTCGGGCAGTATGCTCATGAATGTAGAAAGAAACAGTCTGATCAAGCAAATCATAATGCTAATGTAACTAATACCTTTGAGGATAAAGATGATATGTTATTTCTTACATGCCATGCTGCACATGAAATCCCAAATGGACTTTGGCTTTTAGATAGTGGCTGCAGTAACTATATGACAAGTGACAGAGGTCTAATTGTAGACCTAGATGAATCAGTGAGGACAGAGGTCAAAGTTGGCACGGATGAGGTTGTTCCAGTTCTTGGAAAAGGAGTGGTCAACATTCTGACCAAACAAGGCCAACAAAAGACAATCTCAGATGTCTATTATGCTCAAGGATTGAAGCATAATCTGCTTAGCATTGGGAAACTCACTGAAAATAAATACAGACTTGTCTTTGATGGATCAGACTGTGAAATTTATGACAAACCCCCAAATCGATAGTTGATCATCAAAATACAAGTGACTAGAAATAGGATATATCCACTAGTCATGAATTGTAGCAGCAAGGTAACCTATTTTGCTCAAAAAGCCACTTGCATGGATGATTATTGGTTATAGCACTTTAGATATGGACATCTTCACTTTGGTGGTCTCAAGTTTTTGCAGCAAAAAGAGATGGTAAAAGGATTACCCCCTATGAAGGAGCCAGAAAGCAATTGTGAGTGTTGCATCATTGCAAAGCAGCACAGGGATAGCTTTCCTAAAGGTATGTCTCGAAGGACACATGCACCTTTAGAAATTATTCATACTGATCTGGTTGGACCAATGCAAACTCAATCGATTGGTAGAAGCTATTATTTTCTTACATTTATTGATGATTTCAGTAGAAAAACTTGGGTGTATTTCCTTCGTCAGAAATTTGAAACTTTTGGCTAGTTCAAGGAATTTAGGGCTATGGTTGAAAAACAGAGTGGTTATCAACTCAAAATATTGAGATCTGATGGAGGGGGAGAGTATGAATTAAAAGAATTTCATGATTACTGCAAGCATCATGGAATCAAGAGGCAATTCACTACAAGATAGACTCCTCGGCAGATTGGTATTGCAGAACGCAAGAATAGAACCATCATGAATATGGTAAGGAACATGCTGAAAGGAAGAAATTTGTCCGATGAATTTTGGGGAGACGCAGTGGCTTGTGTTGTTCATGTGATGAACAGATCTCCCACCAAAATTGTGAAGAACAAAGTACCAAAGGAAGCAGGGTCAAGTATGAGTTGTAATGTTTCTCATTTAAGAATATTTGGTTGTGTTGCTTATGCTCATGTTCCTAAACAGCTAAGAAAAAAGCTAGACGACAGTAGTGAGAAATGTATATTTCTTAGATACGGTGAACAAACTAAAGCCTACAAGCTGTATAATACTATTACTAAGAAGGTTATCCTCCGCAAAGATTTTTTGTTCAAGGAGGAAGAGTCATGGAATGGAACCATAAACAAGGGTGTGGGAGCTACAATACCCCAACCAGAAGATGGAGAAGATGAGGAGCTGATTGGACAACAAGATCCAATAGCATCTTCACCAGTAGAAAATACTCCAGAAAGAACACCTAGAAACTTAGTTTGAGGTGAAGCATTAAGTCCACAATCAGTTAATGAATCTAATAACAGTAATAAAAAGACTAGAAGATTGACATATATTTATGATGAATTAGATGCAAATAGCAATTATGTTTTTATTGCTAGTGAACCTATGTTTTATGAAGAGGCTGTAAAACAAGAGCATTGGGTAAATGCTATGGACGAAGAGATAGATTCCATTACGAGAAATGATACATGGGATCTAGTTGACCTGCCAAAGAATAAGAAACCCATTGGTGTGAAGTGGGTTTATAAAACCAAACTCAATGAAAAAGGTGAGATTGATAGGTACAAGGCAAGGTTAGTAGCAAAAGGTTTCTCGCAACAACTAGGAATTGATTTTGGAGAAAATTTTGCACCAGTTGCAAGATTGGACACAGTAAGAGCACTCCTAGCAATTACAGCACAGAAAAAATGGAAAGTGTATCAGATGGATATCAAGTCGGCATTCTTGAATGGCATTCTTGAATGGAATTCTTGAAGAAGAAATTTATGTGGAGTAGCCACATGGGTATGAAATAGAAGAACATGAAGAGAAAGTTTACAAGTTGAAGAAATCTCTATATGGGCTCAAGCAAGCTCCAAGAGCTTGGTACAGCAGGAATTGATTCTTATCTAATCAAAAATGGTTTTAGCAGAAGTAGTAGCGAACCAACACTTTACACAAAGGTAAATCAACAAAGACAGATTTTAATAGTTTCTTTGTATGTTGATGATATGATTTTTACAGGTGACCTCTCAGTAGATGATTTCAAGGCAGCTATGAAGAAAGAGTTCGAGATGACATACCTTGGATTGATGAGGTTCTTTCTTGGCCTAGAAGTAGAACAGACAGAAAAAAGGTATATTTATCTCTCAAAATAAATATGCTAATGAAGTTCTTAAGCGATTAAGAATGCTCAATTACAAAACAACACCTACACCAGTGGCAACAGGTACTAAGTTGAGCATGTTCGGATATCCACATCATCTTTTTCAGGATCTTGCATGCAATTAGGGTTTGCATGCAAATTCTAGGGTTTGCATGCACTTTGCATGCATCCCAGTCACCAGGTTGATGCCTCCAGCACCTTAGCCACCTTATTCTAGCACCCGGGAGCTTCTTACATCAGTTCATTATCCCTCCTAGTCAAGAAGGCACCCACGTCTCACCTACTGCCAGAGAAGGGCACACTTCTTCACCTACCACTGCAGTTCCACTTCAGTTACACTCAGTTAGCTCTGATTCTCCCTGATTTGAGGCTAGTTTCACTCCCGACTGACTATTTCACTCTGTTGGACCTCCAGATTGACTAGATGACTTGTTCTGACTTCAGTTAGCCTCCCATGCACCCTCCACTGAGTCCACTTCCCTATATCAGTGCTACACACTTCAGTTACACATGTTACACTCAGTTAGACTCAGATTGACACCTGGATGACTGGTTCTTGTGCATTGATGACCACCACTGATTGATGATGAGTAATCCTAGTTGGAGTCAAGCTACTCCATTCAGTAATTTGAATGACCTCCTTAGTCAATTCAAATTGCTCAGTCATTGTTACTGTATTGTATTGTAATTATTCACCCTCAATGGGATATTGAGCACTGATGCATGTTTTGCACAGTTTTACACCATATTTTCTATGTTCATCTGTTGTGATTGATTTACTTGTTCATTAGATCTGATATGACTAATTTTACATGGTATTAGAGCCATTGCAGGGACAAGATCTCTTTTCTACAGGTGTTTCTACAAGAAGATTTGAGTGAATTTTCTCATAAATTACAAAAAGTTTTGGCATGAAAGATCTCAAGGGCATTCACTCCTGTGCATGCAAAGCTTGAAAATACTTCCAATACCACTCCAGAAGCTTGAGTTTCCACATAAATCCTCGATCTGATACATTGGACCCATTCAACATTGCTTGATCTCCAATCCCAGGTGTGATGCAACTCTAAAAGGGTGGATTGTTCGACCTCATTGTTCTTGGTTTTATTGTGATTTGCAAGTTATTGTCTCCATCAATTGCATTCGCTACTTTGCCCTTGCAAGCATTTCTACATCAGTGTGCACTCACTCCTAGAAATGGAATACTCTTCTTCAAAGCCTATCCTTACCTCATTCAATTATTTTGATTGGAAAGATGATATGGAGATCATATTACGTTCAAAAGGTTACTACCAAGTCACTCTTGGTCTTGAATTGGATCCAAACACCTTGTCAGATAGAACCAAACACTACAACAAGCTTGATGAAGCTTATGGTCTTCTTTGTCTCTCCATCTCCAAAGATCTTCACTTCCATCTCAGCGGATTGAAGACTCCAAAAGCTATATAGGAGCAACTTGAAACACTATTTGGCAACCAGGACGAGCTTAGGGCTTTTCAATTAGAGAATGAATTGATTTCCCTTAGTCCTGAGAATTTCGAGACCATTAATGAATTCTTCACAAAATTCAAGAACTTGAACATGCAGTTGAAGAACAGTGGAGTTATCAAAGAGGATAAGCAATTGATCCTCTCCATTCTCAGCAAGCTTGGTAAAGATTATTCAGTATTTGTCTCTACTTTCAATTTCGGTTGGCTAACTACCCCGAATTGGAAGATGCCTACCTTGAATGCCTGCATTGAGTCCGTCACAAAAGAACATGATAAGTTGATTCAAATGGGGTCCATAAGCTCCAAAGATTCATCCCTATATGTTCAAGGACCCAAGATCTCAAATGGTAAAGGAAAGCAAAAGAAGGAGAAGCCCAAATTCGAACCTCACAAGCAAAGAGATAAAGGCAAACAGACGGATGCACCATCCAGTTCGAAGTTCAAGCAAAAGGGAAAAGAAGGTAACCAAAAATCTAAATGTACTTATTGCAACCGTGGCTTTCATCCCGAAAGTTCATGTATGAAGAAGACTATAGATCAAATGGCCCTCCTTTTCGAAAAGAACAACATAACTCTTCCTGACGGTGCAAGGAAGAAGGATAGGAATGATGATCATGAAAGAGGACAAGCACTCATGGCAACTGTTTCGAAGCCCACTACTCTCTTGATAGATTCGGGTGCATCAAATCACATGGCTGCAAATATTGATTCTTTTTCTTCATTCGATCCAAACAACTCCATCCCCATCCATTTGGGAGATGACTCAAAAATTTCTTCAAAGGGCAAAGGTATGATTCATGTAGCTCATGGAAGCTTTCAGAATGTTCTCTATGTGCCTTCCTTGGCTTCAAATCTTCTTTCTGTGTATCAAATGACACACACTGGTGAACTTAAGCAAGTTACATTCATCCTTAATACAGTTAAAATTTCTGATATCAAAAGTGGAAGACTTGTTGCAGTCGGAAAGGTGAACCACACTGCAAAATGCTATGAGTTTTCACACTTTATTCCGCTTGCAAAGCCCACTGCTCTTTGCAACAATGTGGTGATCGAATATTAATGAAAAAAAAATATATATATATATATATATATTTACAATAAATAAATAAGTATAACAATATAATAAAATATGATGAAGATATTTTATTGCCGTATTTATTTATTCACATTCGAATTTCTAAAAACAAAAAAAAATTTATGTATATATAAAATAAAATGAAACCTCATTTTCTTCCCTAAACGGGGAATACTTTTGATGGCACGTGAAGTGGTTTCCGCATCATCCCTTGAGCTGTTTGCCATACCGCTTTTTAATATGCGGATGCATAAACGAATGACACGTGTGATGGTGGTTTTTCTCCGCGACCACCAACCATCCTTATCTCGCGTGCAAGTTGGCAACGTGGGACGGTTAGGGAGCTATCGATCTTCCTGTACGACTCTCGCAAACCTCCAAGGCAAAACGAACTTTAACCTTTCGAATATCGATATGTCTCCTCTTCACGCCTGCAAGTCCTTTCTTTATTCTACGAAAATGATAGATCAACATGTAGATTTCTGATTTGCTATTTCCTTTACCATTTAAATCACCAAGGCACCGATTTCTTCATCAATTATTTCTGGAATCACTTACGGGGATCGACAGATCTGACATTATGTTTCTATTGCACCTCTTGTGGCGATTTTCTTAACATCGATCTGTCCATTCTTTGCGTCTGCAAGTCTTCTCACGAGAATGAAAAAAAAAGAAAACCCTCTTAATTTGGGTTTTGCTGTTTCCAAACTCTGTATATGAATTCGAGTTCCAACAAGAATCCGCTCCTAATCGTAGCCCATCTCTGTATATGTGATTCGACTTCCAGATCTATTAAGAGGAAAAGAATCCGATCTTCTATTCACAAATCATCTCTGATTACCTGTTTTGATTTCCAGATTGCTTTTGATCGCATTCATAACCCCAAAACGCCTTTCCACCATTTGGTCCGATTCTCTAAACTTCATGGCAATGTGGTCTTATCTTTGCTCCCTGAACAGAAAGCGGACATACCTGTGTCAATATGAAGGATCTGAAGCTGCGCTGGGGGTTTCGCCTTTTTATATTCTCTGCACAAGTATTTTGTTATAGCTTCGGGCTCTTTCTCCCTTACGAGAACTGGATTCTTCTTCTTAAAACTTTTAAAAGGATTTCTATGAGTCTTCTAATCTCATCATCTTATTGCCGGTGGCTTCAGCACCATTCCCTAAACTTTGAAGTCGCAGCCTGGCCAGCCTGGCGCAGATGGCTAGTAGGGGCTGCCCAAGACGTCACCATGACATGTAGAGGAATTGTTCGGCCGTGCCCAGGGCGACCAGCTTCTGTTATGGCACGATTTAAGACGCTTGCATCCTCCGGAGTTAGCGTCTGCTGCACGGTGCTTAGCCCTGCTTACATTATTGCCGATGTGTAAAAAAAAAAAAACTTTCTTGATAAGTAAATCAATCTTCAGGGACTGTCTCTAAATCTCTCTTAACTGGGCAAAATAAATCAATGAGGGACTTAAAATTCAATCCTACAGTCTTTGAATGCTAACATTCCTCATAAGCTTCCTGTACATAAGCTTCCTGTGCAATTAAATTTAACTCATGCTGCTTATTGACCCTCCCGTTAGGGTTTTCACTGTTTCCCATATATATCTTTTCGTTTTGACGATAATTCCCATGCCGTCTAGAATCTGACCAAACTCCAAAACTGTCTCCCACTGGGATTGCAAGGCTCCTTCATTCCACGACACTCTGCCAGGTCGAATGGAGACCACGGCCTGAACAGCAGCTCAAGCGCTAAGCTCACGCGAGAGCCCACACTCACCATTACAGCCCGAGCATCCACGCCCGCCACTACAGCCATAACGATATCCGTCATGCCTGTGCAGAGGTGAAGGCGGAGAGGGAGATGGGAGGTGGCAGGGAAGTAGGGCCAAACCCTAGCGCTCGGCACCGCGAGCTCTTCACGCGAGGAGCATCCCAACAATGCCAAAATAAAACCTAGTCCTCCTCCTTAAATAGAGAAAGGTTGACGGTATGGCAGTTTCCGCGTCGCCCATGAGCGGTTTACAAAACCACCTTTTTGTATGCGGATGAGCGAGGGATCGACGCGTGTCATGGCGGTTTCATTACCGCGACCACTAACCTCCGTTAACGCGTGTGCATGTTGCCGACGCGGAATGATGGGAGAGCCGTCGATCGTCTTGTACGGCTGTTTGTTTTAGCCCTGGCGTCAATCCCCCATATGAGGATTAAATTTATTGTTTTAAATTTATTTTATTTTATTTAATTTAAATATCTTTTAAATTAATTTAATTCAATTAATTTAATATAATGTCTTTTAATTTAATTAATTTAACTTAATTAATTTAATTTAATTTAATTCAAGTAATTTAATAAAATGTCTTTTAATTAATTAATTTAATCTAATTAATTTAATTTGATTTGATCTATTTTAATTTTTTTTTATTTAATTTAATTTAATTTAATGTTTTCTTTAATATTAATTTAATTTTATTAATTAATTTAATGTTTTTTAATTTTAATCTAATTAATTTAATTTAATTTAATATTTGTTTAATTTTTTTTATTATTTTATTTAATTTAAAAAGTTAATATTTAATTTTTTTTATTATTATTATTTAATTTAATTTAATTCTATTTAATTGTGATTAAGAATTATGAGTTAATAGTTAGAGAAAAAAAAAATATATATATATATATATAAACCTATAACTCACGAGGTCCCAAAAAAAAAAAAAAAATTTGAGTTGCGGCAAATTCCAATGCAATTATATAATGTTAGAGTGTTTTATTTAAATTGAATTAAATCAAATTTCGTATATATATTATATAATGTTAAAGGTTAATATTTAAAAATATAACGCTACTCACAAACCTTAAATTTAAAAGTTCGTCATAGACTTCAAATTTTAAGGTCGAGTAAGGTCGAAATGGTTGGTGAAACTATATTTAAATTTTCATATATAAAACTTAAATTATAAGTTATACTTAAGGGAGAAAATTTAAAATATTTAAATTTAATATATATATAAATATCTAAATCTTGGAAAAGAAATAAATAAATCAATACATATATATATAAATAAATACAGAGTGGAAATTTTTACCTTCCGACGAAGAGAGGAAAGTTGGTGTTTTAATCTATTATTATTTTCAACGTGACACATTCATTGCAAATTTTGACTTAATAAGAATTTTAATTTTATTACTTTTGTAGTTGCGTGTTGGTACTAAGCTTTCATTTCATTTTAATATTTTAAAAATAATATATTTGTATGGGAAAACCACAAAAACATTTCTCAAAATAGAAATAAGAAATAAATTGGTATAAGTAATTGAACCATATATAGTCCCAACTTCAATAATCTATGCGAATATTAAGAACCTTACTCTATACTCAAAATAAATATGAAATAATTTTAAATAACCATAACATTGTGTATAATAAAAATTTCAAAAATCATTATAAACTCATTTTATATTTAAATGCAGAAGTGGTACTCGTTTATTATACACATAAATTGTCAAATGGTTAAGTTAAAAGTAAACGTGATACTTTTTAGTAAGATCAACACACACATAAGCTATTATGGTCATAAACATAAATTAGTTTCACATTTAATTAATAAATTATTATACTCATAATTATAAATTTAAAATAGACATTAATAGTAAAAAGGATTTAAATATTTCACAATAATTCACTATACAAGTGGTAAAGCAAATAGTAAAAGAAAGTCTTTTCCAATGAGATGAACACGACGCATTAATTTACGAATTTATATATATTAGGGATGTTATTCATATTATTGAGAACAACTTTGTTACATCGACATCAAATTCAATAATAATGATGCGATGCTTAAGCATCCATATTGGTCATTTTAACTTCCAAATCATGTGAAAATAGAGACTAGGGTGGTTGGATAGATTTCATGGTCCAAAATGTGGTAAAAGAGAATTGGAGAATGCACTCAAGTATATATACAGACAGACTGGTGCAAGCTAATGCTCGTCTCTCATGACACGTTAGTGGTAATGCGAACCTAGAAAAACAACAATAGGTTAACTCGGAGGGATTATTCAAGATACTTACACGATGAATTCGATTATGAGGAAAAGGATGAAATGTGGGAAAATGAAATATCCTTCTAAATATAATTTTTTTTTAATATAGAAATTGTTTATAACTAGGTAAATTGATCGAATATCACTACAAAATATTGTAGAGATGTAGGGAATACATTTAACGTGACAACGCCTTTCGTTATTATGAAATTTGCTATATCATTGAAATGACAACGTCTTATGTTAGCTCAAAGTAGATGTGTGTCACATGATCAAACAATTATATTTTTTTTATCCTAACTCTTAGTGTGTTTTACTACACCATATAATTTTGCGGAAATGCTTAAAGTCGAAAAACATTTGAAGTAGAAACAAAATGGGATGTGGTAAGATAAACAGGGAGCGGTGTCTGAGTTTTGAGTTCCTGGGTCCCCACACAATTATGCAAACATCGAAAAGTAGATTAAAGTAAAGACTCATGAATACCTCATAAATCATATGTACAAATACAATCTCCATTTAAAATACAAATAAATGTAATAATCTACCAGTATTTTGGTTAGGAAACGTTAAGATATGAAATGTTATGTAGCTCAGAGATAGAGAGACTTAGAAAATACATTATATATCATTTAGATGAGATAAGGGATGGAAATAAATTTGCTTGAGATAAGGACTAGGTACCCTTTTGAATCACATTAGGGAAAACACCCTGTACTTAAATCAGGAGATTGCATACAAAGTCTATTATGAGATTATTTTATTAAGGGGGAACATGGCTTTAGACTAATTAAGTTAAAAATGGGTGTAGTGGTGCGAAAAGTTTTTGAGAAAATTTCGGATTAATCATACCTAATATAGTAATGATCTTGGGTAATAATAAGAGATTCATAAGAATCACCCCCCTAATCCTCCACTTAACTCGATTAAAGCGGTTGTCATGAAGTTCTAATATGATTCAACATATTAAGTAATGATGTTTCGTTCAACCTATAGGATTAGATTAAGGTCTTTATGAAGTATAAATGCAAGAGTGGTGCTGTACCAATACAATGGCATACTAGGATAAATGCTAATAATTACCTTTGTAATAGTAAGGATGGGAACAAGACTAGCTACGAAATTCTTAAGGAATTGAAGCAGGAATGGTTTCTCCATAGGTTATATTAGTTTAAAAGGAGAGAATAATAAATAAACATGGTGACAATTACGTTTTGATAAGAAATAGCCATGAAAACCTTATAAACGATGATAGTTCCCCTAGTTTAACGATGTTACGACACTTTTGTTATTGTTTATTACCGATACGGAATCAATAATATATGACCTTACGATTTTGAGGACATGAATCTTCTTCCCTAAAGAGGTATGCAAACCTTAAGAGTCCTTGGTAGTTGCACATTGAGTGAATACAAATTATAAGTTCAAATGACCCCAATTTAAATTGTTGACTATTCCACGCCAAGTTGGATCAATAAAAGCTTCGGTAAACTCCGTTTTGTGATGGATAAACTTATCTGGATGATGTAACTCAAATAATATTGAACAGGGTATGAAATAGGATACTAAGGTGGATAGAACATGATTATAACATTGTGGCATTCTAGCCATAACATTGAGGCCCAACAAAAGGATTAATCTAAAATGTTCTTTAAATATTAGAACACGTATCACGAGATAAGAGAAGTAAAATTAAAAGATAATATCGGCATATTGGGTCAAGATTAAAAGCTAAGTAGGACATGTATGGCCAGGACCCGCAATTTGTGGAATTGCATAAACTATGAGTCAAGATTTTCCTGCATTATTATGACCATAACTTCGGGACGAAGTTTCCTGAAGGGTGGGTGTATGTAACGCCCCATATTTGACCAGGTGTTTACGAGTTAGACACCTTTCATTTTATTTGCTTATTATTTGTTGGACTCAGCTAGACAAAGTGAACTATATTTTGGCATGTTAGACATGATGATATGTTGCTACTATGTTTAGAATGTTACTATTTTCATGCTGATACCACGGTTATGATGTTACTATATTCATGCAGTTATTAAGTTATGATTAGCATGAGGTTCATTGTTTTTATGATGAAAATCTATGTTTAAGCGTTTCCACTGATGAAATGTGAAATATATGGTGTTGCACGTGGATGCCTCCTATGATGAAATTGATAGAACTGTTATATTCCATGCATATCTGTGATGCAATGGTGATGTGAAATAAAATGATGTTGATTATATGGATCAATGGGTGATCAAATGGAAATACTTGTTATAAAATGTGTATTTGCGAAATACTAACCTACAGGACACGAGGGCTATGGGATAGCCAGTTACTTGATCTGACACATTGGCAAAAGAACATGTTCGTACAGTAAACCTTGGCAGCCAAAAATGATGCTACGATAACACAAACTGATAATCCCGATAGCAGCAAAGTATGAATTGATAAGGGCGTAGGCCCGGTATGTTGAGAGGGATGGATGTGTTTCCCACCCTATGTTCCTATGATACCCGAGGTCGTGGGAGGGCCGTGCTGAGACACGCTCCCCATGTATGTGTGATGACGATGGTCGGATGCCTGCTAGGAGAGGATAGGTCCGCTTTCTGTTCAGCCGACGCTATCGCTCTCAAGTTCTATGTGGTCAGGTCGTTGAGTCCGACATCCACTTTTATACTAGCAGAGGAAGGACAGGGAGGATGTGGCAGTAGGTTAGGATGGGAGGATATGATAGTACTGTTGAGGGTTGGGTATTCCTTGATTCTGAGTTAGTGGTAGTAGGTACCCTTCCTTGTACATGATTGATTAAACTAATATAAAGATAAAGGTAATGATGTGAAATCGTAAAGACTTAACTGTTAAATAACTGAGGATGTTAAAGTAATTGTACCGTATATATATTATGCTTGTTCTTCTGCATGAGGGTAAATACTACTAATAGTTAGCAAGTATGCATAGGCGGGATGGGGTTTGTCTATAGTATAGTTATGATCTGTGCATACGCTGGCCACGCATGCACACCTTGCACCTGTACATTAGTATCGATAAATAAACACTTAACATGTTGAATAAATGTATTAGTTGTCGTAAGTAATTATGCTAGTCATGCATTGATCGAACTCAGATAATGAATATAAAGTTATCTAAGGTGTGTAAACAAATCAATTAAAGCTATGTATTACTTGTTGGTAAACATTGTGATAAACAAATAGTTTAAAAGGCACTTTTATTAAATTCACCATTTACGGTTACTTTGTGGTAATTCAATTAAATATTATTATTTAATTAATGTTATTTTAATAATATTACCATTCATGTATAACAATGGCAAAATAGGTAAAGGTTAAATATTGATTAATAAATGATTAAAGTGTGGTTATTTCCATTTCCAAGTTAGACGTAATAGGGTCAACTATTTATATAATATTTTATTAATAACATTAAATACCAAAGGAAGGGAATTAATGTTTGAGGGGCTCGAGAGAGGATTTTGGGGGCGGTGGAGTGAAAAGGAGTTATGAATTTATGGAGGAAAAGGGATTTCGGAAAAGGGAAGTTTTTGCATAGTAGTAAGGGGGAGTTTTTGGAGGAGAGGGACACTTAGTATTTTGGTGAAAAAAAGGAGGAATGCCGAGGAGGGGGTTAACTCGGAGCTTTGAGGAGGTGGGAAACTCAAAGAAAGTCTGAGGAGGGGGTTAACTCAGCAAATTATTACCATGGAATGATGAAAAGAAACCAATGGAATTCTGCTCTCAGGATTATCAGTTTGTGGGCTCGGGGGCTAGGAAATCCGTTGATTTCCTAGGGTCAGCAAGATAATAGCTGATCGGTAGGGTGGAAACATCGTTTTGGCTGACTAAGAGAATGAAATCATAACCTGCTGCAACCTACAGTCGACTAGCATCAGCATCAGGTACTTTCCTTGTTATTTGTTTCATTTGATTATTATGCTGAGACTTACTCTGAACCCTGCATATACTGTGCTCTTTACTGTTTTATTACGGTGAAACAAAATCTTATGCTGAAACCAATTTTTGCAAGAAATAATGATATGTTAGTTTAATTTCTTTATATATATACAGAAATTTTAAGTACAGAACAGTAAACTAAATCCCATTTAATAGAAATAGAGGTCATATTGGAAAATTTACTTTCTTACACCTCAGTAAAGTTTAATACATAGAAAAATTAACTCTGAAATCCTACCCAGTGCTCTGCTGAAAAACCAGGGCACTACATCCACAACTCTGTTCCTCGAAGGGAATATGCACTGGTTGCATTATTGGGAAGCACCCCAAGCACAGATTCGACCGCGGCAAAGCTAGCAGAGCTTCTACAGTTTTTGGGATGATAAATTCTGATATCATTGGTCCACTTCCCCATACGTCATTAAATGGTTCAAGGTATGTTTTGACATTTATTGATGATTTTTCCTGCTTTACATGGGTATTTTTTCTCAAAAACAAGTCAGAAGTGCTTCAAAAATTCAAGGATTTTAAGGCTTCTATTGAGACCGCCACTGAGAGCAAGATCAAAGCTCTTAGATCTGATAATGGTGGAGAATATATCAAGGCCGAGTTGCTGCAACTTTGTGCCCAAAGCGGAATTCATATCCAACATATAGTTCCCTACACACCCCAGCCGAATGGTGTAGCGGAAAGGAAAAATCGGTCATTGAAAGAGATGGCTACATGCATTATTGAATCAAAAGGTTTGGCTGCAAATATTTGGGCTGAAGCAATCAATGTTGTTGCAAACATACAGAACTGTGTTCCACATTCATCCATGAAAGGTATGACTCCTTTCGAATCATTCTTTGGTCACAAACCGGATGTGTCAAATTTGAGAGTTTTTGGTTCTACTGCATGGGCTAGAATTCCTTCCAAGAAGAGACGAGCTTTGGATCCACAAAGTATTGAGTGCATACTGATAAGATATGGGGAAGAATCAAAAGCATATAAACTCATGGATATCAGATCTAAAAAGATATTCATAGAGCGCAGTGTGCAATTTGAAGAACCGCTTCAAGAATTGCAACTAGTCGAGGAAGAAATTGTCGTTTCACCGCCTTCACCAGAAGAAGATCCGTGCAGCGATAATGAAGGTATGAGTTCTGATATTTCTGATATTTTAGCAGCACACGATGATCATGACATATCAGGTTTGGAATCTGACCATTATGATCCTCCTCAGTTACCAAAGTGGGCCCAAAACACTCTTCAATCTGTTGGTTCGAACCTTGGAAATCCTGTTGATCCGAGATGAACAAGAGCAGACTTTCAAAGAGAAGGTATGGCTCTTTCAATTTCTGATCCATTACTTCCTGAGATTTTCTATTTGATGACTTGTTCAGATCCCACATCATACTATTCTTCCCACCGAGATCCGAGATGGCAAAGTGCCATGGATGAAGAGTACAATTCTCTTCAAAAGAACAATACATGGGAGCTAGTTTCTCTTCCACCTGGAAGAAAATTAGTGAAGTGTAAATGGGTCTGCCGCACGAAAGTTGCTGCTGATGGCTCTATCAGCAAATACAAAGCAAGGTTGGTGGAAAAATGTTTCTCCCAAGTCCAAGGAGTGGACTACACTGAGACCTTTGCACCGGTTGCAAACATGGATTCCATCTGCCTTGTTTTGGCTATTTCCGCATCCAAGCACTGGGAAGTGCACCACATGGATGTGAAGAGTGCATTTCTACATGGAGACCTTACTGAAGAGGTATATATGCAGCATCCAGAGGGATACACATCAGATCCATCATTAGTTTGCAGATTGAAGAAATCTTTGTATGGGTTAAAACAGGCCCCAAGAGCTTGGTACGCAAAGATGGACTCCTTCCTTCTTTCTCAGAATTTCCAAAGATGCAAATCTGATCCGAATGTGTATCTTCAGCGAGTTAAAGGTAATTTGTTGGTTATTGTACTTTATGTTGATAATATTCTCATTACTGGTAGCACTCTTACTTCAATAAACAAGCTAAAAACTGCCTTAAATCTAGCTTTTGACATGAGTGATTTGGGCTTGCTGAGTCACTTTTTGGGCTTGGAGATAGCTCAAAATTTTGATGGGATCACTATATCTCAGCAAAAATATGCTTCCGACCTATTATTGAAGTTTAATATGGCTGAATGTAAGGCAGACCCATTCCCATTCCTCTCAAGAATCAGTCTTGAGGAGGGAGATTCTACACCGCTTGCAGATTGCAGTATGTATCGACAGTTGATTGGTTCACTACTTTATTTGACACACTCAAGGCCTGATATTTCATATGCCATGAGTGTCATGTCAAGGTATATGCAGCAGCCCCATGAGCTTCATTGGCAATCAGCCAAGCGGATCTTGCAGTATGTGCAAGGTACAAAACATTTTGGCATACATTATGCTGCAGATTCTGAGCTTGATTTCATTGGTTTTACTGATTCAGATTGGGCAGGTGATAGCATTGATCGGAAGTCCACTTCCAGTTATGTTTTCATGATTGGTCATGGTGCTATTTGCTGGTCCAGCAAAAAGCAGGCAGCCATTGCACTTTCTTTAGCGGAGGCAGAGTATCGAGGGGCAGTCAATGCCTGCATTCAGGCAGTTTGGTTGCAGGGTATTCTTTCTGAGTTTGGTTTTGGTGGCACTACTTCGACTGTCCTATTTTGTGACAATCAAAGTGCTATCAAGATCTCCACAGATCTAGTTCAGTAGCAGAGGACCAAACACATTGAGATTCATATGCATTACATTCGACAGTTGGTGCATGATCGCACCATCATTCTGCAATATTTCCCTACTAATGAGCAAATTGCAGACATCTTCACTAAGAGCTTCACTAAGAAGAAGTTCTCTTACCTCCGTTCACCGTTGGGGGTGAGTTCCATCATGGTGGAGACAGATTGATCCATTATTATGCTTTAGCTTGAGGGGGGGCTTTCTTCCCACTGGGTTTTCCCTCTTTCCTCACTTAGTTTATTTTCAGCATTTTTTGGATTATTGTATTGGGGTGACCTTTGGTCTTAGTTACCAGGGCCCCACATTATTGTTTTTGCACATCATAGTCTAGCTTGAGGGGGGGTGTTCAGATATCCACATCATCTTTTTCAGGATCTTGCATGCAATTAGGGTTTGCATGCATCCCAGTCACTAGGTTGATGCCTCCAGCACCTTAGACACCTTATTCTAGCACCCAGGAGCTTCTTACATTAGTTCATTAGCCCTCCTAGTCAGGAAGGCACCCACTTCTCACCTACTGCTAGAGAAGGGCACACTTCTTCACCTACTACTGCAGCTCCACTTCAATTACACTCAGTTAGCTCCGATTCTCCCTGATTTGAGGCTAGTTTCACTCCCGACTGACTGTTTCACTCCGTTGGACCTCCAGATTGACTAGATGACTTGTTCTGACTTCA
Organism: Larix kaempferi; assembly: GCA_027924585.1. Lineage (NCBI taxonomy): Eukaryota > Viridiplantae > Streptophyta > Pinopsida > Pinales > Pinaceae > Larix > Larix kaempferi. Next base: position 64,057 of record BSBM01002093.1, on the reverse strand, counting down.
ATTAGCCTCCCATGTGCCCTCCACTGAGCCCACTTCCCTATATCATTCCTACACACTTCAGTTACACATGTTAGACTCAGTTAGACTCATATTGACAACTGAATGATTGGTTCTTGTGCATTGATAACCACCACTGATTGATGATGAGGACTCCTAGTTGGAGTCAAACTACTCCATTCATTAATTCGAATGACCTCCTTAGTCAATTCAAATTGCTCAGTCATTGTTACTGTATTGTATTGTAATTATTCACCCTCATTGGGATATTGAGCACTGATGCATGTTTTGCACAGTTTTACACCATATTTTCTATGTTCATCTGTTGTGATTGATTTACTTGTTCATTAGATCTGCTGTGACTAATTTTACAGAGCAAAGAAGATGGCAATACCAATGTAGATCCAACATTGTATAAGAGACTTGAAGGAAGCCTCATGTATCTCACAGCTATGAGACATGATATTATGTTTGTTGTCAACTTGATTTTGAGGTTCATGGAGTCTCCCAAAGACTCGCATTGGCAAGTTGGCAAAAGGATCTTACGATATGTTGCAAGGACTTCAAGCTATGGAATTTTATACTCAAGAACTGAGTATGATGTTTTGACAGGTTTCACTCACAGTGATTTTGTAGGAAGTTTGGATGACAGGAAGAGCACTTCCGATCAGGTTTTTCATCTTGGATCAGGGGTGATTTCATGGGCATCCAAGAAGCATCCCATTGTGACACTTTCATCGGCAAAAGCAGAGTATGTAGCAGCGACATCAGCACCATGTCAAGCAGTTTGGTTACGAAGAGTTTTAGAAGGTTTTCAATAGAAACAAGAAGGACCAACCACAGTTTATTGTGACAACAATTCAGCAATCGCTCTATCCAAGAACCATGTTTTTCACCAGAAAAGCAAGCACATTGATACCAGCTATCACTTCATAAAAGAACTTGTGAAAAATAGTGAAGTTTGTGTTGAGAATTGTAAATCGATTGACCAATTGGTTGACATATTCACAAAGCCATTGGCAAAAGATATTTTTGAAATTCATAGAAATAATTTAGGCATTGTAAAAGCTGCAGTAGTCAGCAGTAGTAATTAAGAGGGAGTGTTATAAATAGTAATTACTTCAGTTAACTTTGCTTTTACATTCAGTTCCTATTTATACGTTCAATTAATAAATGCAACAGCATGCTTTGCATGCATGCAAAAGCTAGGTTAGAGCTTTTAGGGTTTTCCATAAGTGTTTAAATACACATTAGATTATTGTTTGTATTACATCAATTGATCTCCGTTTATGAATAAAGATTGAAGAGCCGTAGCCCATTCTGCATTATCTTTGTTTTATTTTTGCCTCCAACCTTCACTTTGGGACTGCCAATATCCCTTATGCATCATCACTTTAGCTAAAACTTCAATTCAGATATCTGGCACTTTTGACAATTAGCTTCATTTCTATTTCACAAGTATTTTTCTCAGAGCCAATGATGAACAGTTCATATATTAAAACTTTTCACTCAGGCCACCCATATTTGCATATTTTGAAAGAATAATGCAACCCACATTTAAGGACTTGGAGACACTTTAAAACACATCTAGCAATGAGATAAAAAAGGGTAACGTCCTATCACAGCAATACTATAAAATAAGTAAAAAATTTGACCATATATACTATATAACATAATAAATTTAATATTCTCAGGATGTAGGCATACAAACTTTTACACAACATCCCAAGGTCAGCTATCAAGAATTACTCTAGCATCAATGCACCATATCATAATCTTCATTAATCTCCACAAGCACCAAAGTATTTACAAGGTAGAGAGTCTCTCTCAAAACCATCCTCCTCTCAAGTGAAGAGAGCAAACTAACAATTGTACAATATACTCACCCCTCACTCTAGTGGATCTGTAGGGAACACTGCAAATACTCTAAGGTGTAACAAAGTCAAACTAACAGTTGTACAATATACTCAAATAAAACAAAGATGCACACTTATTGAGGCAAATTGCCTACCAAAAACCGAGAAAACTAATTGTTGTTTGATGTGTGCTATACACAGCCCATTTGTGTGACTGTATAGGCATGTTCTATACGACTGTAATGACATGTTCATACAACTTTATGGAATCCATATGACTATATGGATCTATCCTATATGGACCTACACGTTGTTCTGTACCTAGTTGTTGAACTTGGCTCCTCTCTGGTTCTCTAACTCTGCTCCACAGATAAAATAAATCACCTCTCAACCAAATTGTCTTCAGATGAATAATGAATGTGTCTTAACCCTCTACCTTGTCTTCTCTCCCTGAATGAGATCCTAGGAGCCTCAACATGCTCCTAAGAATCCCTCAATGTCTACATGAACCATTGAGGTCTCTTGATAGAACTGGTAAGAGTCATGGCTCCTCCTCTGCACCTGAAGGCTATTGTCCTAAACTAGAAATTGCTAGTGACCATAGCTCAAGTTTCAGATCTTCCTACTCCTCATCCTCTGTCACCGGAATAGGCTCATGAGACTTCCTAGATGCAAAGTCATCCTCAAACTTTACATCCCTGCTTACCACTTTCTTTCTCTACTCTAGAATATAGACCTTGTAAGCCTTTGAATTCTCACTATAACCAACAAACAAACCATTCCTATTGGAGGGCTCCAGCTTGGTCCTCTTCACAACTGGTATATCAATATAAAATAGACAACAAAAGATGCGAAAATGATTCACCTCTGACTACACACCATTGAATGCCTCCTCTCGTGTATTGTCCACCAAAATCCTGTAATGACACATGCTTTAGATGTAGATCGTTGGATTGCATGCTTCTACCCATAGAAACATCGACAAATCATATTCATGTATTATGGCCTTAGAAGTCCCCATGATGCATCGACTCTTCTACTCTACAACCTAGTCCTATTGTGGGTTGTACAGAACAGTGGGCTCTCTCTTGATTCTTGCATCCTTGCAGAAATCCTCGAAACCATTGGAGGTATACTTACCACCATTGTTCGATCTCAAAAATTTAATATTCTTCCCTATCTAGTTCTTCACTAGAGCTTTGAACTCCTAAAACCTGTTAAATACCTCATCCTTGGTATTTAGGAAGTAGATCCATATTTTGCAAGAGAACTCATCAATGAACAAAACATAGTACATGCTTCATGTGATTGATGCTACTAACATTTGTCCACATACATCCAAATGCACCGGGTCTAGAATCCCCATAGACCTGTGCTCACTGCTTGGGAACACAACCTTGGCATGCTCGCCAAGTGCACACCCTCTGCATACGCTGCTTAATGCTAAACTCTAGAAGACCTGTGACTATCTCCCTCAATATAGGCAACAAACTATGTTGTAGGTGCCCCATTCTCTTGTGCCATAACTCGCCCATGTTATCTATGTTATGCACTAGGGCTCGAATAGGGTCACCCTGTAACCTATATAAATTGCTTTCCCTAACCCTGATCACTTGAGTTGATCCTAGGCTAGACTCCTTTATCCTTATAAGGACTTGTTGGTTCTTGAACCCTATTGCAAAGCCCTTATCTTTCATGACCAAAACTGAAATCAAATTATTCCTGAGACCTTGAACAAACAACACATCATCAAAGTATAAAGAGTTACGTAACTAGAGTTGCAAAGGAATGGTACCAAATCCTACTACTTGATACTTAGCATCATCATCACCAAGCTTGACATGAACTCCTAAGACATGCTCTATTAGACTTTAAAATATTTCTCGGGTTAATTTCATATACCTAGATGCTCCACTATTCACAAACCAAGTGCTCTTAGGAACTGTGCTGGAAGAAAGGCAATATACCATCGAGAAATCCTTCTCGAATTTAGAGGCAAACTTGTTGATATGAGTTTCAGGTGAGGCTACTACTTGGTGTTGTTGCTACTTCCCTTTACCCTTCTTCTCTGAACACTATGATGCATAAAGGAAACACTGATGACAAATGAAGCACTTGATTTTACTCAAGTCCTTCCCAAGCCACGAGGCCGACTTCTCACTCTTTACTGCAGTTGGGTCCTGACTTGGATTCATTCACCATCTTCGTATGAAATAGAATTGCCAACTTGAATCTGCAAGTCATCTCTTTCCCTTAGTAAATCAAGGGAAAAGGGTGTTTCCATATCCGACCCATCCCCTACGAAATCAACACAACAACGGGAATCAAACATTCCGATCTACATCTCTTACATCTGTTGTAATATCACCTCCTCGCAATTCCACTACAACAAGACTACTCCCATTTGCAACACCATCTGCTACAACATCTTGTGAAAATCCTCACAGTAGATCTAAGAGATGATGTATACCTCACAAGAGAATAATTATGATTAAGCAGTAAAATAGAAGAAGAGTGGTCAATGCAGTATAATGAGCAACAGAATAATAATACAGTAGAACTCGGATAGAAGCAAAATAACTTCACACACGCTGATTAATTAATCACAATATGGACAAATAAGTAGTACAATGCATGAGTATTTGAATGTCAAGGTGGCAATTCGAATTAGCCTTCATGGAGTGATCAAAAGATCACTGGAGTGTCATTGGAGCGCAGCTAGTAGTCTATCTCATCATCGGTGGAGTCATCAATGCACAAGTAACTGTCAACCGTCTGTCAAACTGAGTCTAACTGGGTGTGGTAGGTGTAACTGATTGTAACTAGACCATGGAGACACTAACTGAATGAAGGAGGCTCAGTGGAGGGCACATGAGGATCTAACTGGAGTCAGAATGGGCAGTGAAGTCTCACTGGAGCTCCATCGGAGTGATGCAGTCAGTTGAGAGTCAGTCTAGCCTTAAATCAAGGAAAGAACTGAAGATAACTGAATGGTAGGTAAGGAAGGGCGCCTTTCTCAACTGGTAGATGAAAGGATGGTGCACTAAGCTCTAGGAGGGCTAAAAATGAGTGGAAAGAAGCTCCGGGGGCTCGCTAACTGAGGGCTAGGTGCTGGGACTGATGACTGGGATGCATGCAAACCCTAAATAATGCATGCAAACCCTAAAAGTGCATGCATGACTGAAAATGCAAAGGATGAAAATGCTAGTAGGACTAGGATGGAGTATAGGAATATCCTAACACCCCCCCTTAATCCATCCTGGGCCCTGGTAACTAAGACCAAAGGTCACCCAATACAATGAATAATAACAGTCAATAAACCGAGGAAATGGGTAAAACCTCATGGGAAAAATACCCCCCCTCAAAATAGACTGTAAGGCACACACACAAAAATAAATGCTCCAAACTCAAGCAAGTGTGATGCTTGGTCATATGTCTAGAGGTATCTTCTTCTTGGGAAGAAGTGGATCATGCTCAGAAAGCATGTGCTTGTACTTGCTCTTCAGATCGAATGTGATGAGAACAAATCCAAAAGTATGAGGATTATCCTTGAACCTGTGATTCGAATCAGCTGAGGTAGGATCAAATCTATGAATGTGCAAATAGTCTTTTGTCTTCTCCTTCGAACCATCATGGGTGAGATTATGCCAAAAAGAACCATCAAATAATAATGATTGCTTGGAATCCAAATCAGCTCCAAGACTTGATAAATGGTTTCTTGAGATCTCCTTTGAACCAGCAGGGGTGAGATCAAAACCATCATATGCATGAGAAATTATCCCAAGTAGTGATTGCTTAGAATCCAAATTAGATCCAAGACTTGAATCATGGTTTCTTGAGATCTCCTTTCAACCATAAGAGGTGAGATCAAAACCAGTAAATGCATGAGAAATTATCCCAAGCGAATGGCAATGGTTTCTTGGGATCTCCTTTGAACCATAAGAGATGAGATCAAAGCGATGATGTGCATGAGAAATTATCCCAAGCGAATGGAAATGGCCATATTCTTCAATAACCTTCTGAAAGCATGGAATAATGATCATATAATAGTAAATAAGAGGTGATAGATCAAGGAGAGCAAATGCATTACCTCCAATGACTGATTTGACCTCCAAAACATTCAATAGATTATGATGCAAACCAACAGACTCTGGTGCAAGAGAGGATTTAGGACCTTCTGCAATTTCTAGAGTGTGAGCTAGAACAGAATTTGAAATAGAATAAATTTGGAGCATGAGTGTAGAATCTACAAGTTCTTCTTCTTTGTGGACAAATTCAATATGAGATATGTTTGATACTCGTTCATGATCAATGAGATCATCAAGGAGGGCGAATGCATCACTTTGCTTGCTCTCGAAATGGTTTGGACCAATCCCTTCATTCTATCTTCCAAATATTTCAGCCAGGTGGGCCCATAGCTCTTTTGGAGATTCAATAGAAAAGAAGTGGTGTACCATGCATCAAGACATAGCAAGCATCATGTCTCCACAGACACTATCACCTTTATTTAACCAATCATTCTCTTCTTCAGAGGATTCAAACTCTCTTTCAAAACAATAATCAAAGAGATCATGGCTCTTCAAATATGCTATCATTTTTTGTTTCCATTCATCATAGTTGGATGGAGAAAGAGGAGGGATTTCTTCTGAATTCATGGAAGCTGTAGAAGACCTGCAAAAAAAATAGAAAATATCTGCAACTGCTACTGCTGCAAAGATGCAGAAACTGCTGCAACTGCTGCACCCGAAATCTTGATAATAACCTGCAAAAAACTCTCAGGAATGGAGATAAACAATACTCTCAACATGCTCTGATACCATGTGAAAATCCTCACAGCAGATCTAAGAGATGATGTATACCTCACAAGAGAATAATTATGATTGAGCAGGAAAATAGAAGAGTGGTCAATGTAGTATAATGAGCAATAGAATAATAGTACAGTAGAACTCAGATAGAAGAAAAATAACTTCACACACGCTGATTAATTAATCACAATATGGAAAAATAAGTAGTACAATGCATGAGGATTCGAATTCCAAGGTGGTGATTCGAATTAGCCTTCATGGAGTGATCAAAATATCACTAGAGTGTCATCGGAGCACAACTAGTTGTCTATCTCATCATCGGTGGAGTCATCAATGCACAAGTGACTGTCAACCGTCATTCAAACTAAGTCTAACTGAGTGTGGTAGGTGTAACTGATTGTAACTAGAACATGGAGACACTAACTGAATGAAGGAGGCTCATTGGAGGGCTCATGAGGAGCTAACTGGAGTTAGAATGGGCAGTCAAGTCTCACTGGAGCTCCATCGGAGTGATACAGTCAGTTGAGAGTCAGTCTAGCCTTAAATCAAGGAAAGAACTGGAGATAACTGAATGGTAGGTAAGGAAGGGTGCCTTTCTCAACTGGTAGATGAAAGGAGGGTGCACTAAGCTCTAGGAGGGATAAAACTGAGTGGAAAGAAGCTTCGGGGGCTAGCTAACTGAGGGCTAGGTGCTGGGACTGATGACTAGGATGCATGCAAATGCATGCAAACCCTAAAAGTGCATGCATGACTGAAAATGAAAAGGATGAAAATGCTAGTAGGACTAGGATGGAGTATAGGAATATCCTAACACGTCTTTGGTCTACACATACACTCTCTTGGACAGACAATTATTCATTGTCACTTCTTATGTTTGTTGCACAAACTCCACCTCACTCTTTTCATGCAATGTTATGTTGCAAATCTTTCTTCTCTCTTTTTTAGCATGCTATCTAGTATCAACAACATTCACTTCACGCACTTTTATTTTTTTCTACAACTTGGAGAAAATTTCCTTGCCTTGATTACTCACCCTCTTGCACCTCATATATATGTTCTTCACCAGACATCTTGTTCCCTTGCATGCTTTCAATTTCATGCACCCCACTCTCACTTTCATCATACTTCTCAACATCTAAAAGAATTTATTTTTCTTTCTTCTCTCTCTACCTGATCTCTCGCTTTCTCTTCATCGGTGAGTCTGTTAATGGCCAAAAAATCCAATGAATGTGTTTGTTAATGTTTTATCTATATATTCTAGCTTAATTCTATGTCTCTTGTTCCACTGTCTCTGTAATTCATCTGTTAATTGATAGCACTGGTAGTGACATTTGGGTGTTTTGGGTTCAAATGAATGACTAGTATTTATGATATCTAGTCAACCAGGTTATGCCCTATTAAAGGACAAAACCTATTATTATAAATAATTGCCATCAGGTTTATTAACCCACCCAAGTCCCCCGAAAAAATAAAAAAATAAATGGGAGATAATCCAAACATGTGAGCTCCACATTGTCCTCCTCATCTATTGCCACCCACCTCTTCAACATTTTTAATATGAGCTCTGCCACCCTCTACTTATTTCCCTTTGCTTTCTTTTGGGCTTTGTTTGAACTCCATCCCACTTTCCCTTCAGCTTTGCCTTTTGGCCACTTCCTTCTACTATCTGACTCTTTCTGATGCCTCCCTTTACATCCATATATCCAGAATGCCAATCTGGAAACTGAGGGTAGCCACAAACTAGATTTCACACTTTTGGGGCCACCCATGCTGCAGCGGGGAACAGTCCTCTGAATCCCTTTAATACTCATGCCAGGTTCAATGAGTTAATGGAGAACCATGGTCTAGAATCAACGCTTTTGACCCTAAGCAGGTGCTCCCATAATACAATATACAATGAGAGGATCCTTGATGCAGTCAGGCAGTTGAAGTCTTATCTTCAGAAAAAGAAAAGGCTCAAAACCAGTTCAAACAGGATGTGCATCAGACCATGTATCACCTGGGAGTTGATATCCAAGAAGTTGACATCAGTCACTCTCATCAAAATGATGAAGATTTTGAAATAAAGTTTCTTAATAATTTAGATGTAATCAATGAAGATGTGAACAGTCGACAGCAACCAACTATCATCAAAAAGGAGCCTTTTGTGGAGGATGGGGTCAACTGCCTACTACATACATCCAATTCAGCAGGAGATACCTAAAGACTAGATGAAGTTGTGTGGATCTATTTGGTTTCTGTTTTTGAGTCTGGTACTAACTAGAAGATCACAGCGATAGATAGTCTACTCTGTTTTGAAGCCTTATCACTTGGTGGTATGACCAACAGTAGTAAGATTAGGCCACATTGGCCTTTGTTGTATGGAAATTTAGCAGTAGTACAAAATGCAGAGAATTTTCTGTACAGTATGGACATGGTATGGTCAACCTACTTTTGACTATTTGATAATATACATCGTGTATTTTATGCCCATATAGCCATAAACCAAAAAAAATAAAGCCCAAAAACTCCAAAATATCAAAAAAAATCTTAGAAAAACTATAAATATAAACTACATTGCCAGATTTTCAAGGAATGGATTTTTTTCTGATAGGACATATCAGCATCCTCCATCCAGTATCTCAGAGAGACACAATTTTGATACCGAGAAAGATAAAAATATTGGAACAATGTCAAATTTATTTCAGTAACTATCAAATGTGAGAGAATTGGATGGTGCAACAGACATTCTGCTCCTCTTAGAACCTTCTTTGTGTTGGAATATTGAAATGTGTTTTATTTCTTGAATGAACAATATGTTGAAGCTATCGATTGAGAGAACATACCACTTCGTCAATAGATTTCTAGACAACTGTCTCTGTAAAGGAACTATAGGGGACTGACGACCATAGCTTAGTGCAGAAACCTAAATTGGACACGAAATTAAGGACAATCTTTCACATTTTCTTAGATTGGATTCACCACTACGTTGTTCAAAAATGATATTCCAGCACTAGATATATGATTCAACTTAACACAACACATTTCTTTTCTAATTACACATCATGAATTTTGTAGTAGATAAAGGTAAAGGAAAACGAATCTTAGCTCTCTGTTAGGAAACAAGCCTTCCCTTGCAGTTTGTCTAGTTAACTACAAATTTGGACTTTCTTATGACTATGATTCCAGCATTTCTTCAATTTCTTAATGACCCAAGAGTTCGCCCTTCTCTGCCAAGGATTTTTCTGCACTTCTCTGCCAATGAATTTTCTACCCTTCTCTACCAATGATTTTTCTAAATTGTAGCAAAGATATTCGCTCCCTTCTTCCACTGATGTTTTATTCCTCTAGATCAATTGTGCAGAAAACTCAATGAAGAAACCCTTGGGAAGATGATATCAAATTTGGATGATTCAGATCACTCGCAGTAAATTCAAGAAGGGAAGGATTGTGTTGCAAATCAGAAGGGCACAGGCTCTGGAAAGAGTTGGTTTGACTACACATTTCATGGAGAAAACCAAACAAGTTGCATGCATAATTGGATCATTCCAAAGATCTGCAATTTGTGACCACAGTGGCCAAGATTAAAATAAAAACCCTAAGCAAAGGGTTTCAATAAAATAAATATATTTTGAATTCAAAGGAAGAAAAATACATGTTGAATCTGTTATGTTCTATGTTAAGTGTGGAAGGTTGAGCTTGAGTTATTTAATCATCAATGCTCTGTTGAATCTATTATGTTCTCTATTAAGTGTGGAAGGTTGAGCTTGAGTTCCTCAATGCTCAATTCATCGGCTCCTTTTACCTTGCATAATTTTCCTGTAGAATTGAATTCCTTTGACATTACAAAATCCCTCTTTTCTTTCTTTTCTTTATAAAATCAAAATCAACACATACAAAAAAAAATGTTTTTAATGGATGGATGCACACATGTCGCTATTTATCACCCAAGAAATCCGCTATTCAATCAAGACTAAAACTCTTTTCACCTGAAACTTTTATCTCCCACTCTACACATTAGAAAATTAATATTAAAAAAACCATAAATCTTAGTCAATTTTCTTATCCCCGCCAAAATTGAATTAATTATTAAGTATTTTCTATATTTTTTAATTTATTTTACTTTTATCCTGTTTTTAGTATTTTTTATATGTTTTATTTATTTATTAAATATAGAGAGATAAATACAAAATTATATTATATTATAAGTATTACATTTAAATATACAAGTTGTCTAAAACCTCGACGATTTCGCTCGGAGAAAATTGTTTTTTCATACATGAATTTGTCGGAATCCGTGATAAAAATTTTAGAATCTCAAATAATAGTATTAATCTTGCATAATTTGGATGCGCTAGGGGTTTTCCAGGGTGCTGAATTCATCTAGATGTTCAGAAAAATGATTTAATCAATACAAATGGCCGGATTTTTAGATTTCATATCGCCAGATTCTGACCAAGTTTTGGCCAGACGGGCGAAATCATCGAGGTTTTAGACAACTTCTTTAAATATATAGAACTATATATTATAATATGGTTTTATATGTATATTAACTATTACATATATTTATTTTTATGGTGGGTGATCATCGAAGAGACAAGGGAAGTGTATACTATTGCAGTAGAAAACGACATCGAACACATGACATAATGCATGTGATCTAGGTGTTGTAACTTGGTACTGAGTGATGGAAAAGGCAATAAATACTTTGGTGAATGTTTATGATAGGTAGTGTTCCTCGGTGGTCTTATCATTAAAAAAGGGGTTTCTTTGAGCTCAAAGGCTTATGTGGAGTCCTCTTTGGAAAAATGATGATCATGCAAATGACAATGATTATGATGATAATTGTCGTCATTGTCACCATCATCGTAATGGTCACTATAGTCAACATCATTGCCATTATTTTCAAGATGATCATTGTAGTCATTGATGTTATTGTCATGAATATCGTTGTCATCATCATCATCGTCATCGTCGTCACTATGATATCCATCCTCATCAGCATCATCAATGTGATCATCATCCTCATGTTCAACATCATCATCATTGTTATCAATTTAGCATCGACTCTTTTTTACCAACCTTTTGTGTTGGATCACCTTTCTCATGAATTTCCTTTACCTAAGCTTAGATGTGCAACATATTATGGATGTCATCTAGTGCTTAAGTAGGGCCCCTCACTACTTTCCTCCTCCCTCTTTTTATCGTTGGTCATTATTGATTTGCCTATGTTAAACCATCGGGCACCCAACTGGGGCACTCACTTATCCCGTGGGATTGGTTTCGAGATTTAAACCCCCTATTTGACCCACGATTTCTCTAGAAGCTTCATTTTAGGTCCTCGTTGACCCAAAACCATTTTGGATTGCTTAACTTGGGGTCTACTTGGCCAGATTTTTGTTAATCCCTCGTGGTCTTATTAAATCCAAGTGAACTATGGATTCCTTCAATCATAATTCTACTGTAAGTCCCAAATCACGAAACAAAGGGAAATTTTTATGAAAACACCTACAATACAAGTTGAAAAACCTATGATGCAACTTTTTCATACAAATCATTCAAGGAGGATTGAGGTCAATGAACACATCCACCAACATTTGAGGCTATAGGGACCTCACTAGATGTATTGAAAGAAGAAAATGCTACTGAGTGACATAAGGGGTCTCTCAAGAATCCATCTATAGAGTTACAATTTACTAAATTTTAACACTGCAAGGGTCTCTGAATCCATCTACAATGATAAAATTTAGTAAATTGTAACAATTGATTGTCAAAATTGCAATTTTACATTGCAGAGTGACACAATTAACATGACTCGAGTCTCCAAATCCATCTACAATGTTACAATTTACTAAATTTTAACAGTGCAGATGGCTTCAGAGGGGGTCTCTAAATCCATCTACAGTGTTAAAATTTAGTAAATTGTACAAATTCATTATCAAAATTGTAGTTTTTCATTATCGGGGTGACAAAACTAAAAATGACTAACATAAACAACTAATTCATGTTCTTAGTCATTGTTAGCTAGTCATATTTCTATTCATGTGACTAAATTAGTCATTTATGTTAGTCATTTTTATTTTAGTCACATGTTATCTAGTCATATATTTTATCCTGTGACTCAAATAGTCACTTATCTTAGTCATTTTTAGTTGGCTCACTTAAAATTGCTCAATTTTGGTCATTTATCCCTTCAAAAAACTATGGTGACTAAGTTTTTTAGTCGCCTAGTCACTTATCTCTCATTTTGTACTAGTGGTCCCCAAACCTACAAACAGATCTTTCCAAAAGTGAGAGGTGAATTTGGTGTCCCTGTAAAAAATGATCACCTTAGGAATTCCATGAAGTCGAAAGACCTCTTTCATGAAAATCTCTACTACATTTATTGCCTTGAAAGTGGATTTGACGGGTATGAAGTGAGCGGCCTTAGCCAGCTTATCCACTACAACGATGATTACATCATGTTGCTTATTACGTTTAGGCAATCTAGTGATAAAATCCATAGAAATGGTCTCCCATTTCCATTCTAGTACAGGTATGGGCTGCAGCAATCCAGCCAGATGTTGATGTTCTATTTTCACCCACAGACAGTCCATACATTTTGCAATGTATTCAGCAATTTCTGATTTCATTCTAGGCCAATAATGTTGTTTTTTAATAGTTGTCGGCATTTTTTCATAGCCTGGATGACCAAAATAGGGTCTCTTGTGAAATTCGTCCATAAGCAGCTGTTTTAATTATGGTTGATCCGGTATGTACAGCCTGTTTTTAAACAGCAGCAGTCCATCTTTGGAGATGTTGTAATTAGTTGCTTGCTAGTCTGAAATATCTGCAAGACATTTTTGTCTTAAGTTAAGATATTTTTGTTCTTTTTCAGCAGCTGTCCAGATCTGGGATATTAAATCAGACTGAAAACTGTTGACTGATGTTGTAGTTAACAGATGCATGCGTCTACTAAGTGCATCAACAATTTTATTTTCTTTGCCTTTAATATGCTGAATCTCGAAGTCGAATTCGCTTAAGAAATCCAGCCACCTTGCTTTCCTTCCGTTCATATTTGGTTATTCAAAAATATACTTCATCCTAATGTGGTCAGTTTTCAAGACAAACCTTTTTCCAAGAAGGTAATGTCACCACATTCTTAAAGCATGAATTATGGAAGCCAGTTCTAAATCATGCATCGCATAGTTTACTTCATGCATTTTTATATTTATAGATTCGTAACCAATTACTGAACCGTCTTGCATTAGCACGTCACCCAAACCATCCTTTCATGCATCTGTGTACACCACAAAATATCCAAAAGGTTCATCCACCTTTAGAATAAGAGCGGACGTCAGCAATTGTTTCAGCTTTGCGAAACTTGCTTCACACTTGGTTGTCCAGAGAAATTTAACTTATTTTCTCTGTAAAGAGGTAATGGGATGGGCTACCTTAGAAAATCCTTCAATGAATTTCCGGTAGTACCCGGCCAATCCCATGAAAGAGAGGACATCGCTTACATTTTGGGAAGTAGGCCAGCTCGTAATGGCCTTGATTTTGTCGGGATCCACCGCAATTCCTTGTGCTGAAATAATGTGACCCAAGTATTGTATTTGGTCCTTGTAAAAGTCACATTAGGATAACTTTGCATAAAGCTGATTTTCCCTAAGAACTTGCAACACCAACCTTAGGTGTTCCTCATGCTCTTTCTCATTCTTTGAATAGATCGTATGTTGTCAATGAATACAATGAAACATTTATCCAAGTACTTGCTGAAAACATTGTTCATTAAGCACCTAAATGTGGTTGGTGCATTCATCAAACCGAATGGCATCACCACAAATTCATAATCCCAATGCGCGTGCGGAAAGATGTTTTATGCACATCTTCTTCCTTGATTCTGATTTGATGATAACTTGACCTTATGTCAATTTTTGAAGAGATGGTTGCACCCCCAACCTGATCGAGCAGATCGTATATGCTTGGCAAGGGATACCGATTTTTTATGGTCACTTTGTTCAGCTATCTATAATCTATGCACAGCTGGAAAGTGTTGTCTTTCTTTCACACAAAAATCACCGGTGCTCCCCACGGGGACACACTCAGATGGATGTAACCTTTTTCTAGCAGCTCCTGCAATTGTGCCTCAGCTCTATCAATTCAGGTGTACTCATCCTGTAAGGTGCCTTAGAGTTTGGCACTATTCTAGGGGACAGGTCTATGGTAAAATCCAGTGCTTGTTTAGGAGGTAACTCTAGAATCTCCTCGGGAAACACATCTTCAAATTCAGAAAAAAGGAATGTTTCATAAAATCTGAAGTTTCACTTTGCTAATTTTCTGTCATGTGGATAGCATAAAGTTTGCATCCTTTCCGTGCATTTATTTTTAGCTGAAGAGCAGAAATTTCCCTTAATTTCACTGCTCTTACTATCCCTTGGCTCTTTTCAGGATGTCCCACATCATTTGTAAATGTAATATATTTTTTATAGCAGTCTATAACAGCCCTATGTTTTTCCAGCCAATCCATACCGATGAGCACATCGTATGATCCCAATGGAAAAACATTTAAATCTATGTTAGTATTAGATTCATGCAACTTCAATGGACAATGATTTACTACTTCTGAAACTTTACTTTTTGTCCCAGTTTCGATTTGAACTAGCCAAGGCTGCATGTATTTAATTTTACTAAGTTTGTGTGACTCACACAGTTTTGGGTTTATGTAACTCTTACATGCACCAGAATCAATGAAAATAGACACGGGTGTCCCAGAAATCATACCTTCAACCTCGATTACAAAGGCTTGATGTTCTGCTTGACAGTTTTTCAATGCAACATATATTTTTGGAGTCTGTGCTATGTCTTGGACCGTAGAAGCCTCTTGAAGATTTTGCATTGATCTGTTTTGATCTTTCTTGGGAGGGCAGTCATGTCATCGGTGACTTCCTCCATAGCCCCAGCATATGAGTGGTGGCTTAGGTGGTGTATGCTCCGGTTTTCTGGTGCCCTCAATGTTAAACTTCTTAACGGGTGGAACAAATTTGGGTTGGGGCTTGCTTCCCTCAAACCTGTTGCTGAAAGGTGCCCTTGAAACTTGGTTTCTGAACTGGTTAGGCTTGTTTCCTTTCGGACTACTTTAAGTTTTGGTCTTCTTCTTCTCATTCCATCTTTTTTATACTTCTGATCTGTTATGCCCCTTATTGACAGTCCTCTACCTTATAGCGAGGAGAGGGACACTACCAACTTCTGGGGTGACAGGTAAATACATTGATCATATCACATAGGCTTCTACAAACGGAAAGAGATCAAGATCTTAGAAGGATTACCTTATTATCGACGTTCAATCCTAGCTTTCGCTCGATCCCTCATTCAGTCCTTCGCTTGATCTTTCGTTTGACGAACCTGCAATACAAAAGATACCTTCCTCAGCATATCTTGACTGTAATAATAATGATGAAATTGAAATACAATTTAGACATCAAATACAATCAAAACAATAACCAAACAAATATGCTATCCAATAGACATTTGATTGGGACAGGAAGGGTATTTCCACATTTATTGTCAAAAAGCAATAATTAGTACAAGTATACCTGATCATTCAAAGTGCTTGTGCAACCGGATTCTGGGCTCCTACTATTCACACTAACTTTGGAATTCCTCCAGCATAACAACCCTTAATGCATAGTTTCTTCTCCCTCTCTCTCATCTATCCCCCTTGTATTTATTAGACAAGGTAGGCAGTTTGGATCGAGAGGTAGTTTGATTGGGAAGTTGGGGAAGTTGCAAACCAACTTCAACTAATCCCAATTCGTCAAATTAATATATTTTTTATTACATTTTAAGATGTATGCGAGTTTCCTCAAGTGGAGTAGCGCACAATATGCAACTTTCATGCTTTACAACCAGCATTTGCAAGGTTTCTTGAGGTGTATGCTAATCTTCTCAACGAAAAGTAGAGTATACTAGAAGGTGTACGCTAGTCTGCAAGAGGTAAAGTAGAGTATACTAGAAGGTGTATGCTAGTCTTATGCCTGTACGGTAGCATTCATGTCAAAATGTAGCTAAAATCAGTGTTTTTTCAGTTGCAGAGGAATAATCCAAGTCCATACATCACCTAGGCCAATCTTGCTCGTCAATCCAAGTTGTCCTTTTGTGTGATCGATAGCTAAATGTGATCACGGACAGAGAAGTGCAAATTTGACCTATAACACCCCTGTTCGTAACACAGTCTAGCTTTTCTGAATGCATCTTCTAAAGTTTTAGGATCGTCAAACTCTATCTGGTCCTTGTACCCAAATGGAAAATAGTTCAGAAAACATTGGATTCTTACTTTCTCATCTTGAATGTAAGGAACGTACTTGAGCAAGTCAAGAAATTTACTGATTAGTTCTTCCATGGTTTATTGTCCCAGCTTAAGGTCATAAAAGTATTTCACCTTTTTATCGAAGTACCTTTAAGACAGGTACTTTTGTTTGAAGAATGTTGCGAAGGTCTTCCATTTTACCTTCTTCTCTTTGATTGAGCGGGTCAACTTGAGATCGTCCCACCAAGATGAAGCTTTACCCTGCAGCTTGAAAATAGCAATCCTAGCCTTTATAGTGTTGGGATAATCGAACATCCATAAATATTTATCCATTTCTCTCAGCCACAGTTCTGCTTCTTCCCCATTTTTAACTTCTCTGTTAAAAGTAGGCGGCTTGATTTTTCTTAGTTTTGAATGTAGATGACGTACTCGCGTAGGCTTTTTTTCTTCTTGGAAATGTACTCTTCAAAATATTTTCCCTATGACTCTTCGTCACTGACGTCCATGTTATAACTTGCAGAATTTCTTGGAGGTGTAGTCTGAAATTTTGAATTTCTCTTGGTGACTGATTTTTCTACATGCTGCTCCTCCGGTGTTGGGAGGTGACTGTTTTCCTTCTCTGTTAATTTTTGCAGCAGTATAGCATTAATTTCTTGTTGTTCTTCAAAGTTTTTAATGTTATCTTCTTTGATTCTTATTAGCTCATATTTTAGGCTTTTGACTGTTTCCAACATCTCGCTAGATGTTGTTTCTCCTTGTGGAGAATTCTGGTTTCTCCCATGCTTGCTGGCCATTTCTCCACGCTGACTGGAGGTTTCCACAGCCATCGGTCCTTCATCTTCCGTAGAATTTAGTTCTGCCATTCACTGTTTCCAGTCGTTGTACCGTCTGTGTGTCAACAGTTGTTTGTTAGAAGTCAGCACAACATTGTAATGAACTTATAACATTTATAAAATAGTATGCTACAGAAATAAAATTATATTTAACTCAAAATAAAACACAACAGTTTAAGCAAATGAGCCTAAGGTCCTAGTGTAGTGACCGTGCTCTAATACCAATTTGTTACGTCTCCTCTACGAGATTTTTTTTTTTTTGAAATCCTAACCCAAAATACAATGCGGAAATTAAACCACTAGCTGTCATCGCATCCTGGTTAGCGATACTCCTAAAGTATGCCCAACGAGGGTCATTAACATGTTGGTAACATTTTAGTCGCTTTCCAAAACAAGACTCAAAAACGACAACATGGCTAACTACCCCTGAGTTAGCCATCAGTGTAATAGTGTAATAGTTCACTAGAATTAAGATGTTGTCATTATGCATTAATGCGACACTATGTGACTTACCTTAGCATAATTAATACTACAATTAATGATTATATTAATGTCATTAATATGCTATTAAATAATGACGACAACTCATTGGAGTATAAATATGGATGTCATTAATGTCGATATGGTTACATACCGTGCCTAGGTAACAACCTACATCCTGACATTAATATGCCATAGTCCTTTAAACTAACTATGCACATTAAGCATACATGATAATACTACCACAAATGAGATTATCATGTTATACAAACATTACATATATATATATATATATATATATATATATATATTACAATCTTAATATATATATATAGCTTCAAGTATTTGTAACTATACAATGATATCATATTTAAATATTTCATTAAAACGAAATGCAATGTTTATTGGACTTGATACCTTACCACATATGTTTATATATTATAACATAATATATAGGTTACCATTTGACTTACACTATTGTAACATCATATAATAGTGTAGACTTTAACACACCATACTATATATATATAGTATGGTGTGTTAAAGTCTACACTATTTTATATATATATATATATAGCAACACTATATATATAGTATAAACATTGAAAATATTAAAGCGTCGTTCCACTATCCAAATCCCATCTTAACGTTGGCATGCCTTTACAAGGGACTCAAGGCAATAATGGAATAATTTTGCTACTATGCAAAACCATGTAACGTAATCTAAAACATTAAAAGGTGGCATAACGAAATAGTTTAGGGTCAATACGCATGGCTTGGCCAATGCCTCGTTGGACCAAGGCACATGCGATATCCACGTCACTTGACACATATACCAACCACCGGCCCCATACCTTAGGCTCTCGTAGTGACAACACTAAGCCATTGTAATACGTGGAATTCGTAACAGGCCTTAGGGGTTAACATGTTGGTTTACGTAGCTCGTTTTGTTAGGTTATGATGACTGTAGTTCATGTCACCCTTGCCACGCAGACCAAGCTTGAATGAGACCCAGTTTTAAACCCTACGCTACTTACATGGAAGGTAATACATCGACTTGGCACTGACGTGGGTCAAAATTCATTCCACATGGAAGACCTCACTCGTGCTCCAACGTAGTCAAGCTGGCTCGTCGCACGAACTACCATCCCTCGAGGTCGTTGCATTAATGTTTGACTGTTGCAAGACATAAATGATGGAGAATGTATGGTCGTCGATTGTGATCCAAGTGACTCGCTCGGGAGTTGCGATGCAATGACCATCGTTGATCTCCAATGTGATTGTTGGCGCCAACCCATGATGTAATCTACAACATTAATGGACTCAGGAACCGGTTTCAGTGGTTCCTTACCTTCCTACCGGTAAGATAGTGATATACCCAACTCGTCATATATTGAAGTGCCTCATTTGGCTGTCGACGAGCTCCTGCGAGCTCTCCTGCTCTGGGCATGGCGATTCTCCAGACTCAAGGAGGAATCCCTCCCATAGTGTACCACATTTCAGTGTGAGGTGGATCGTGGCGTCGTGGCTAAGTGTTATGGTTTGAAGGTAAGAATGGTGCGTCTATTTCCACGCTGTAACAATTTAATACTTCACCTGTTACGTTGGTATTATTCTTTCGGTTCGCAACAATTTAACTTAACGTTTTGTATATGTGCAGGGTGGTGCGAATCCAGCTTAGCTTAGTGACGGTTCTATATTCTGGTGAGTGGTTTTGTTCCACTACCCTCATCGCATATTCACTTTTTACACCATAAGTTTTTTACCAACATACTAACTGTTTGTTGTGTTGGGCAATCTCCACGCAGGAGAGTTGGACCATGGCTCGCTGGGTCGCTCTACCATGTATTCGCCGTAAGGGACCACACCACAACGTGTCCAGGTAACTCTACCTCCCTAGTCCATTCAGGTGCAACCGCCCAATGGTTGGAGGGTTACTTAAAACTCAGGTTTTCCTTTGTCTCATTCTGCATATGGCCCTCGGTCGTCGTTGCTTGTTGCATGCGAGTTTCGTTTAGTGCATGGAGGGCTTACCCCTACCTGTGGATGTAAGTCATGTTTGTCATTTTTACTTGTAAAGTGGGCAGAGCTTCGTTGGGCTCGAACCCTAGTGGCTTAGCCACCCTGGGCGTCACTGTGTTTTGTAGTCTCGTTTCAAGCTCGACCTGGGAAGAGATAAATGAATTTTAAAGGAGAGCTTCACTCTCGGGACTGTATTGATTCATTTTTGTAAATAATGAATGCATTTTATATACGAAACCTTGAGTAAGATTTTGATGTAAATGATATGGAACATCGTAGGTGCTCGGTTGAATGAATATGGTTATGTGTAAATTCTCTTTGCAATGTTTGAATGAATATGTGTATGCATTAACTTCAAGCACCACCCGATAGGGGCTTGGTCATTTCGTTTTTTCTTTCAAACTATGCATCAATTAAATGGATTCGAATGGTAGAAAGCCCTTACAGTGTACAATGTTTGGTGAATTGGCTTGCTCCTCCATGTATAAATAGTTTATAACAATGTTATGTTCTTTAATGCATAAATACATAAGCATGCGCAGTAGTGTAAGGGAGAAGCCATGCATAAAAATGCACTTCTGATGCTTTCGTCATTTTATACCGCAAGATAAAATATGGATGATAAGTCCAGCATCTGTATAATGCATAATAAATTGTATTGAGGTAGTAATGCCATAAACGTTGTAATATAAATGTATGCGATAAGAGTAGTGATATTCGTTATTTGTTGCAAAGGGTTACAAAGCTCGATTTCATGCATACTGTAGCTTTATCTTTATTTATCATTCTGGCAACATGGATTCACTATTGAAATGTGCAATGGTTACATCACGGCTATGCATACATTGTTAACTTAGATGTTATCTGGATTAAACAATCCAGTTTATGTAAATGTTTACATTCGTAGGTTGTGAACACTTAAATGCCCAACACCATTAAATTAGTATTTTAATATGTATCTATATATATTTATATATGAACGTGGATTCAAAGCCACAGACTACAATATCCCTAAGAGGCATACTGTGTCTCTACCCTGCCCATAATGAGGTCATTGACAATGCTCAAACACTTCAGCGTTTATCAGATGGATTGTATTTAATAACTTGAAGTATAACCCAAAAATTATTATCAAATGTAAACGGAACGTTAGGGAAACACTAACTGTGCATACAACATAATGATATATGACTGCGTATAATGTATCCAATGCATAAGTAGATTCTGCATATAAACATACCCTTTTTAAATAGATAAGAAATAGACACTAAATGTCTTTTAGCCCCATCTAGGTGAATGCATAAGAAAATATAGTGCTGAAGGGTTTATAAATTTTTAGGGCATGACATGTAAACCCTGGGTTTACATGTCTTCCTCCTTGCAAGAAAATACATCAACAATCATATTGTTGTTCGCATTATGGAAATACAGTATGCTGGTTAAAATACATTCATATGAACAATAGATTAGTAAATGCACCATATCTACTATGTAATGCCTCTCTCAAGCTGATAACCCATCAATTAAATCATAACTCTGTCCAAATGCAAATCTCATAACTAGGGTTAACCCAATAGTAGATATATACCATCAATATTTCAGGCATTTACATTCAGATCATAACACTGTATGAAATAACAGAGATCTAGAATTTGCAAAACGGATCTATACCCAAAATCGGTGTGCAGTATACAATACAAACAGATCTGAAAAATAGTAAATCATGCAACAGTACTTTTCAGGAACACATATAAACAATTTCCAATGTTGTCCATAAAATAAGCATAGGGGTTCAGCATATGTACTTATCTGAAATCTTATGACCAGTGGAACCAAGCACAAACCTCCCAGCCTTAGACCAGCAAGTACTCCTTGCTTTCAGGTCACCCCCGATATGAGTTGATAGTCCCCCAGGTCATCTTTTAGCTTTTTAATTACCCTTAACTTGTTTTACCCAAGTTATTCAGGATATGTCATTGGAAGCATGCAACCCAACACCCAACTCAATACTCCTGAGCTCCATGATGCTCCAGAGGCTTTTAAGCCTTAGCCATTAAGAGAATCAATATATCACATCCTATTCAGGTAAATGCAGTACTCCTGCTTAGCTTGGGTTATTTCTCCTACCTGCACACAATTAAGTGGCCAAGCTCTTACCAAACTGTATGATTCCTCTTAATCTGGGCCAATTTGTTTCTCCCAAATATGCCCTTTTAATCTGGACCAGTTTGGTTCTCCTAAATCTGTCCTCTCTCACCAGTCTTCATGTGTCTCAGGTTCATGTGTCTTTCCCATTTCCATTTTCTCTTGTGTGTTCGGCTCATGAGATTGTGAATAATGAATGTCATAATGTGTGTGTTTCAAAGAGTTTTCACTTTTTATTCTCTTAGGTGAAATTCCTCATTTTATGAATTCTTTTAATTCATTAGTTTCTCAAATATCTTCTTTAGTGTTTTCCATTTCTCTCCAAATAATATTTTATTATTATTATTATTATTATGTGGCATTTTCCCTCCAAACCTTAGGGGACTGTGACTCCCATCTCATTAATGTGATGGTCCACATGGTCAATAGAAATCAATTCAGCAGATTTCTAATGTCAACTAACTAAACTGAAATAATGCTTAGCAAAATTATAATAGGGGTTCAAAGTCCAAAATTGGGGTATTATAGACATATGTGCATTCTGTTGTCAATGCTTCTTCTGCTTTCTGTTAATTCTACGCAAACCACATGCATCATGATCATTTCTCATTGCACTGTTGCATGCTTTATTATCACCTTCATGTTCATTTAATGATCATCTTCATGTTCTTTCTTTGTTGTTGCATGCTTCATGATCAGCTTCATGTTCTTCAATGATCATCTTCGCTACTGCATGCTTCATGATCAACTTCATGTTCTTTCTCCCCTTTTGACAACAATGGCAAAGAGGTGCCATTACTGCGCAATTATAATCTCTCCTTTCTTCTAATTTTCACTGGCCTCCACTCATTTGCTTACAAGGATTACTCCCTCTGTATCCATGATATATTCTTTCAATGAGATTTCTACATTGATACCTTGCAATGTATACATTGTTTTCATATGCATGTCATATACACTCCCCCTGTACAGTTACTACCTTCCATCCTATGTTGATATTTTTTTCTTGTCAGAAATATCCATCACTCCTTGCGCAGGTCTTCATGCAATCATCCTGTTGTTCCAAGTGCATAGTACTAAGTCTCATCTTTTACTAGTTGTGCACTTTCTTTTTCATTAATTTCCTTCTGCGTATGACTGTTCTATTCGTTGCAATTACTGCGCTATCACCAAACCTAGTTGCCTTTAATGACTTTGCATCCCTTTCCATGACAAACAAATATTTGACATGTTTTTCACCTATTAGCCATCTCAGTATTAAAAAGGATATGACAATCAGTTCGTGTGGAAACTATGGCATGCCACATCTGTACTTGAGATTTTGTGGCAATGTCATTCATCGTACGGAGCAATGAAATGGATTTCCGCTTTTTGTATTTCTTCCCAAATTTATTAACTCTAGAATTTACTTTTGTCGACTCCATCACCTTCTTTGAATTGCATGGTCTTGTATGAAAATCTCTTTAACTTAATTCCATGCGCGCAAAAAACTGCCATTCAATTCTATAAGAGCTTTGTGAAATGCCCGGTTCATCACCTTTTGCTCGATTGTCATTTTTCTCTACGTAGCATTTCATTTTGATTTCTCATTTTTCATGGTCATGGATTCATTTTACAAGAGGATGAATGATTCCCTTGACAATGTGTGCCTTGTTTTCCAATCCCAACAATTTGAGTTCACTCGTTTAATAGTCGACATGGGAATCTGGAAGGGCCGAATGGAGGAATCGGGATTCAATCACCAATATGCCTAGTCGCAAGTGAACCAAATCCATGTTAAACGATTCAATAGTCTAAGCAACCGGGTCGACATCCTGGAGCAACAACAACAATAAATTATGGACGACCTGTATTCAATTCTAGCTAAGCATTCTACCAAACATGCACCGTCCTCAACTCTACAACTTTATCCCATGTAGTTAATTTCACAATGCAACGAGTTGATTCCAATTGATTTAGAGCTCTATCTTTCTCAACAACTAGATGTGGAATTGGACCTTGAATTACGGCTTTGAGTTACTCCATGATTCTAAATTTTTCCTGATACAACTAGGTTTTCTTGAGCACGCCTTTTTGGCCTCAGCATGAAGTCTCTTTTGTAATTCAAATCTATTCTCAGTAATGGGAGACCTATGCATTTTGTAATCATGCAAATTTTTGAATGTAATACAAATTACTCTTATGTGTGTGTGTGTGTGTGTGTGTGTGTGTGTGTATTTGCGCATACTCATGTCTACCTTTTGTAGTGTTTGTTTGTACTTTTTATTCATTATCATATGCAAGTGCTTTTGTGTGATAAATTAACTTCAACATAACTCAGCAATTAATTGAATATGTATATACACATATCTTTGTTCATCAATAATACTAAAAATCCTTTTCTACGACACTCCAACTCGTACACATGTAAGATTTTGCAACACTTAACAATCTATGCAACAGATATTTTCAAACCATAATCTTCACTAACATACTCCCTGAATTCCTAAGATGCATCGTGTTGCATTCAAGGATCTCACTCAATCTCTTTGGAGATTAGCAAGAAGGGTAGAAATTGCTTGTTGCTTTGGATGTACTCGTATTGTCAGCTTCTTCTACACTTTTTTTAGGAGATCTCCTTACCCAAGTTTTCATGTACATGCTTCTATTATGATTCTGCGCTTGAATACCTTAAATGTTGATCCTTGTATTGTGATTAATTTTGCGCAACATAATTTCATTAGGACAGTTTATTATTCTGTGAAAATGCATAGCCTTATGTCCAAATCCATCACATGCATATCATCTCATAGTTTGGCAATACTTTGCAATATGACCAATGCGATTGCACCTTGCGCACTTCATCCTGTTAATCCTTCTTCAGTTAGAATAATAGAATGAGTTGTAATCATTGAAGGAGTTTGTATACCTAAAATTATTTACTTGATTTGGATGTTGTTCATTGTCGTAGACCCTCTTAGTTGTTCTTTCATAACAAAGACCTGATTTGTCTTCAGGTGATCTTTTATGATTCAGGATTTTGTTCAGAATTGAAGAGTTTCATTTGAACTTGTTCTTCACTTCATCTTCAAAACAAGTCTTGTTACTTCTTGGATATCCGCAATTTGAAATGACACTTATGATTGAATCTTGAACTTGTTTATTTCCCTTTATCTTGATCAAATTGTCTTCTAGGTGAGAGATCTCTCTGTCTCTTAGTTCAATCTAACTTTCCAGGATCTTGTTTTTTTAAGCTAACTCTTCCAAAGAAACCTTTAATATAGATTTATCTTCTTCAAGTACTTCGACCTTGTCTTGTGCAAAAATCAGTTGTTTCTCATAGTTGATCACTTTTTCACAAACTTGTGTATCAAGAGAATCTTGAAACTCTTTAGTTAGCTTGTCCTATTCTTCATACTTTGAAAGATGTTCTTGCAAGAGTTTACTCTTATTTCTTGACTTCTTCAATTCATCTAGGGCACTGATCAATTCACCTTCCTAGTCAACTTCTGCAACTTCTTCTTCTTCATATTAACTATTAGTTTTAACTTCTGTGACTGACTGTGGAGGAGTATTGAAGGACCCACTAAAGAAGTATTTATCTAGTGATCTTGGTTTTCTTTGCACAATTGGAGTATTCTTTTTGATGGACAGGCATTTCTTCTTATTTTCATCAATGCTTTCTTCTTCCACAAAATCCATGAATAGTACCTATTTTCACTTCTTGTCATAGTCACTTTCTTCGGATTCATTGCTATCTTTCTTAGTATACAGACTTTTCCTATGTTTTGGAATCATCCTTTTATTTTTAGGTATGTGTTGAGTACGCACAGTTCTTTGTTCATGAGAACTAGTTTCTTCCTTGTTGTTGATGTCTCCATCTTCCATGTAAGGACAAAAAATGGCCTATTCCTCCACATTTGAAACATTTAAAGGGAAATTTGTTTTTGTACTTACCACGTCCTCTTTTCAGCTTCCTTACAAAGTTTGACTCCTCTTCATCTGATTCATTGCAAGAGTCCTTGTCATGATCATGCTTAGCCTTTCTAGTGGCTTTAAAATTTGCTTCTTTTATGATGGGATTCTCTTTCTTAGTTCTCATATAATATGTTGTTAAGATTCCTTGAAGCTCCTCCTTTTTCAGGTCTTTAATATTTTCTCGATCTTCCAACACAAATACATTTGTGTTAAATCTTGAATGTAGAGTTCTCAGTATCATATGTACTATTGATTCTTCTTCCAAATTAACTCCTAGAATCTTGATAGCATTAACTATCTCATCAAATCTCAAGAAGTAAGAGGAAATGTTCTATTCATCTTTCATTTTCAAGGATTCAAATAACCCACAGTATTCTGCAACTTTTCCTTCTTAACCTTCATGTCATCTTCATAAACACCTATGAGCTTGTGCCATACATACTTGGCTGAGGCGCAATGCATGAAATTAATAAATTCAGTGTCTGTTAACCCACACAATAGTGCATTTTTGGCTCTTGCATTGCACTCATATAGCCTCTTCTCGGTTGGGTCAACTGATATGACTGTTGAGGTATTCTATCCATCAACAATGGACTGCCAAACATCAGCTCCTAGTGATTGTAAATACACTTCCATCCTGACATTCCAGAATTGGTAGTTGGTGCCATCAAACCTTGGTGCTCTATTGGTCGAGGGACCTTCCTTCCTATCCATAACTGCACATGGATATATCTTCCAGATGTTAATCTGTTATTTAAATCACCCACTCTTATACCAATTGTTGGAATCTATTTAATACTGAGAAGGGGGGTGAATCACTATTAATGCAATTATGAGCATTTTTTAACTTCTTTAATAGATTAATCTAAATTTAATCTTGATATTCAATTATGCATCCATCATAAATAAAACATTCATCCACATATGCACAAAAACACAGAACATAGAACACACACAAAAATTACATGGAAACCCAAACAGGAGAAAACCATGGAATGCTCTTTTACAATGAAAAGATTGCATTCAAGGAAACATTGACTTCCTTTGTTTTCCAGCACCAACTGGAAGGAGGCACCAACCCCCTGGTTTTATAGGCAGCGACCTGAAGGAAGCTACAACTCCTTGTGTTCTCTATCACCAACTGAAAGGAGGCTACAACCCCTTACTCCTTGCCCTGTCCTACCGCCCAAATATATAAGAATAAGATGTTTCTGTGTTGAACTTCTGATCCACACACACTTTTGATATGCTACTATTGTTTATGGTGTGCGCACCTTCTGTATGTTGTAATATTGTTTTCATTGTGCTACATACATTACTTCACTTCAACCTCAACACTTCACTTCAACTGACATCACACTTCATATGTTGTGTGCAACGTCATCAACTTCTGCAGTCTGCGCCAAGGTTCAATATTCCATTCTGCAACTACACATCTACACTCTCAACTAATATTGTGCATCAATTGATAACTTGATGTTCTGAATTTGCGCATTAGTGTCAAATGGAACTATGCACCTTATGATATGTGTACATTCTGTTTAGGTGCTACAGTCTTCAGACAATCTTCGACCTTATGTGCATCAAATGATTCTTCCTTTCGGTTTAACACACTTGTCTGAGATCATCCTCATCAGGACATGCATCCTTGATTCTGCTGCATTTTTTTCTTTGCGCATCTTATGGACTTCCTTACTTTGCACACTTCAACTTAGTCTTTGTGCATCAATGAAACTTCTTCACATCATGCATCACAAGATATACTTCATAT
The DNA here is from genome assembly GCA_027924585.1 of Larix kaempferi. NCBI lineage: Eukaryota > Viridiplantae > Streptophyta > Pinopsida > Pinales > Pinaceae > Larix > Larix kaempferi. Next base: position 35,924 of record BSBM01002093.1, on the reverse strand, counting down.
TTGTTTTTGCACGCTTCTATCTTAGAACATATGTGACTGTCTGTGTGTTATACGCAATACTGTCATTCGGTCCTCACGCACTATCGCATACTTTTGTAATTCCGCCTTCATGTCTTCATGCAATCGTCACAAATTCACATCATCATTCTATGCACCATCAAATATTCCATTCCTCTGCTTGTGCGCACTCAGCTCTCTACTAGATCATGTTGTTCTGGTTCTATGAGCCCTTGATGCCCTGAGTATAAGAATCTTGATAAATTTGTATCTTCAATCTTTCACTTACAAGCTTTTCATCCTTTCCATCAAGCTTACTTCAAATCTCCAACTTGCTTCTTATTTATACATGTCTTGCATGGATTGTATGTCCACAATTTGGTTGTGGCTTTCCTTCTTATTTGCTTCATGATTTATACTTCTTCCACTTGTCTTTCTCGACGCTACTGATTTGTCCTTTCTTTTGGATCTTGTGCATACATGGTCCTCGACTTAGTGGTACTTTCACCCTTGCAGTGTAGTCTTGCACCCTTGATGTACCATTGTCTGTGGAACTTATGCATATATTGTCCTTGACTTAGTGGAACTTTCACCCTTGCGGTGTGGTCTTTCTCCCTTGATGTACCATTACATTTGGAATATGCACATATAATATCTTCAACCGCCACACCCTTCTTGGTACTTCTGCGTGCTTCAACAGCTGAAAGCTTCCTTCGATTGGTGAGACTTGTGCACTTTTAGGACTTGCATAACTGTTCAACCATTTCTTTTTACAGGCTACTTGCGCAAACCCGAACCTTGTCCAATCAATTATTTGGGTTGCTTGCACAGTTGAACCTTGTCCAATGAACTCTTTGGCTTGCTTGTGCACTTGAACCTTGTCCAGTGAACTCTTTATCTTGATTACACACTCTTCGAGATTTTGTCCAACTAACTCTTTGACTTGTACCTGAAGGACTATGACTGGATGGACTTGAGATTTGTACATGTGCCATGTGTACTAAATGTGTTCCTTACTTACTTCTTCAAACTAGATATGCTTGTCGTACCTCTGGATATACTTCTTTAGATTGGCATCCATATTCTTCTTCAAACTATCTTTCATATACTTCTTTAAACTGACACAGAAATATACTTTTACAAAGTGGATTTCATATGTTTCTTCAAGATCGCACAGGAATACTGAATCCACTTTGACATCAGTTGTAGTCAATGACACAAACTAAATCAGTTGACATCAACGACAACCAAAGTTCAACAGATTTCAGCTTCAATCTTCCATAGTCGTGTTTATGAGTCTTCCATTGTTACAAATATTTAATTTCCATATTTTATTATTTTGTATTACAGGTATTTTGTAATTGCAAAGCTTCAATATCTACCATGTGTTCACAAGTTCTTTTCTCCCTCGGTATGGACTACAAGTTTACAATCCATGCTATGTCGGACTATGGGTCTCCCAACTTCCACAATTTTGGTTGCATTCTTATGGACCCCATAATATGGGTTCAAAGATCTCCAAAATTCTACAAATTTGTGTTATAGGTTTATAATCCCCCTAATGTTATCTTCCAAGTTTGTGATTTCTCAAATAATTATTCATTTCATAACCTATTATTTTATATCTTGTAGTTCAAAGATTTTTTGTTGTAATCAATGTCTGCCACTCTGTAACCTACTCATGCATCTACTCAATGTCTGCCACTTTGGAAAGTAATGGTCTGCATTGGTTTAACATGAAACCAAAAACATCATCTTTGTGAGGTGCTCTGCAGCCCAGTATGGTAGAGATGTTGTCACGTTCCTAACACCAAAAAGAAAAAATAATTAAAAAAATCATGACAGCTCATAAAATACATCGACAGTAGTGAGGTGCTCTACAACCCAATATGGTAGAGATGTTCTCACATTCCTAACACCAAAAATAAAATAAAATAAAACAATTAAAAAATGCATGTCGACTCATAAAAATAAAAATAAAAAACAGACACATAAAATAAAAAATTAAAACCAAATAAAAAAGTTAATTTAAAAAATCCATGTTGGAGTTATTTAAAAAATCCATGTTAACTTATAAAATAAAATAAAAAAGTAAAAAGCATAGATCAATCTTAAATACATATCTATAAAGCAATTACACCTCAAGAAATTGGATCACTCTCGATGCTTGATAGATCCAGGTTTAAAATGGATCTATGATGGTCAAATATTTCAAAGGGATGTTATTTAGCCTGGGCCATTATATTCTTGTTATGTAAGCGTGCTAAATATATGTGACCAAGATCTAACCATAGGTAAGTGGTGTGATGTAATCAAACTCCAAATTAAGAAAGAAATTATTACGTAAAGACATTTAGTTGATCTAAGGTTGGATATATGGTATTACCAAATAATAGAATATATATATATACGAGAGAGAGAAGGAAATTGCTATGGACAAGTATTACCCTCTAGTTTGACTACTCCGGGGACTTTCTCATGGAGGACCACATCTTTTGTCCCCGTAGTATTACATCCTTGGTAAATCGTATCTCCAAAACCCTAGAGGAGAATGTGAAGCAACTAACCCTCCCTTCATTTCGTCAAATTTCATTCCTCTTTTACTCAGCGTGATCTAAATTGAGTGGACCAAAACAATTTCATTATAAATATTCTGCTTAATAATTAGTACTTTAAAATCCCTTTAAAAGCATTAGCATAGATTTTGGTTTTTAATAAGCATATTTTTTCATTGTAATTATTACCTTTTTTATAAGCATCTTTTTCTATTATAATCATTTTAAAATTTTGCATTATCATAGATTTTGGTTTTTTATAAGTATCTTTTTCTATTGTAATAACTAGAGTAAATAAGTACACAATCCACACAATAACACAATATATACCATGGGAAAACCCACTATGGGTTAAGATACAACAAAAAATGAGGACTAATTGCTCTTCATGCCAAAATGCAAATACAAAGGAAATGGTACTCTCTATGGAGTTGTACCTATGACTCTACAGCCAGAATGGCTACTATAGGATCTCCTATCTCCTCTATTTTTCTCTAATATCCACTCATGTGCTTTGCTCAACTATGGAACAATACAGTAACATCAAAAGAATGGAACCCCTTCTTCTCCTAACAACTCAATATTTAGCATAGCCTGATAGTTGTCTAGGGTTAATTTTATGGTTTTTGCATGCCCCAACTCCCGATTAGGGTTAGAGTTTTGAACATTCTAAAATGTTATTGAAAATCCACTCATGAATAGTTCCACATGTGAAATAAATGAGAGATGATGCGGAATCCACTTGGTACCATGGTGGCTCGGGGGGTTCACTCTATGAATCTATGACATATCACATGTGATCATATGATATTAAATAATACCCCTAATTTAACTAAATATTAAGGAATCCCTCAAAAATACTTTTGGTGAACCCCCCTCCCAATACATCTTTCCAACTAAAAAAACCCTATTTTAATTAGATATCCTATGTATCCATTTTTTCCATTAAATGTTTAATACCTCTTTTTATCTTTACCCTAATTATGGTGGCATGGAACAAAAATTATAACCTCTAGAAACCTTACAAAGTGAAATATGAAATCTTAGAGAGAGAATAAATATTTCAAGATGGGGGACAACCCTCTTAAAATCATACCTATTCAAACACCACTCTGAATCCAAACATATTTTGATTCACACCACCTTCACACATTGAACATATTTATTCAAACACTAATCTGACTTCACACATAGCCATATTTAGACCAACTTCAAACATAAAGTACCAATTCAAACACCCCAATACCCTATTAAAGCCCCTATATACATATAAACACCTCCTAATATGATTCTATATGTTTTTAATATATTAGAAATACCCTTTGGCCCTTATATACTAGGCAATATATTGCTTCAATTTTTTAGAGTATTGAATACCCCCAATATTAACTCACATGCTATAATATTGCCAACCTAGTGAATCCCCCATGAAATAGATAGGTCAACTTGCAGGGGGCATAACTCCTTCATACGAACTCCATTTGAGGCAATTTTGGACCATTGGAAAGGTCTCGGTGTGTAGAATATGGAATCTTGGTCCAAAGCAAGGTTTGAGAAAAAAATGCCATTTAATCCCTCAAAATGGCCTCAGAAGTTTTCAGATGGTTTTTTACCCCAAATATGAAAAATGGGACCTGCCCCTATAATGAGCCCTATGAGCCAATTCATCCAATCTTCCAACTCTAGCTCCAAATAGGTGACAAACTATATATTGATTCATTTCACTTCATTTTAGGAGAAACCATCAAAGTCGTGATCATATCTTCACCATGACTTCTATCATTGAAGAGGCCAAGGCAAACAAGCTCAAAGTATATTGTTGCCATGTGGACTTTCCGAAGACATTTGTCACAGTTCCTTGACATTTTCTAATCGATGTGCATAAGGCCATGGGTCTTTCAACCTTGGTGGTATTGCTTGTAATGATGCCTTATGAGTCCATCATTTGTAGGGGAGGTACAAGCTTTAGTGTGTTTGATGGAATTCAAAGTACTATAGGAGTTCAACAAAGTTTCCTCCTCTCTCCTACACTTTTTGAACATTACTTAATTTGATGGGCTAGTGGAAACCATATCAGTTACCTTCAATGCCATTGATAGTTGCTATCTCTTTGGAGTTTTTTTTGTCATCATTCTATTTACGATTTTTTTTTTATTAAGGTCTCACTTAGTGAAGGGTCTCCAAATACAAATAGATATTTTGTGATATTTTGTGATACTCGTGGGCTTCAATTAATTTTGAAGGAAAATAAAAAAATCTTTCAACATCTCCAAGCAAGAGGGAAATCAAGTGATTATTCCCTGTAGAAGTGAGAGGGTGGAGATGGTCACATCATACATATATCTAGAGGTACTATTTTATGGAACATGCTTTAGTTTCGCATAGACAACATGGTCTAGATTTGGAAAGGATTATGTGGTTCTCACCACCCTTAAGAAGTAGTGCTTCCAACTTCAATTTCAAGACATTCAAAGGAAGATACACCTCTTTCACTAGTTGGTCATACCTACTCTCATATATGGGTATGAGTTTTGGGGACCATACCTTTGACCAATGGATCATAATTGGATAGAGAAGGTACTTTTCTCAATGTTTTCCAACAACATTCATGCCAAGAGATCAGTTCCTTGGGCCATCATCTCATAGAGTTTAATATTGCCTCACTTATTGTTTCAATTAAAATTCTAGATGGTGAGGATGATACACAAGCCTAGGTGGTTTCCCATGTTTGTGCACCTTTAGTATCCATATTTAACACTCATGCCCTTTTTGTGGTTTCCAATCATGGGGTGAACAATTGTTGATATGCTAGAGCCTCCTCACTTCTTTCCTTGATTGAACTCAAAATCAACAAGGCCACCTCATTATTATCTCAACTTATTAAATATTTAAATTTTAAAAATGACAAAAAGTTGAACCTTAGTGGAAGTCCTTTCAATACATAAACTCCAATGTAAACAATGAAGGGAAAATTTTAGGCATCCATAATTTTATATGAAATGTAGAAAGATTTACAAATCTTACAAATTCTTAAAATTTCAACTATGAATGTTCAACAATACTTTTGTAAAAAAATTCAAATATCTAAGGATTTTATATAGTTTCTAGGCAATTTTGGCGATGTTTAGAGTGAAATATGTATATCCTATGGAATTTGAGTGAATCAATTAAAAATATAGAAATTGATGAATCTTTTTTTGGAAAAAAAACATTAAAAAATAATCTTATGATCTAATTAGGCATCAATTACAATTAGAAAGTTTGCATAACTGAAGATCTAATACATTTAATAAAATTATCATATTTTCCCATTTCTACAAGTGGAATTGATTTCAAATTCTAACCCTACACTGCATAAACATCACATAAGTTGTTAAATTGACAATATTTTGTGAATGTTTCTATCTCCTTGTGCATTTATCTCATATCATATGCTATTATTTGAGATGCATTTAATAATGCAGTGTTATAAGTATGTTGCATGCATAATTGCATCACATAATTCACTATTTTGGCATTGTAAGTGTAGTTTTATGTGTGACAAGAGTGGTGCATTGAGAGACAAAACCAATGAATTGGTTAAATTTTCGTTTTCAAGTCGGATGTTTAGCTTTATCTAAGCATATTATACATTTTCTTAGTTATTCGAAATCTTGCCCACAACTTTCGAACCAAATTGGTGATTTTATTAAGTGTTTCATTGTGGGTACGTTATGCACTTAGAAGCCTCCTTCACACATAAAAATATTATTTCCTGGAGTGAGATCTTAATGACATCAATCGTTCATATCAAGGCCTATATAACATGAATGGGAAACAAGGAAATAAACTCAAATTCCGATAAAATGGCTATTCACACAAAATCAATGCTTTAACTAGCTAGGCACTTTATGCATATTTTTAGTGGTCCACCAAGTTGAGTTTTAAGTGTCAAAATGCTTTAACTAGCTAGGCACTTTATGCATATTTTTAGTGGTCCACCAAGTTGAGTTTAAGTGTCAAAATTGTCTACCTGGGTGTTTTGGTAGCATACAAAATGAACACAATTAACACAATTTGATTTTTAGGTTTGCAACAATGAAAATGCCAATTAATTTTTTTGTCCAAGTGAGCTAGTTTTTGCTTTATAATTGATTATTGTGGACGGAAGGATAACATAATGCTACACCTAACTACTCTGTCTCAATGTCTATTATGCTCAACAATGAGTGGTCCATCAATATATGATCAAATTAAAGACTTGTGGTTCTACAAAGCCTTGAAACCGACTGCCTCACCAACAGGAAAATTAATTAATTTTTTAATAATCGCCAAGGATTCTCCAAAATGGTTTATGATCTTTATTTCAATGGTGATGGCTGATAATGGAATTGAGATATATGTGATAAAGTTTAAAAGTTTGTTTCAGAGTGTGAATGTCATATCATCATATGAGCCCAAAACACTATTGGTGAACATCGAAGAGCCAAATGAGCCACTGAATCAATGGGTGGCCATGGATTTACAATGGATTAACAATACAAATGGGTTTTATTAATCATGGAATGTAATCTTGGTTTATGATTCAGTGTAAAGATTTATCTTGACCCTAAGATTAAAAATGTAAGTAGGATAAAATTACTCACTTGGAAGGTTTTCTAGCCTCGCAACCCAATAATGTGCCTCTCTTGGGAAAATTACTAGCTATGAAGGCCAACAGCCCCGCCATGTGGCCGATATGCCTCTTCATCTTGTGTTCGGAGAGATTTTTCTTTGGTAAATAAACTAATAAAATTTAAATTTTTTAAGTAAAATAGTCCAAGAAAAGGCCCATCGCTCACCTAACAAGCCAATAGACTCCCCACAACAATGATTTCTTTCATAGGATCTCAATTCAGGGATGGAAAGGCCTATAATATCCAGTCACTCACATTAGATATAGGAAACATGCAAACCTAGTGATTTACCTCTCGCGTTCTCAATTTTTACAATCGAGTTCTCAAAGAGTCCCATTACTTACTTGGTTGCCTTGCACATCTTCTACTGAGTGAATTAACCTTCCAGGTAAGCGAACTCAACAATGAGAACTTGCATGAGTATATTTCTCACTTGGAGAGGTCATATACCCTCCAAGCTAACCATAAGCAACCCTTCACAAGCCTAAGCCAATTATCTCATCAATCTTCCATTCATCTTCTAATAGTGTAAGAAATGAATCATTGGGAATTTAAGATCGTGCAACCCTAGAGAAACCAATTTGTAGCTTACATGGTTGTTGGAGGAGCATATTGGGGTTTAGTGAGCAACATGTGTGTTTGCATAAGAAAACTCAAGCAAAAACTCCCTCAAGCACAATGTTTTCATTTTTTTAGGCAAAGTGCATTGGTATGGTACATGTGTGTCTATGGGATCATTTTATTGGTCCATGTGTGTCTATGTTTTCCATGGTGGTGACATCAACACGATGACATGGTCATTGTGTAGGTACCATGTGTCTTCATATTGTGATTGCATGCATAATTGAGATGGCACTAGCCTCACACATGGAAATGCACGTGTTTACTCTAAATAATGCAACATGGCAGGAAGATGCGCTGCCAAAAGGACAAACACCATGAAATTATGAAGTTTGAACTCATTCATGTGAAATCCATTTATAGAATCAATTTTGTATTAAATGCATTTAAGGTGGGCATCAAACATCCAAAGGCATGTAGAGAGGTATGGAATAAGGCCACCAACTTAACTAGCTTCTTGCGGGCCCTAAGGAATATACAATGTAGTTAAAGGTAGACATTGGACATGCAAAGAAAATATGTGAGATTTCAAAAAGTAAAGTGAATGGGCTCAAGCTCTCACAAACTTAATACTTTCTCCAAAACACTTAGATGATAGAGGGCCCAAATGCTTTGCCAAACTCCAAATGTACTAAGTTGAGGAAAGTTTAAGAAGGAATGTAATATGCCTTGAAGACCATTGGAACTCAAATTCAGCTACCATTACCATAACCAACTTTCTCTTCATGTCTACCACTCCTTTGTTATCCATTCATTCAAAGATTACAAGGAACCCTCCTGAAAAAACATGAGTTGAATTGCGAATAATTAACCCCAAAGAATGCAAGGCCAAAACAAGTAAGGAGATCTTGGAGGATAAATCATGATGATTTCATGGTTAAAAGGAGTTAATAACATAATTTAGATGGAAGGTTGTCTAAATGGTTTATGTTTTGGACTTTTCCAATGATCACCATTGAAATCCAACAACTTAATTTTTGTTTAAATCTTGATTTTTCATTATTCAAAATCTAGTTTTTACTGTAGAAATAGATCCAACATCCTCAAATATCTCTATTGCACTGGGATTGTACAATCTTTATATATATATATATATATAATTCCAATAAGATTTGAAATAAAAATATTTCAAAACAAAAATTCAACCTTAGAAATAATCATTTGAATCCTTCTAGATTGAAAGAACAGGGAATCCTAAGTGTCCTAAAAATCTCTTATGTTGGTCGGCGAGGCATCTACCTTAGAAAACGCCGCGTAGCATCTGTGATGTTGCTTGGAAACAACTTGTGGTTCATTTGCCCGAAAGTTGAAACGACATCAAGACTTCTGGTCCATTATGACGATTCTGCCATCCATGGGAAACATAATGACACGTATAGTTGTCGCTGAGTTCTTTGAAAACAATAATGACACGTCCTCCCGATGGGCCCTTCTCCGTGGTGAGAATTCCCTTCATCCATCCATAATCCGCCAGTGCCACCATCATTGCATGGACTTCGCATATGGATCCAAAAGGGGGAGGTTATGGACCTAATTGTTGTTCCCTTTGCAAAATAGGTGATGATTCGATGGGTCACCTTCTTGTTTATTGTTCTATTTCTCAACAAGTTCGGATAGAAGTAGTTAGGATTCTAAATGTATTTTCAGTTGGGCTCATGGCTCTTTTGAAGAGAGTCTAAATTTCTGGATTTTTAATTGTGTTAACTTTTTAAATTTTCCCCTGTACTATATTTGGGGGGTTTGGAGGCACAATAATTTGGCTATGTTTGAGGATCTACAGTTTAATACCATTAGGGTAATTGTTAGTATTGTTGGGATGTTCAAAGAGTACCAAAGGAACTTTGGGGTTAAAATACCTAAGATCACTGTATGTCCCCTCTTTCTCTGGGTATGTACCCATTAGGTTCTTTGATGGGGCTTCTCAGATGGGGCACTGTGGATTTGGTATGGCTATTAGAGTTAATGATAATCACATGTACTTTAAGTGGATGGGATGTGGTGATAGCTCAAATACAAGAGTAGAGCTTATGGCTCTTTGGGGAATGCTTTTCTTTTTCTCACTATAAAGGGATTTTGTCCCTCTAGGTTGTAGGTGAATCAAGAGTGGTCATGGATTGGGTAGCAAGGACTTCAAATCTTCAAGTGGCCATCATGGAACATTGGATGCTTGGGATTAGGGAGCTTTAGGGAAAGTTTAATTATTTAAATTTCAAGCACATTTTTAGATAGTACAATTCTAAACTAGACTCTTTGTCCAAAAACGAAATTGGGTTGATGGAGGGTTATTTGTTATATGAATAGGTTCAGGACAATCAAGTGATATCTAGGGGATTACTTACATCATATTAGTATTGAACTTTCAAGTTTTACAAGGCCTACATGGTTCTTTCATTATTGTCCTTAGTTTAAATTTTGGGTGTTTGTGTTTTGACCGGGGTCTTTTTGCTACTGTGATCAGTAATTTTGGGGAAATGATCAATGTTTGAGGGTTTGAGGCCCTATACTTTCCTGTAGGGATTTAGAAAACTAGAAGGATTTCCTCTGTCCTTTTTGGTAACGATTTGGTTGTCTAGGATATTTTTTTACTTTATATTGTGGACACTATGAATATGATTGGGCCTTAATTGGGATAGTCAGGTTATGTATATGTTCTCTTTGGTTCAATCTTATGAATAATAAGGAATACTTTTTTTCCTGGTAAAAAAAATCTAGAAAAGCCATGGTGATTCCAACACTGACATGGTATGTTCATGCATCATCATGTTGTTCATGCAATACATTATATAAATTGAACCCGACGGAAATCCAAATTTTGAATTGAGTGAATTTTTGCGTAGCATTTACCTGTTTTCTTAAAAAAATGGGAGGGAAATTCAAAATTTCAATTTAGTGAATTTCGACATTGGTTGTAGTTATTTTTTAGAAAACCCACAAGTGATTTAAAAAGTGAATACACCATCACTCACCCAATGTTTTCCTTGTATTGTAGACACTTGGTTTGCTTTGTTAGTTTCTGAAAGACTCGTGGCTAGAGAAATGTTACTGATACAAATTGTTACGTCATACAAGTGGCCAATACCTAAGGCCATACATCATAAAACTCAGAGAGGTACTGATGATAGGTTTTTCTTTCAACCCACCTTTTCATAAAAATGTCATGGAACTCCACCTAAGAAGAGATAGAACCCATATGAAATTCTCTGAACCATTGTCTACAATATCCCTCCAACTAATGACTAAACATTCTTATGAAAACATCTTCATGTTGAATCTATAGATCATTAGTAAATTTTTGAAATACAGCCATATGGTTCTCTATTGTAACCTTAGTTTCTCCATTTAACTTAGGAAAATATTTGAGATATTTGGGAGGTGAGTCATGAAGAACAGGTGGCAGCCTAGGAGGTTTATGCTTGTTTGAAACCCAGGGTGAATCTTAGGAGGATGATCACAAAGCATGTTGGTAATTGAAGGAGCATGTCTATGAATTTCCTTTTCACCTATTTCACATTATTTTTGTTCTATTGGAGGAATGGGTATACAAGCTTCTTGTTCAAGAGACACTTCAAGCGATCATTTACTCTTTACATGAGCATGAATAGGATTTTCTAGTTTCACAAGGTTCTTACAAGGTAATGAGATAGATGAAATAATTTCATCTTCAGAGGAAAGTAGTGAACGGAATTTCTCTATCTTAATCATACCAAATGCATCTAGAATCTCTTGTTTTGATAAAGAATACAAGTTCTTGAACCTATGTTTTTTTTCCATGGTAAGAAATGAAGGAAAAACTTCTTCAATATTTAGGGAAAAGCAGTAAAGGATTGAGCAGTAAAACCAACCTTTCTTGAATGATACTCATGACTATAATACTGCCCATTCTTTGTTTGTTTGTAAGGAGGGTCGTCTCCATAGTGGAGTCTTTGAAAAATTAATTTGGAGTCGCCAGATGAAGCTTGAACAACCATCTCTCTAAAGCTCCTTCACCTGGAGAATTCAGTGTTGACTTTGAATGTGGACTCTTGAGTGTTTCGTAGGGTCATCGATCTTTCAGGATTAGCAAGAACCCATAGATTTTCAGGCACATGGCTGGATTTAGTATGCTTCTTGCTAGAGAGGTATTAGTGGAGCCCCAGATAAATAATCAAACAACCTATTTCTAAATCTTCTTCACCTTCAAGAATTAGACCTTGTCTTTGTCGTACCCCAAGGAAAAATAACTTTGTATCTTCGATCCATAGCAACAACACCATTTTTCATATTATCCCCTGAGATGTTCCGGGTTGTTATTGACACTATGCCAAGGCATCATACAACTCAATGTATTTAGATTTAGATTTAAAGCTTAATATTTTGTGAAACATAACTTTCAGGTTTTCTTTTAACTCTTGCAAACATTTAGGACAAATAGGCAGGATGAGCTAAGACTTTCAACTCCAAATTCAATTTCCCACTTTGTATTCAGGTGTCTTCATTTAGAAAGAATAGATGGAAGAATATATGGCAACAATTGGAATGAATGGATGGAATAATATATGGCAACAATTGGAAATATACAAGGTATCTTTAGGGATAAATCTTGTAATCTCTATGAAAGACGAATGGACCAAACAATTAAGAATTTAGCGGTTTAACAAAATTGTGAAGAACAGCATGTTGAGCAGTTAAAAATTCAATAGTTCAATAAATGTGCGAATCAAATTTTGTGAAGTTGGTGGCAACAAATAACTTGAATCCTAACCTCTTGAAATCCCCTATGGTGTCTAGTGTTAAGATGGATTATAATGGAAATGATTTATGGGTAGGTAGGACCAATAGAATTAAATGAAGATTTCTTCCAAAATTGTTTGCTCGCCTGAATGTTTCGCTGAATGCCACATGGTAGGATCTAAAGTGGTCATAAGTGAATGAATGTTACTAGCCATGTGACATGTGTCAAATGATTCACATTATCAAGGTGACATTAGTTTGGCTCGTCAACAAATTTATAGAATGCATAGACGGTTTCATCAGAAAATGACATTGCCACATCATTAAGAATTCAACGAAGATATCCTTATTCATTACCCTGTCATAATTAATGTGATTTTATAAGCATTTCAGTTCCGCAAGAATTAATGTGATTTTGTAAGCATTTCAATTCCACAGACCCCCGGATACAATTTGGCGTGGGATAACTGGGACTCAAATCGCCCCGCTTTTCCGGTGATTTGTTCCTTAGATCCGATTATAAAAACCGACGGAATCGTAGTTCCACCCCATTTACTGCGGAACTATGCCATGGAACTATGCCCCTAGAGGTTTTGGCCCATTTTAAGACGACCTAGATCGTCGAAATTCTAAAAAAATAATGAGAAGGGATGGAACTGTGCCTCACCGAAAAATTTTCCATCGCTGACAGGGGGCGATTTCAGTGCTAGTTATCACACGCCAGTTGTTTGGCACATTTCCACGTTCTTTCCTTTGAGTCTTTGTGTCCAGAATCCTGTGCCCCGAAAAATGGATCTTAAACATTTCACGTCCCTAGTCTCCACCACTGTGTTATCGTGTGGGTCATGGATGGGGGAATTGTAGTAAAGTCCATGGCGATGGCCCACTGCACATGCCGTAACGTGTATGGGCAGTGGTTGTTCCATTGAAAATATCGAGAATATGATATGATGTTAGTGGGGTGTGATCACTTCACCAGTACCACTAGACTGAACTAGTCTTTGCCATAGTACGCCCTCTTCCATCACAATTCATGTGCAAAGGAGATTAATTCCATGCGGGGTCGGACAGTGTTGTCTATAATGGTGATGGCGGATTATGGTTGGATTAAGGGAATTCCACCAAAAGTCATTTTGTTACCTGCATCGCTAGCTACCCTAAATATCATTTCGTTTCATTTTCTTTGGATGGCAGAAAATGCTGATAGGATATCTAATCGCCCGAACAAAATCTTCGTGTCGGATATTTGATAAGCATTTAACGTCCCTAGTCTCCATGTCCACCACTGTGTTATTGTGTGGGTCATGGGTGGGGGAATTGTAGTAAAGTCCATGGCGATGGCCCACTGCACATTGACGTTTGCACATTGCCCCAACTTTCTATGGGCAGTCATTATTCCATTGAAAATATGACTGAAAATATGGCCATGAATATGATGTTAGTGGGGTGGGATCATTTCACCACCAGAGTGCACTACTCTTTGTCGTCGTACTCGAATATGGCCATTGAAGGCCCGCGGGCTACCGCCCAATGAGTAGAACGCTGCACCGCCATGGAATTTGTTTGGGGTGAAGTGAGTCATATTTGTTTGCCATTTTGTAAATTTTAGGAATTTAAATGTTTGATAGGTTGAGGTAACAATGAGGGCACAATGTTTATATTGGCCTTTGTGCATTGAATTGATTTCCTCTCTCAATTTTTTTGTTTTTTCAAGAATTTAAATCTTTTACATACTGAAGGCATAATATCATTTTTAGGCACAATTTTTATATTGGTGTTTGTGTATTGGAAGATTTGTTATTCCGGAGGTTCGCTTTCATGCCATGTGACATTATCTAGAGCAAACACGTGCATTTCCAAGTGCATAGTTATGTGTTCACTCACACTAAAAAGATATGTGGTGTCTAAACTATGATCATGTTATCAAGTTGATATCATCGCCATGGAAATCGTAGACACGCATGGACTAATCAAATGATGTCATAGACACACATGGACACTCATGGACAATAACATTGTGCTTTGCCTCCAAAGATGAAAATGTTGTGGTTGAGGGATGTTTTGCTTGACTATTCTTATGCAAACACACAAGTTACCCACTAAACCCTAACACACTCCTCCAACAACCATTTACTTTGCAAATATATTTCTCATGGGTTTCACACTCTTCTCATGCTTTAACAATGTCTTTAGACACCACATCTCTCTTGGAATACTAGCTCTAAGATCTACCTAATCCTTTGATTCTCTAACATGGATGAGGATAGGTCACTGGTGGGCCTATCCAACAAACCCAACTTCTCATGTTGCTCTACTTTTTTCTCTTCTCTATCCTCCATACAATAAGTTGGTAGCCAATGTAGAAACTTATGTAGAATTTTTCGATTGTAGCCAATGCTTTTGATATCATATATTGTTTTCCTTATATAGGGTGATTTTATTTATAGGACATTGGAGGGAACATGAAGAAAGTACACAAATAATGCAATGTGTTAGGGGAGGAGGTTATAGAAAAACACATTTAGAGGAGGATGGAAGACACACAAGGAAAATGAGAATGATTTTGTAGACATGACGTTTGACATATTTGAGAGGGACAACACCCCAAACATAAAATTAAGTCGTAGGGATGAAATAATGCCCATATGTTGGACATCTTAACTTCTATAATGGATACCTTGACAACTAATTTGGAAAGGGAAATGTCAAAGACGTAGACACATCTACTATGACAAAAGAGTGTGCAGGAAGAGCTTGAGTGGATGGTTGGAAAAGGTGGCCCAAAGTCATGTGTTAAGTCTTGAGTACCTGCAATGGATTGTGAACAAAACTTTAAGGTTACATTTGTTGAAGAAAAATGACAAAATCACAAATTTTCTCTTTCAAGAATTTCATCAAACATTTAGCAACTGCAGGTTTTAATTATAAAGATTATGTGCAGACTTTAATGAATTAAAACACCCATTGTAAATTCTTCAAACACATAACCACTAAACATTTATCATGTACACAGTCATTTTAGGTCAGCCTTCTGTCTCTCTTGATGTGTTTTTCTCTCTTCCCTAAGCATGTATTTGTACTTTTCATTTCTCAAGAAAACCCTAACTTCCATAACTAACTTTGATCAAGGGTTAGTATGAGTTAGATCTGAGAGCTCTCATTAAATGTGCATATAAAATTCACTTTTAAAATAATAAAGTGCACATTAAATACTTTGCCCAATATTTAATTTGTCACTTAAATGAAAAAGTACAAAGTCACTTTAAAAACATAAAGTCACTTTATATATATAAAGAAAAAGAGTGAGGCGACAGTAACAATGGAGGCAACGGTAACGGTGGGTTTTTTTTACACAGATAGGGTTAATGGATGGTGAACAATGAGCAGCCTGGATGTGCACAAAATGGTTGAATCACAATAGTATATGGCGATGGTGTAGATTGAACAGCGACTGCTGGAACTGAACATCCCTGTCAGGTTAATAGTTTTTTAAATTTAGGGTTTCTTGTTTTTTATGTTGGTGGCACAAACAAGGAGTGGTGCTTTCTATCTCCCGAATCCGTGTGGGCACTAACAGATTGTGGTGCATATTAGTCTGGGGTTTTCGCAACTGTCAGGGGGTTTTATTCCGGCATCCACCTGCCAGAACTCGGGAACAAAAAATAACCCGATTTGTGGCATTTTATTGTCTGAAATGGGGGAAAACCTGCCGATATCACCCATCCCGGCGGACAATAATCTGACTATTTCGGACTACATGATTGAGGAGGACGGTTTATTCAAACGGGACGTTTTCTACCAAAACCAGTTGAAGGGGAAACAGGCTCATTGTTCCGGTGAGAGACATGTGCCTCCACGTGCCAAGTCGTCGATAAAAATTGGCTCTAGGGGGGGCTCCTTTTGCCACATCTGGTTCAGACCCATTTGTTCACAATGCTCAGGCAGTGCCGCGTATGGAAAATAGGGGTAAACCATTGCCATCCTCCCGCTCTGCTCATCGACTGAAGGAAAAATATTGTTGCAGACCTGGAGAAGTTTGGTTGACGATGGGAAGAGACATAGGGCTGGAGGAACTCGTGGATTTCAGTATGACAGTGCTGGTGGGCAAGTTCTCTTACCATGCCATGAATCACAAAGATATTGTAAAATGGGTAAATGAAAAATGGAACCCCATTTTAAGCTACACACCTTAGGTTTTTGCCATGGCTTGTGGCTGGTATGGTTTTAAATTTGAACAAGAAGATCATTGTTCCACCATTCTCAATAAATTATGGCTTTATGGAGCGGGTAGTCTGATGCTGCAAAAATGGCAAACAGATTTTGACCCTAATACAGCATCTGTGCGTCTGCGTCATTTGTGGGTGCTCCTTCTGGGGCTTCCGCTGGCACTTTGGAATCGTGGGATTTTGAAGCCATTGGCAATAGCATTGGTCGCTTTCTTCATGTGGATGAGGAACACCTTTCTGGTTTCGACCGTTGAATTGGTCAGTTACTTGTTGAGGTGGATATATCGTTGGGTCTTATTGATGTACTCCACATTAATTGGCGTGGCTGTAAGCTTGCCCAGATCATTGATTATTGGGGCATCCCATTCCGTTGTTCAAATTGTAAGAAGGTCGGACATTTGTGGCGTCAATGCAAGGGGGTTTCATCTTCTGGTCGTCCAAATGAGGTGGGACCTTACTGGTCCTCGGATGATGGTAGCGATAAGGAATTGGATGCGTCGAGTATGCTGGATGGCTTCTCCAACAAGGTTCCCCTCCTTTCTGCTCCAGACTCGGCATTAATCCATAAGTTAGAGTTATAGGACCCTTCTTTCTATCACTCGTTGAATGAATTGGATATCTCCTTTATAAATTCTCTAGATTTGAATAATGGAAATAACATAAATTATATGGGCCGTCGACAATACACTCCTCTGAAGTCAAACACCTCTGGGTCTGAGAAGGTTTCCAGTGATTCGTCTGAGAATGATGATCACGTCTCTGAGAATGCGCCACCCAATGTGAGGACATCACAAATCTACCCTTCTGTCCCTTCCCCTGTTCTGTCTGACTCACCCGGCATACCACTATCCACTTCTCCAACTATCCTAATATCTACTGATTATGAGCTGCTTCCTTCTGGACCTGATATTGTGATGGTGGGGGGTAATGAATTTATACCTGTGGATCCGTCAGGCTCAAAATGTCCCCCTATGGTGCCTGTTGGGGTCTCGGAGTCACTAGATAAGGTTATTCATATACCCTCATATTCAGAAATGGTGAAAAAGACGCCCATACCAGTTTTTTACAAGAATCAGATGTTAGTGGGGAATGATCCGGACAATGAGGATATGGAGGTTCCCATGGTTCAAAAGACCATGACGCCGGTGGTGGATATTGTTAAAAATACTTATGTTAATTCTTTAAAAACCCTAGGTGAACAATGTGTCCCAAAGGGGGCACGTATGGGTGGTTTGGCTCCGGATTTCTCTCCATTAAAGACGAGAAGTGCACGGAAGAATAAAAAGGTCACTCCTGTGGGGGTGGAGGTTGACCACAGTATCTTGGATACCCCCATCTCTCCTGATACCAGGGCTCTTAGAGGAATCAAAGCCCTTGCCAGGGGTTGATAATGATTTTTTTCTCTCAAAACATCCAGGGTGTGGGGGGTCTACCCAAACAATTGGACCTCAAACGTGTTCTACATATTATCAATCCTGACTTGGTCCTACTCCAGGAAACTATGGTTTGTGGGGAGAAGGCCCGTATTTTCTTTAACAAAATTAAACTTGGTTGGATGATGTGCACAGTGGATGCTGTTGGCCTTTCTGGTGGACTCTTAGCCGCATGGAACCCGAAGGTTCTGAGGCTAAATCCATCTATTATCTCATTGGGTATATTACTGTCTGGTAATATCAGAGGATCGAAAAAAAACATAAATATTGTCAATTGTTATGGCCCATATTGTGATAGGGTGGCTTTCTGGGACCTTGCATGCTTGGGTCATTTGCTAGAATTGGAGAATTTGGTACTTGCAGGTGATTTGAATTTCTCTTGGGGGGATGAGGAAATTTGGGGAAATTCAGCAAGGAGGGATCCACTGGGGTTATATTTCATAAACCTCTTCTCTAAATTTTCACTAATTGATGTGGCTCCGCATCCACTGGCCCCAACTTGGACAAATGGTAGGAAGGATGGGAACCTGATCCAAAAACGCATTGATCGATTCTTAATATCGGAATCACTGCTTAACTGTTTTCAGAATTACAGGTCATGTATTCAGCAGATACAAATTAGTGATCATCTCCCCATTATACTATAATTTGATGCTGAGGTCTCTCATCATCTCTTCCCTTTCAAATTCAACTCTACATGGTTAACTGATGCTGATTTCATTTCGGGTGTGAGAACAAACTGGATGCACATAGATGTTTCGGGTGAGCGATCTGCGATGGACAAGTTGGTGGTGAAATTAAAATCTCTAAAAGACTATACTATTATGTGGGGAAAAAACAAAAATCGATGCTGGTTGCAGAACTCACTGAGATTGAAAGGGAAATCGGTACATTGATGCATCGGTCTCTAAGGTTTGGTCTTTCACATATGGACGGAACTAAACTCTCTTTATTGGAGAGTAGGAAATTGAATATTTTACTTATTTAGGAGGAAACTTGGCATTTAAAGAGCCGAGCTATCTGGCTCAAAGTTGGGGATTTGAACACAAAGTTTTTTCACTGATTTGCGGATTCTCGGAGGATCCAGAATACTATTTGGGATCTTAATGATTACACTGGCCGACGGATTAGAGGGGGTGGGGAACTGATGGATGAGGCATCTCGTCACTTTCAGGATTATTATTGTGATCCCAACAATACAACTTTGACTGAACAATTCAAGATTATCAAGGAATACCCTCGGATGTTCAATGAAATGGAGGGTGACTGTATTTTTGAAGAAGTAACTTTACTGGATGTGGAAAGCACTTTGTGGGGGTTTGCAAAGGATAAATCTCTTGGACCGGATGGGTGGACGGTGGAGCTTTTCCTCCACTTTTTTGACATCATGGGGGAAGACCTCCGGGAAGCTATGGATGAATCTCGAAGAATGGGTCTGGTCTCTAGGGCATTAAATTCTACATATCTGGCCCTCATTCCGAAATCATCCCACCCGGAGAACTTTAATGAGTTCAGGCCTATTGCCCTTTGTAATTTAGTATATAAGATAATCTCCAAGATTATTGCAGTGCAGATCAAACCGGTCCTTTCAAGATACATCTCTATGGAACAGTATGGGTTTTTGGAGGGCCGCCAGATACATGATGCAGTGGGGGTGGCAAAAGAAGTTTTTCACAGTATAAAACAGAAGAGACTTGATGCACTCATCTTACAATTGGACTTAGTGAAAGCTTATGATCGGGTTGATTGGAATCTACTAAGGTTGATTCTGATTCAGATCAGTCTGCCATGGAAGGTGATGAAATGGATTATGGCTTGTGTTTCATCGGTTAATTTTGCTATACTCATTAATGGTCAACCATCGAACTATTTTAAATCCTCCAGGGGACTTCATCAGGGGTGCCCACTCTCACCTCTACTTTTCCTGTTGGTCATAGAAGGACCAAGTCTCACTATTCATAAGGCAAAAAGGGAGGGTCATATTGTTGGCATCAAGATTACGACTGATATTTCTGTTACACATTCACTTTATGTGGATGATGTTATGCTCTTTGGATTGGGCATTCTTGCGGAGTGGATTCAGTATAAGAAGATCCTTGATTTTTTCTGCTCGGTTACAGGTATGATCATCAGTTTTATTAAGTCTCACTTTTTGAATTTTTCCCTAAAGGCTGATGTGGAATAGTCAATTAGTTTGTTATTACCTCTTAATTTCCATGAATTGTCTGAAGGAACAAAGTATCTGGGGTTTTTTATTAAGCCTTCGAATTATCTGTTGAACGACTGGTCTTGGCTTGTAAGATGTTTTGAGTTACGTATTGGCCATTGGAGTTTGTGACACTTATCCATCGGTGGCAGACTTACGCTGGCTAAAGCAGTTCTACAGAACCTGGGGGTCTACTGGTTTTCACTTTGTAAAATTCCAAGATCCATTCTTAGACTTCAGCTTCTTATGGTCTAGGGGAGGGGAGAAGGAAAAATTCCACCTAATAAAATGGTCCTTGTTGGCTCGACCCTGGACTATGGGAGGCTAGAATATAAAGGACCTAGATCTATTTGTTATGGCTCTGCATGCAAAGAGTTTATGGTGGGCACTTTTTAACATTTTTGTTTGGGGGAAGATTATCAGAGCCAAGTACCTGAAAAATTCATTAGTTGCAAATTGGTTTCGAAAGGGTCATCCGGCTACTATCGGTGTCTCAAACATTTGGAATGGATTAATGGGTTCTTTTAATGCTATAGCTCAATGGATATCTTGGATTCCTAGTAATGGATGTGAGATAAGACTGGGAGTTGATCCTATATTAGGGGGACCCATTGCATACATCTTGTCTCCAAAATTAAGGGCACATCTCAGGGCAAAAGGGCTATGCTCACTTGCACATGCAACTTGCCTCTATAAGGATGGGCATTCTATGTGGATCTCGACTCCTCAATTGGGACTAAATGGTAATTTGGGGGTTGAATGGGCAGATTATAGCAGACCTCTATGCCAGTCGAATATTCAACTATTTGAGACTCCGGATAGATTAGCTTGGTTGTGGGATGTGGCACATGGCTCAGTTTATGCTAAACTGGCGTATGCTTCATTATTTGCATATAAACAACCTGAGACAAATTGGTGGCATAATACTATTTGGAAACTGGCTCTTCCGTTAAAAATCAAATGTTTTATTTGGTAGGCGCTTTACAATAAAATACTTACATGGGAAAATTTGTGTCACTGGGGCTTCAATGGTCCTGGATGGTGTCCTCTATGTTGCATACAGGAGGAAACAGTTGACCACCTTTTCTCCTCCTGCTCCTTCATACAGGGTCTTTGGAAACAAATTGCATCTGTCTCTGGTATTCAGATAGTCTAGAGATCTTCCACCCTTAATGATTGTCTTGATTCATGGTTCCGACACTCCACTTCGTTGTTTGAACTCCCTTGTTTCATGATCTGGGAAGTTTGGAAAGCTCAGAATTCTCGAATCTTTGAGGAATTTGTGCCTCTTCGGGATTGGATATGTTGTAGAACTATTGCTGCTTTTAGGGAATATATTTCTCTCCATGGACATGGAGATGGCCGAAAAAATTTGAACATGGGTCGGCGTTTGGCTCCACCGGTCTTGATGTACCCCTGTGGGTTCTTTGATAGGGCTGCAGGCGGGGGACCTGGCATGAGAGGGGCTGGTGCCTTATTACACCTTTCCACCTCTTGTTTTTTCCGTATTCGGATTAATTTGGGAATTGGCTCCAATACTCGCAGTGAGTTATGTGCCCTTTGGCTTTTGCTACATTTTGCTCGTACCAGGCAGATATCTTCACTCTTGGTACTGGGTGATTCTTTATCTATCATATCATGGGAAAAAAGCAACACTCCTCTCAATTTACTACTACTTTCACATTGGATGGTTGCGGCTTGGAAGTTAATTCTCGAATTTGATCACACTCATTTTTCCCATATTTTCAGAGAGCTGAATACTAAGGCTGATTTGCTCTCCAAGCTGGAATTGACCACACAGGCGGGGATCATTTTGTGGGAGGAGTGGCAGGAGGACCTTCTCTTCTCCCATGGTTCTTATGACTTGCATTGGACATGATGCTATTGTCTTCGGTTTCAACTGTTTGTTTTGGTATTTTATGAATATTGCGGTATTACCTTATGTTTTTTGCGACTGTATATTATGTGTAGGTCCTTAAAAAACTCTGTAGACACCAACTACTCATTGGTCATCCTGATATTATCATTTTTGTGGCTATTAGCATATTGTCTGTTTAGCTGGTGTTTTGGAAAGTATGGACGCATTTGATCTCGGCCATCATGCTGCTGAGAATGCTCGTACGGAATCGTTTCTCCACTTTCGTCTTTAGATATCATGTGGGCCATTGTTTTCGGCCGGGTTTAAACTATTATGACATTTTGTTTTTGTTTATTATACATGTAATATGTGGATGTATTTATGTTGTATTTTACAGGGAGTATCCCCTGTTGGACCTTGGTTCCAATGTGACCTGAGGAACTGATATTTCGGCCTTAGATTGGCTCATATTTGCCACCTTTATTTGGGCATGGTTTTGGTGTCCATGTGGTTGTTACCTCTAGATTGTTTCTAGGCAGGGTTATACCCTCTGTACACTTGTGACAATTGGACTCATTTGCTATTTCGTAGTATTAATAGTAAGTTTAATTTTTCGATGGAAAAAAATATATATATATAAAGAAAAAATACTTAGGAAATACAATTTATGTCCTCCCCACGTAAAACACAAAATCATGAGGAAGGACATCCATAATTAAATTTCAACATTTGTTTATTCCAACACTGCTTCCACATGAATAAATGAAGGCATGCACTATGGTTGGATAACATTCATGAATTTTTTGTTTATGGGAGTGGCATCCCAATCAATATCCATTGTAGGATTATAAAGGAGAATAGATAGCTATTAATGTCCCTAGCAAAAGATCAATATATAACATAATTGCAACATGTACATATAAATCAACAAAAGAGTCACAAAACATCAACTTAAAGGAGTGACACTTTGGTCGATGGAAATGCAATGGGTAAATGGAATATGCATGTAAGCACTCAACAAAAAGTTTGAAATGATACACATGGGAGGAGGATAGATGAAACATGTTATTGTCCATGAACATATTTTAATGCATTATAAAGCAACATCTCATTCAAAACAATCACATATCGACTTTGATTCAAAGCATCACTCATGTTGCCAATTGCATCCTAAATCAAATCGACAACCTCGACCAATGAATTGAGTAGAGGCTAAGCTACTCGTCATATTTATAACCTTGATCAATGCATGCCCTTCATTCATTGCAATCCATTATTTATAACCAAGTTTGAGAGTAATGTAACCTTGGATGTTTAGCAAAATTGGATTGGATCAATTTTGCAAATTGTATTCTTGAAGTGATAAGCAAATCACATAGGAAAGGTAGGAAAATACAATCAGTTAAATAAAGGGGTTAGGAGAATTAGTTAAACCGAGGCGTTCTTATTTTGAAAAATGATAATTCATTATGGATACTCATATTTAAGTGATGCTCTAATATTATGCATTAATGGACACTACGTTAATGGATGGTTCCACCACGTATCATAAAACAAATTTGGATAGTGGGTGTTGTGTTAATGAATGTTTTTGCTAGAGATGTACTTGCCAAATAGCCAATGCTTCACATTCTTTCTGACTATTTGTTTATTCAATTCTCCACTATATATCCATTGTGTATTGTCATTACATTAAAATAAATGTTGTTTCCCTTTTTGAGTTTGCAAATGAAGGTATGTTGTTTTTATTTGAAATTCCAAAAAATCTTTTAGTTGAGCCTAACACAAAGTATTGCATATGAAGGGGAAAACCGAGAGAGAAGACACACACTATAGGCTATTGTCACGTCTCCTCCCATCATTCCAAACCACAGAGAGAACATGACTGACATTCTAGGCCTTATTTGGAAATCTCAGCCCCATTTATTAGTAAAATTTTTTATGGATAAATAAAAACTTATGCGTGCAAATCATTCTTAATAAACACAACGAGATAACCTTAATAACACACATGCAGAAGGGAATACATCAACCTATTTCTTCCAGGCAGAATAATGAAAAAATCATACAATAGGGAATACATCAACCTATTTCATACAATAAGGAAATTCCTTCTAACGTCGGTTACAAAGACAATGTGTCCATGCTGGTTCGTCTTCTAGTGGAAGATTGGGAGTCTAGGAGTGTTGCTGAAATTCTCGCCTTTGGCATCCCTGGTACTCAGGTGAATCATTACTGGTTGCTCAAAAATTTGCTTGGCACTTTGGTAGAAGAAATGCTTACTAATTGGAACGTGGCTAAGATGACCATTATGGACACAAGGTCCAACATGGCTCATTTGGATGGCATCCTTGTCACTTTGGAAGCTTGCCTCATAGGACGCAGATACTCCCTTTTCCCACATCCGTCTCCGCCCATTGGAGTTGGTCCTGAAGGTCCTGTTGCTGGTACCAATGACGAAACGACTGGTTTTAACAAAGGTGTTTCTCTACACACGGCTGAGAAGGCAGCAGGAAGTTCTCTTCATAATTCTATGGGCCTCGTTTCTGAGGGCACTGCTCCTGCTCTTGTTCCTGGACACACCTCCGGTCCTGACTCTCCAGCAGTCGTTGTAGTGCAAGGTGCTTCCCCTCCCGGGACCTCTTTCCTGGTTCCTTCTACGATCGCCACTGCCCAGCACAAGCATATTCGTAAAGATGAAATAGCAGCTACTCTCCCGTGTAAACTCGAGCCTCTGCCCATCAAGCTTCCAGAGCAGCAATGGACGGATGAATTCTTTGGCCCCTGCCCCATCTCTGAGGACATACACAACTCCAAAGGCACCGAAGCCATCTCCTGAGATGACCTTCCACGAGCACTATACACCTGGTTTCACTATTTTGTTTCTTTGTTTTTGTCTACTCTGTCCTGTACAGAGTTATAGTTTCATACTGTCTTTCTTGTTCGGTGGTTACCTAGTTTATCTTACTAAGTCTGGTTTTACTGCACTTTTATGTAATATTGGCACCTTGAACAGGGCCAGAACGCTATATTCGGCTTCACCTGATGATTGTACTCTTTTTTGTACTATAATATAATCTTTCTATGCAACTTACAAAAAGAAAAGATATGCTAGAGCCTCCTCACTACTTCCCTTGATTGAACTCAAAATCAACAAGGCCACCTCATTATTATCTCAATTTATCAAATATTTAAATTAAAAAAATGACAAAAAGTTGAACCTGAGTGGAAGTCCTTTCAATACACAAACTCCAATGTAAACAATGAAGGGAAAAATGTAGGCATCCATAATTTTTATGAAATGTAGAAAGCTTTACAAATCTTACCAATTCTTAAAATTTCAACTATGAATGTTCGACAATACGTTTGTAAAAATATTCAAATATCTAAGGATTTTATATAGTTTCTGGGAAATTTTGAAGATGTTTAGAGTAAAATATGTTTATCCTATGGAATTTAGATAAATCAATTACAAATATAGAAATTGATGAATCTTTTTTTGGAAAAAAAACATTAAAAATTAGTTTGATGAACTAAAATTCACCCACTAAAATTTTTCTTAAAACAATGTACCTTCCATAATATCTCAATCAATCAAACATTTAAATTTATAAAAAAAACAAAAGCAAAAAATTAAGCCTTATGAAAAAAACAAAAGCAAAAAATTAAGCCTATTAAGGAGAAGATAGATAAGTTCAAAAAGTATATGCAGCTAAAATATAAAACATAACTACAATTTTCTGCTCTTTTAACTCCATAGCTCTTTCATAGCCGTTAATTTAGTCCATAAAACATTTTTTTTTCGTTAGTGTCCCTCAAAATTCTCTAATGTTGAAAATGCAAAATGTAACCACTTTCCATCTAAAAATTTTTAAAAAAATTATGATTCATTTCATAATAAGAATTCATCGCATGCGCCTCTATTTTAGAAAAAGCATCCACCGCGTGGCATCTATGATGTTGGTCAGCAATAACCCCACACGGTTTATGGCCATAATGTCTGGTCCTTTATTATCAGAAAAGATAACATTAAAAGACAGACATTAAAGAATGGTGGTCGCGTGGACATGCACTTCATTACTAGCCAATGCCCATGATATAATAATAATACACAAAGGTATTTTACAAGCGACTAGATCTCGTGTCAAGATTCTCCATCGAAACATCGAAAGAAAAGGTAGCAGCAAGTGGTTGAGCACCTAATATTTCAACAAAATAATGACCAACAACAACATACCCTTAGCCATAGACATTTTGTGGAATTCTCGGCAGGCCTCCATCCATGATCCCCACATTACCATTATATTAAACATTGTCTGACCTTGCTTTCCACAATGGGCAAATCCTTGTATGTCACCTATGATATGTAATTTCATTGGATATGAAAAAGTATGTAATTTCATTGGGCATGAAAAAGCATCCACTGCACCCCACTACACAAGTTTTCAAGAACAGAGCCCTCAACCACTTTGGCCATATGTGATGTTGGTCTACAAGGAACCCCACACGGTTTATGTCCACAACTTGTGGTCCATTCTCATAATTATTATTATGTATAATACATGTATATGTATGATGCTTGCTGGCTTGAGCCAAGTTTTCACGGCTTCATTAATGGGACATGTTGTTATGAAAATCAAAGTTTATAAGTCACCCAAATCATAATAGCATAAACATTTTATTTTTTGGAGTATTTTATAGGTCATATGTAAAGTTTTCTATGACCATTGACATAATTGTTTTATATGTGAAAATATAACCATGGTTAAATAATTAATATATACAAATTTAATAATTATTAAATAAATAATAATAATATATAATAAATAAATAAAACAATAATTGTTAAATAAATAATAATAATATATAATAAATAATTTTTTTTTACATTAATGATTCAACTTTTTAAAATAACTTTTAAAACTTATTTATATACAAATTTATTAATAAAAATTACATAATACCATTCATTACTTGCAACTTATATCATTATTGTGATCAATCTATACTTCAACATGTGCAAATATGTATATATTGAACATTCATACTTGTGATGGAAATCATTTATAAAAGTCAATTCAAATAATCTGAAAAATTGGAAGACGGGCAAATGAGATGCCAAACATGTTATCTATTTGTTGCAACGAGTTGGAATAGTAAGTCATTGGCTTTTGGATCCCATAGGAATGGGAGGGAACATAGGAATGGAAGTGAATTGAGAAATTCATAAAATCAATTTTTATTTTTAATCAGTTGGAATAATAAGTTATTTGCATAGAATTTTATTAATAAATTTGATTTTTTTTTTAATTATTTGAATTATTTTACAAAAATCTATTTTTAATTCATAATAATATATGTAAAATTTATTTTTTAATTCACGATAATACAATTAACATAATTGTAAATTTCTACCAGTAGAATTGATTTCAAATTCCAACCCTACACCACATAAACATCACATAAGTTGTTAAATTGACAATATTTTATGAATGTTTCTATCTCCTTATACCAATTTGCATCCTTGTGCATTTATCTCATATCATATGCTCTATTTGAGATGCATTTAATAATGCAGTGTCATAAGTATGTAGCATGCATAATTGCATCACATAATTCACTATTTTGGCATTGTAAGCATGGTTTTATGTGTGACAAGAGTGGTGCATTGAGAGACAAAACCAAGGAATTGGTTAAAGTTGTGTTTTCAAGTCGGATGTTTAGCTTTATCTAAGCATATTATACATTTACTTAGTTATTGGAAATCTCGCCCACAAGTTTCGAACCAAATTGGTGATTTTACTAAGTGTTACCTTGTGGGTACATTATGCACTTGGAGGCCTCCTTCACACATAAAAATATTATTCCTGGAGTGAGATCTTAATGGCATCAATTGTTCACATCAAGACCTATATAACATAGATGGGAAATAAGGAAATAAACTCAAATTCCGATAAAATGGCTATTCACACAAAATCAATGCTTTAGCTAGCTAGGCACTTTATGCATATTTTTAGTGGTCCACCAAGTTGAGTTTCAGGTGTCAAAATTGTCTACCTGGATGTAGCATACAAAATGAACACAATTTGATTTTGAGGTTTGCAATAATGAAAATTCCAATTAATTTTTTTGTCCAAGTGAGCTAGTTTTTTCTCTCTAATTGATTATTGTGAACGGAAGGATAACATAATGTTACACCTAACTACTCCATCTCAATGTCTATTATTCTCAACAATGAGTGGTCCATCAATATAAGATCGAATTAAAGACTTTTGGTTGTATGAAGACTTGAAGCCAATAGTCTCACAACATGAAATTTTTTTTTTTTTAATAATCGCCAAGGATGCTCCAAAATGGTTTCTGATCTCTATTTCAATAGTGATGTCTAATAATGGAATTGAGATATATGTGATAAAGTTTCAAATTATGTTTGAGAGTATGAATGTCATGTCATCATATGATCCCAAAACACTATTGGTGACCATCGAAGAGCCAAATGAGCCACTGAATCAATGGGTGGCCATGGATTTACAATGGATTATCAATACAAATGGGTTTTATTAATCACGGAATGTAATCTTGGTTTATGCTTCAATGTAAAGCTTTCTCTTGATCCTAAGAGTAAAAAAATGCAAGTAGGAGAAAATTACTCACTTGGGAGGTTTGCTAGCCACCCAACACAATAATGTGCCTCACTTGGGAGGTTTGCTAGCCACCCAACACAATAATGTGCCTCACTTGGGAAAATTACTAGCTATGAAGGCCAATAGCCCCACCATGTGGCCGATATGCCTCTTCATCTTGTGTTTGGGGAGATTTTTCTTTGGTAAATAAAATAATAAAATTGTAAATTTTTTAAGTAAAATAGTCGAGGAAAAGGCCCATCGCTCACCTACAAGCCAATAGACTCCCTGCAACAATGATTTCTTTCGCAGGATCTCAATTTAGGGATGGGAAGGCCTATATGATCCAATCACTCAAATTAGATATAGGAAACATGCAAACCTAGTGATTTACCTCTCGCATGCTCATTTTTTACGATGGAGGCCTCGAAGAGTCCCATTACTCACTTGGTTGCCTTCCACGTCTTCTACTAAGTGAATTAACCTCTCGGGTAAGTGAACTCAACAATGAGAATCTGCATGAGTAGATTGCTCACTTGGAGAGGTCATATACCCTCCAAGCCAACCAAACGCAACCCTTCACAAGCCTAAGCCAATTATCTCATCAATCTTGCATTCATCTTCTAATAGTGTAAGAAATGAACCATTGGGAATTTAAGAGGGAACAATATGCCATTCACCTCTCATTCTCTCATTCTTCATTTACAATGTGCTTTCTCTTCATCATTGCTTGCTTTCTCATACTGTATTCTTGTTTTGTAGGTTTACACAATGTTGGAGCTATGGCAACCATTATAACCAAAGAGAACCAATGTTTTAGACCATACATAATACCAAGAGAATGAGGAAGAGCGTGCAACCCTAGAGAAACCAATTTGTAGCTTACATGGTTGTTGGAGGAGCATATTGGGGTTTAGTGAGCAACATGTGTGTTTGCATAAGAAAACTCAAGCAAAAACTCCCTCAAGCACAATGTTTTCATTTTTTGAGGCGTAGCGCATTGGTATGGTACATGTGTGTCTATGGGATCATTTTATTGGTCCATGTGTGTCTGTGTTTTCCATGGTGTTGACATCAACACGATGACATGGTCGTCGTTTAGGCACCATGTGTCTTCATATTGTGAATGCATGCATAATTGAGATGACACTAGCCTCACACATGGAAATGCGGGTGTTTACTCTAAACAATGCAACATGGCATGAAGATGAGCTGCCAAAAGGACAAACACCATGAAATTACGAAGTTTGAACTCATTCATGTGAAATCCATTTATAGAATCAATTTTGTATTAAATGCATTTAAGGTGGGCATCAAACATCCAAAGGCATGTAGAGAGGTATGGAATAAGGCCACCAACTTAACTAGCTTCTTGCAGGCCCAAATGAATATAAAATGTAGTTAAAGGTAGACATTGGACATGCATAGAAAGCATGTGAGATTGCAAAAAGTAAAGTGAATGGGCTCAAGCTCTCACAAACTTAATTCTTTCTCCAAAACACTTAGATGACAGAGGCCCAAATGCTTTCCCAAACTCCAAATGTACTAAGTTGAGGAAAGTTTAAGAAGGAATGTAAAATGCCTTCAAGACCATTGGAACTCAAATTCAGCTACCATTACCATAACTAACTTTCTCTTCATGTCTATCACTCCTTTGTTATTCATTCATTCAAAGATTACAAGGAACCCTCTTGAAAAACCATGAATTGGATTGCGAATAATTAACGTCAAAGAATGCAAGGCCAAAATAAGTAAGGAGATCTTGGAGGATAAATCATGATGATTTCATGGTTAAAAGGATTTAATAACATAATTTAGATGGAAGGTTGTCTAAACGTTTTATGTTTTGGACTTTTCCACTGATCACCATTAAAATCCAACAACTTAATTTTTGTTTAAATCTTGATTTTTCATTATTCAAAATCTAGTTTTTACTGTAAAAATGCATCCAACATCCGCAAATACCTCTATTACATTGTTATTGTGCAATCTTAATATATATATATTTATATTTACAATTCCAAGTATTCCAATCATATTTCGAATAAAAATATTTGAAAACAAAAATTCAAAACTAAAGGGGAATCCTAAGTGTCCTCAAAATCATCTATGTTGGTCGGCGAGGCATCTAACTTGTGGTCCACTTGCCCGAAAGTTGCAACGACATCAAGACATGTGGTCCATCTCCTGTCACTCTGCCATCAAAGGGAAGCCGAAAGACTTGTCGCTGAGTTCTTTGAAAGACGTTGAGGGCGGCGCACAGTGCACCGTCCTCCCGGCGGGCCCTTCTCCGTGGTAAGAATTCCCTTCATCATCCATAATCCGCCACTATAATCATTACATACACTTCGCAGATGGAGCCAAGAGGGGCGGCTCTGTACGCCAGTTGTTTAAATGATATGATGTATAACATGGTATGGTGTGAACATGAAGGATCTTGTCCTCCCATCACCACCATTTCTAAAGTGCAACATGACTTATGCTTCCACATAGTATTATCAACTAACAGGTAAATCATGTTGGCGAGCATGATGCACACGATATATTTTTCTTTAAGATGATATGTCATACTTGCACGACTGGTCCATGGCATGGCAATGGCATAAGGTATGTCGACTTCACTTTTACAATGGTGAAGTTAGGAAAAGCATTTTGGTAACTAATATTGGTTATTAGTTGAGGATGTGGGGTTAGAGCAAGACTTTGTAGTAGAATGGGATCAATATATTAAGAGATTAATTCATTGTGGAATTAGGTTCTCGGGATTGGATGATGAAATTGGCCAATCTTAGAATGAATCAAGAAGTCATGTAAGCACTACATTGGCTACATTGGCTTATGAGGTTATTTTTTTTTTCTTATTTGGAAACATAGAATAAATAGTGTTATAGACAATTATGGAAGTGGAATGCTCCAATGAAATTGAAATGCTTTTATTGGCTAGCGTTGCATAATAAGATCATGATTTGGGATAAATTATGTAAAAGAGGAGGTTATGGACCTAATTGTTGTTCCCTTTGCAAAAGAGATGATTAGTCGATGGGTCACCTTCCTGTTTACCGTTCTATTTCTCAACAAGTTTGGATAGCAGTAGTTAGGAGTCTAAATGTATTTTTCAGTTGGGCTCATGGCTCTTTTGAAGAGAGTCTAAATTTTTGGATTTCTAATGGTGTTAACTTTTTAAATTTGCCCCTATACTATATTTGGGGGGTTTGGAGGCACAAGAATTTGGTTATGTTTGAGGATGTACAGTTTAATACCATTAGGGTAATTGCTAGTATTGTTGGGATGTTCAAAGAGTACCAAAGCAACTTTGGGGTTAACATACCTAAGATCATTGTATGTCCCCTCTTTCTCTAGGTATGTACCCATTAAGTTATTTGATGGGGCTTCTCAGATGGGGCACTGTGGATCTGGTATGGCTATTAGAGTTGATGATAATCACATGTACTTTAAGTGGATGGGATGTGGTGATAGCTCAAATACAAGAGTAAAGATTATGGCTCTTTGGGGAGTGCTTTTCTTTTGCTCACTATAAAGGGATTTTGTCCCTCTAGGTTGTAGGTGAATCAAGAGTGGTCATGGATTGGGTAGCAAGGACTTCAAATCTTTAGGTGGCCATTATGGAACATTGGATGCTTGGGATTAGGGATCTTTAAGGCAAGTTTAATTACTTAAATTTCAAGCACATTTTTAGATAGTACAATTCTAAACTAGACTCTGTGTCCAAAAAAGCAATTGGATTTATGGAGGGTTATTTTTTCTATGAATAGGTTCAGGACAATCAAGTGATATCTAGGGAATTACTTAAGGCATATTAGTATGGAACTTTCAATTTTTACAAGGCCTACATGGATCTTTCATTATTGTCCTTAGTTTCAATTTTGGGTGTTTGTGTTTTTACCGGGATCTTTTTGCTACTGTGATCAGTAATTTTTGGGCAATGATCAATGTTTGGGGGTTTAAGGCCCTATAATTTCTTGTAGGGATTTAGAAAACTAAAAGGATTGTCTCTGTGCTTTTTTGTAACTGTTTGGTCGTTTAGGATCTTTTTTTACTTTATATTGTGGACACTATGAATATGATTGGGCCTTAATTGGGACAGTCAGGTTATGTATATGTTCTCTTTGGTTCAATCTTATGAATAATAAGGAACAATTTTTATTTTTATTTTTTTGGTAAAAAGAAGCTAGAAAAGCCATGGTGATTACAACACCGACATGGTATGTTCGTGCATCATCATGTTGTTCATGCAATACATTATATAAATTGAACCCGAGGGAAATCCAGATTTTGAATTGAGTGAAGTTTTGCGTAGCATTTAGTTGTTTTCTTAAAAAAAATGGGAGGGAAATTCAAAATTTGAATTTAGTGAATTTCGACATTGGTTGTAGTTATTGTTTAGAAAACCCACAAGTGATTTAAAAAGTGAATACACCATAACTCAGCCAATGTTTTCCTTGTATTGTAGACACTTGGTTTGCTTCGTTGGTTTTTGAAAGACCCATCGCTAGAGAAATGTTACTGATACAAATTGTTACATCATACAAGTGGCCAATACCTAAGGCCATACATCATACAACTCAGAGAGGTACTGATGATAGGTTTTTCTTTTAGCCCACCTTTTCATAAAAATGTCATGGAACTCCACCTAAGAAGAGATAGAACCCATATGAAATTCTCTGAACCATTGTCTACAATCTCCCTCCAACTAATGACTAAACATTCTTATGAAAACATCTTCATGTTGAATCTCTAGATCATCAGTAAATTTTTTAAATACAACCATATGGTTCTCTATTGTAACCTTAGTTTCTCCATTTAACTTAGGCAAATATTTGAGATATTTGGGAGGTAAGTCATGAAGAACAGGTGGCAGCCTAAGAGCTTCATGCATGTTTGAAACCCAGGGTGAATCTTAGCAGGATGATCACAAAGCATGTTGGTAATTGAAGGAGCATGTCTATGAATTTCCTTTTCACCTATTTCACATTATTTTTGTTCTATTGGAGGAATGGGTATACAAGCTTCTTGTTCAAGAGACACTTCAAGCGATCATTTACTCTTTACATGAGCATGAATAGGATTTTCTAGTTTTACAAGGTTCTTACAAGGTAATGAGATAGATGAAATAATTTCATCTTCAGAGGAAAGTAGTGAACGGAATTTGTCTATATTAATCATACCAAAGGCATCTAGAATCTCTTGTTTTGATAAAGAATACAAGTTCTTGAACCTATGTTTTTTTTCCATGGTAAGCAATGAAGGAAAAACTTCTTCAAATATTTAGGGAAAAGCAGTAAAGGATTGAGCAGTAAAACCAACATTTCTTGAATGATACTCATGACTATAATACCGCCCATTCTTTCTTTGTTTGTAAGGAGGGTCGTCTCCATAGTGGAGTCTTTGAAAAATTAATTTGGAGTCGCTAGGTGAATCTTGAACAACCATCTCTCTGAAGCTCCTTCACCTTGAGAATTCAGTGTTGATTTTGAATGTGGACTCTTGAGTGCTTCATAGGGTCATCGATCTTTCAGGATTAGCAAGAACCCGTAGATTTTCAGGCACATGGCTGGATTTAGTATGCTTCTTGCTAGAGAGGTATTAGTGGAGTTTCCAGATAAATAATCAAACAACCTATGTCTAAATCTTCTTCACCTTCAAGAATTAGACCTTGTCTTTGTCATACCCCAAGGAAAAATAACTTTGTATCTTCAGTCCATAGCAACAACACCATTTTTCATGTTATCCCCTGAGATGTTTTAGGTTGTTATTGACACTATGCCAAGGCATCATACAACTCAATGTATTTAGATTTAGATTTAAAGCTCAATATTTTGTGAAACATAACTTTCAGGTTTTCTTTTAACTCTTGCAAACATTTAGGACAAATAGGCAGGATGAGCTAAGACTTTCAACTCCAAATTCATTTTTCCACTTTGTATTCAGGTGTCTTCATTTAGAAAGAATAGATGGAAGAATATATGGCAACAATTGGAATGAATGGATGGAATAATATATGGCAACAATTGGAAATATACAAGGTATCTTTAGGGATAAATCTTGTAATCTCTATGAAAGACGAATGGACCAAACAATTAAGAATTTAGCGGTTTAACGAAATTGTGAAGAAGAGCATGTTGAGCAGTTAAAAATTCAATAGTTCAATAAATGTGTGATTCAAATTTTGTGAAGTTGGTGGCAACAAATAACTTGAATCCTAACCTCTTGAAATCCCCTATGGTGTCTAGTGTTAAGATGGATTATAATGGAAATGATTTCTTGGTAGGTAGGACCAATAGAATTAAATGAAAATTTCTTCCAAATTGTTTGCTCACCTGAATGTTTCGCTGAATGCCACATGGCGGGATCTAAAGTGGTCATAAGTGAATGAATGTTACCAGCCATGTGACATGTGTCAAATCATTCTCATTATCAAGGTGACATTAGTTTGGCCCGTCAACAAATTTATAGAATGCATAGACGGTTTCATAAGAAAATGACACTGCCACATCATTAAGAATTCAACGAAGATATCCTTATTTGTTACCATGTCAGAATTAATGTGATTTTATAAGCATTTCAGTTCTGCATGAATTAATGTGATTTTGTAAGCATTTCAATTCCGCAGACCCCGGATACAGTTTGGCGTGGGATAACTGGCACTCAAATCGCCCTGCTTTTCCGGCGATTTGTTCCCTAGATCCGGTTATAAAAACCGACGGAATCGTAGTTCCACCCCATTTATTGCGGAACTATGCCATGGAATTGTACTCCTAGGGGTTTTGGCCCATTTTAAGATGACCCAGATCGTCGAAATTCCAAAAAAATAACGAGGAGTGGAACAGTGCCTCACCAAAAAATTTTCCGTCACCAGCAGGGGTAATTTGAGTGCCAGTTATCACACGCCAGTTGTTTGGCACATTTCCATGTTCTTTCCTTTGAGTCTTGGTGTCCAGAATCCTGTGCCCCGAAAAATGGATCTTAAACATTTCACGTCCCTAGTCTCCACCACTGTGTTATCGTGTGGGTCACGGATG